>VWZO01011223.1:0-28894 GCA_013396975.1 Bucco capensis | reverse complement strand
TGTGATTCTGTGCTTCTGTAACTGTAGCTGGCAGCACAAGAGCAGATGGCCAGGGGCTGGAGCACATGGTGTGGAAGGAAGGACTGAGGGAGCTGAGTTTGCTCAACCCAAAGAAGAGATGACTTCAGGAAGAACTTATCACTGTCCACAGCTTCCTCCTGGGAAGGTGCAGAGAGGACAGAGCCAGGGCTGCACAGAGGATTGGGTTGGGATTACCAGCATGCAGCAGTTTCATTATACTCTTTTTGTCTATGCCTCATGGATTTCACTGGAAATGTCTGAGTTTCCACAGCCCACGTGGCAGCAGCTGAAATGATCACAACCACAAACCTGTTGCTGCTGGAGAGGAATTTGGCACTTGGCCTAAATGACCATTGTAGGTCCCTTCCAACTGAAATATCCTATCCTATTCTGTTGTGTTCTGTTCTATTCTACAGAGAATAAGCTGTCTGTACTTCCCATTTGAGTTGACAACTCATTCCAATGTAAGAATGTAAACATGTCCAAGCACAGGTAGGATGTGCTGGTAGAAATCAACAGCAGAACAGAAAGGGACAAGAGGAGAAGCCAAGGAATGGAAATCCTTTAAAAGACTTCCCTAGCTGCTAGCAACCTGTGATTTATCTGATCCATCTTTGAAAGGACAGGACAGTCAGCTTGATTTCAGCCTGAAACATTAAAAAGGGAAAAGAAAAAGCATGGAATATGTGAAGGTTGAAGCTCCTTGGTAGCATAAGCTTCTGGGGAAGGAAAAGAATGTATTTGCTAGTCTAAGGAATCTTGTAGGATGTCAGAGAAACTATGGATGACTCAATTTATTTGCATTTTCCACAACCCTTAAAAAAGATCAGTGTATTACAGAAGAAAAAAAGTTGCTGTAATGCAGTATAACAACATACATCAGGCACTGGGTGAGAAACAACAGAAGAAGAGTTGACTTTGCTAGGGACTGCCAAGAAAATATTCCTCTAGAGGTATAGTAACCTCTAATAATGATTCAGTGACCTTACTGCTGTTTGAACAGGTACTGGAGGTAATTGCACTTCCTTGCCCTCTTCCTACTCCTCCTTTTTCCATGGAGAAGCTCAGCTCTGATGCTGTTTCAAGAGATTCCTGCCACATCTTTGATTTGCACAGTTAGCTCTTGCCATGCCTTCCGCAGAGAAACCTGAGCTGATGCCTGCAGCACTTGGGAGTTTCCAGGTGATTCTCCTGTGTTGTGTCTGTAGCCTCAAAGAACAGTGTGGTAACAACCCACATGGGCAATAACAGTGCTGGGAATGCTTGGAAAGCTTGTGTTGTGTGCCTGTCCAACTGGACTTCAAGGCTACAGTTGGTACAGTGCAAGTTAGCATCTTCTAGAGGGCATGTTTTAGACATTCTTATGAATAAACAATACATAGCAGTTCATCGAGCAAAATGGTAAGTCTGTGATGAATCTCACTGTACTTTGGGCACCTGCATATCTTCTCTGAGCTACTCTAGGTTTCATAGCCCCTGGGGAGATATAGATGCTCCCAGAGGAAGACACATCCTAGCACCCTTAGATAAAAGAAGCCATGGCCTGAGCTTTTCTGTCTGTATCAATGATATGAAGAGCCTAGGACAGTCACTAGGTGAGATCACTGTTAGATGACTAAACAAAATCCCCTCCCCTTATATATAGTTTAGATAAACTTCCCCCATCCTGAGCCCCTGTGTGTATCCCCTGTGGGCATACAAGCAGGATGTGTTTATATTATGAATAACAGCAATACTTTTCATTTCTCTGTCTCCTTCACCCCAGGATGTCTTCTGTTAACTGAAGTGGCTTCACCACAATCTCATGAGGCAAGAATGGCCCCCAGTTTAGAGATGAAGAAATGCAGCTGTAGCATGCTTCTAGAAGTCATCCCCAGGTTGCAGAGAAAAGCAGTGGCAGGAAGGTAAATAGCAGAGGATGCCATAGGATGCCTTACAATCATAGCCCAAAGATAAGGCAATCATAAGGTGTGGCTCCCAAATCAATATAAACAGTGTAATATGGTGCATGCTTCCACCCTGTTCAAGGTAAATAGGTTGAGGTGTGGCTTGCACAGGGTAATTCCTGATGAGAAACTTGGTACAGATGATGCCAGATGGACTGAGGACAGAATGAGAGGGTCAGGGTCCTGTCCTGTCCCACAGAGCCAGGACATTGCTGTGTCTCTGTGATCCACACAGGTTGCTCCTGGAGAACCCAGCCTTGCAGCAAAGAAACCCAAACTGAGAGCAGCCTGCTTGGAACTCCTGAGGGATGGAAAGCTGGAGATGAGGCAGCAACATGTACTTGCAGCCCAGGGATCTGTTGGAGCATGATCCAAAGGAGAGCCTCAAAAATGGTCCCAGAGATGGACACCTCTCCTCTGAAGAAAGGCTGGGAGTGTTGGGATCCTACTCCCTGGATATAAAGCTTAGGAGCAACTAGGGAGAAAGCTAATTGATCAGGCTGAAAGCAGGACAGGGAGCATTTTAGGAGCTTGCTGTTGTAGATGATTTCAGTTCAGGATCATTCAGGACCATTCCCTGCCTCCAATGTCCACATCTCCGAGTAGCATTCCTGTGTACCCAGTTCCAGAGGCTGACCTGGAGCTCCATGGCCATTGTGCTCTCTTCTCCTTCCTCTTTGCCACTGACATGCCACCTCTCAGTTCCTTTCACCTGTATCCTCCAGGAAAAGGAGGAGAGATGGTGATGGTGATGGTGGATGAAGGAGCTGGTTCTTGGTTGCTCATTTGCTGCATATTTTTCCCCACACCCCTCCTCTCCCCTCCTGGCTTCATCCCTTTCCTGCCCATCTAAACCTACCATCATCAGTATTCCCTCTACTTCTTCCCTTCTCACTCTTCCCTCTACTGGAAAACTTCCTGATGTGCTGCCATTTTTACAGCACCTCACTCTCCATTTCCATCTGGCTTTCTCCATTTGCTACACAGGTCACAGAATCATTAAGGTTGGAAGAGACAAGTCCAAGCATCACAGTTCTGTGAGCCAACAAAATGCCAAGTGACCTTTCCTGCTGCTAGCTGGGTCATGGCATGGTTTGGGTTAGCTGCTGGTGTGAGCAACCAAGAACCAACTCCTTCATCCTCCATCACCATCACCATCTCTCCTCCTTTTCCTGGAGGATACAGGTGAAAGGAACTGAGAGGTGGCATGTCAGTGGCAAAGAGGAAGGAGAAGAGAGCACAATGAGCTCCAGGGCAGCCTCTGGAACTGGGTACACAGGAATGCTACCAGCACTAAACTCAGAGAGTGCTCTATGGCCAGAAGAAGGTCCACTGATCCTTCTGAGTGTTGTAACAGAAGAGTCAGGGACTCCTTAATCTCACTGCACTATCCAGCTTTATGCACTGGATTGATATGGATTTGGCTATGTGGAAATATGGGCATTTCTCTTGCACCACTTCTTTTTCTCCTGTATCTGATAATCCATGAAGAATTGAGAGGACAAATTCACTAAGAGTGAAAAATCATCCCACATGGATGGACTGTGGAATGCAGTCCCATTCCAGGCTTTGGCTTTTGTCACCTAGCAAGCTGCTTCTGATTGACAGGGATGGGGGAAGTCATGTGAAACAATTTGCTCTTGGAATTCCTCTCATAGTTCAGCTTCTTCTCATGCTTGCCTAAGGTTTCCTTTAGCTGTACAGCTCACACCTCGGAACACTTCATGGAGAAGGAATTGCAAGTGGTCAATGAGATGCTAGTGAATGCATGTGTTCAGTGGCAACCTCCATCACTAACACATGTCACAGGCCATAATACACTGGTGAGTCACCACATAATGAATAAATCTTGGCATTAACAGGTGGAATTATGCTTATTGTGCCATAGTTTGCCTCTTTTTTTTCAGTCTCCAATACTAATGTATTCCAGGACCTACTGAATAGGAAGCAAGAATCTCCTTTCAGTGGTGCCCACTGATAGGACAAGGGGCAGTGGGCACAAGCTAGGAGGTAAGTTCCACCTAAAGATAAGGATGAATTTATTCCCTGTGAGGGTGCAGAGCCCTGGCCCAGGCTGCTCAGAAAGCTTGTGGAGTCTCCTTGTGTGGAGAGATTCCCAAGGCCCCTGGAGGTGATGCTGGGCCAGGCTCCTCTCCTCAGTTCCAGGCAGATTCTAGTGGGCAGGATGTCATCCAGAAGGACCTGGACAAGCTGGAGAGGTGGAACCAGGGGAACCTCATGAGTTTTAACAAGANACTGGACATTAGAAAGAAGTTGCTCCCCACGAGGGTGGTGGAACACTGGCCCAGGTTGCCCAGGGAGGTGGTTGAGTTCCCATCCCTGGAGGCATTGCAGGTGAGGCTTGCCAGGGCTCTGGGCAAGCTGCTCTAGTTGGGGATGTCCCTGCCCACTGCAGGGGGGTTGGACTAGATGAGCTCCAGAGCTCCCTTCCAACCCAAACCAGTCTAGGATTCTAGGATTCTGTGACTTAGTGTCAGGCAGCAGCCTGCACCCTGCTCTGTGTTTCAGGTACTCCTTCAGTTTGGGTAACAGACACAAGAGGAAGAGCTTGGAGAACCAAGCAGGCCAGAGCCCAGCAGCTTCTCAGCAGCATACAGGAGCTCACCTTGCTCTCAGTGGCCACCCTTGGGCTGCTTTCTGTCAGCAGGTTAGCTTGTTTAGAGCTCAGGATGTCCTGAGGTGGATCTTTTGCTTCTCATGCTGCTGGTTTTACAGCTGTGATAAAAATCAGTTCCATATTTATTCCTAGTAATAAAGCCTTAAAATGCACCTCATGTTTGGCAGGCTTAGATCAATTTTTTTCCTCTGTCTCCTCAGGCTACCTTCTGGGCAATCTGCCTCCATCAGCTTTGCTTCATGATGTCATCTTGAATTGTGTTCTTGGCTGGAAAAGTCAGTTCCTTTGGTGGGAAAACATCATCCAGTATCATGATTTTAGCCCTTTTTAATAACCCAGTACTGGGGACCAAGGGAACTACTGACTGTTGGAAGAAAACAAATGGAGAGCAAGTAGTTTCTCAGCAGAGAAAATGAAAGAGAAGAGTCTCTACACTCTGTGCATTTTGTGGGGAGGGTGAATGGGATTATTTTGGCTGTATTGCTCATTAAATAAACATCTCTGGAACTTCAGCTTAAGCAGCATCCACAAGCAGGTATTTTTCTGAGGCTGCCACAAACAGTTTGTATCTCAGTTTCTATCTTCCTCTCTGGCAAGGTCTGATTAATCCCCATTTCCTATATGATTAGAAATAAGCAGGTCCACTTTCTCAACAGGACTGATGAACAATAATTACAATGTAACTCCAGAGACTGCTCCAGTCATTAGCAGCAAGATGATGCAAGCCAGAGTTGACCTATCTGTATGGTACCAGAATCTGCTGCTTCTGCATGGGATTTTAATCACCAATCCAAGCTCCCTGCTCTAGCAGGCTCCCTAGAGCACAACACTCAGGATTGTCTCCAGATGGTTTTGGAATCTTTCCAGGGAAGGAGACTCCACAAACTCTCTGGGCAATCTGGTCTAGTGCTCAGCATCCTCACAGTGAAGAAGTTTTTCCTTATGTTTAGGCAGAACTTCCCATGTTCCAGTTTGTGCCCATTGCTTTACATCCTATAGCTTGGCACCCTGGAGCAGAGCCTGGCTCCAGCCTCTTGCCACCCTCCCTGCAGCTCCTTCTCTCCATAGCTAATGTCTCCTCTCAGCTTCTGTTCTCCAGGCTAAGCAAGCCCAGCTCCTCAGCCTTCCCTCAGCAGGGAGATGCTCAGCTCCTCAGCATCTTGGTAACCTCTGCTGGACTCACTCCAGGAGCTCTGTGTCTCTCTTGTCCTGAGGAGCCCAGAGCTGAACATCCTCTTGAGCTCCTCCTGCTACATAATTACTTCTTGCCAGCTTCAGAGGTAAAATTCATTCCATTTTATCCTCATTTTTTACCCACTGCCTGAATTCTGTCATGTTTTCCCAAACCCTTTCCAACTGGTTATTAACCCTGTGGTAAAGTAATAACTGATGTGACACTGTGGTGGATCAGGAGCCACAGACATGCTTTGGATGCTCTCTGCCCAGGGTGGTTGAAGAAAAAGAAGATAGGAAAGTCTGATTCTGATCTCTCTGTTAATTCTGGCAGCAAAGGTGTTGGAATTCATTGTCCTTGCAGGCTTGGCTGCAATGAGAGGTTTCTCTGTTAGTAGATGATTAGCTTGTTGTATGCTTGTGGTTTGTGCATGCCCACAGCTCATCTAGCATGTGGAAATCTCCTGTAGAAAGAAGCAGATGAATGCTCCTCCTTGCTGGAGTCTTCCACAAACATCCAGACACTGCATGCTCTTAGCATTTGAGTTGTTTTCTCTTTATTATCACCAAAAACAGGGAGAATGGATCCATTTCCAGGGGTAGGAGATGATTTTGAGAGTAATTGGCCTGAATGTTTTGGTCACAGTGCTGAGAGAAGAGGTGAAGCAGTTGGAGAGAATCCACTTACTCATTCCTTTTAAATATTGGGTTTTTAGCATCATTTTGTCTTCTGTTCTCCTTCTCCTTGGTGTTCTCCTTCTCCTTGGGGTTCTCCTTCTCCTTAGTGTTCTCCCCAGGCTGTTAGATGTTACTCACTTCTACTCCAACTCCTCCCATTCACTCATATCAATGTCACTAATATTTTATTTACTTCCTTCTTAAGGTCATTAATGAAGATAAAGGTCAGAGGTGCAATCTTTCTGGCATAATCCTACATTGTTTGGCTGTACAGATAATTCAGAGGGTGGAGGATTAATGATTGGCTGCTTAAATAAATGTTGAACCCTACTTCTTGTAGTCATCTGGGGACACTTCATTCCAGCACAAAGACATTATTATTTATGCAATAATAACAATAGCTGCAGGTACATACTTCTAATAGTATCTTCTACCTGAGGAACTGCAATGATTACAAATCCATTATTATCATCACTTTGCATGGATAAGGATGAAAAAAAAAATAAAGCAAAGCCCTGAGCTTTACACTGTGGAAAAGTCTTTTCCCTGTTAGTTTTTTAGCAGCTCAGTTCTGAAATGATTGATTAAGAGGGATGCTGGGGAAAGATATAACTGGCAAGTAAGAGGTGGTGTAGAGAGATGGAGTCATGCTCACTCCTGAGGACCAGAGGAAGGGTTCCCATCTGTGGGATTTAGTTGCTGAAGGCCTGACCCTGTCTAGGTTTGCTGGACCTTGGTTGTGCCTTCTTGGATGTAGTCATGCTCAAAGATTTTTTTTCTCTCTCCAGGTTTCCTCTTCTTCCCAGCAGATGATTTCTGGGAAATCAAGCCATCTGTTGGGGTTTTTGTGTGAGTAAACATCAGTCACCTGGGCTTAGAGAAGCTTCCTATGAAGCCAGTCTGATAATAACTGATTTCTTGGTTAAATGTTTAGAAGTCACTTCATGTTCTTCTGGTTAAAAGTATCATTTAAATTGCCCAAATCTGGATCTTGCCATCACTTTTCCATGACAGAATTCACAGTTATATGTGGTATCTGTTCTTGCTTTCACAAGTTACACTAAAGGAGGCATCAAAGGAGACTTTAAACAATTGCAATGGTCTCAACAGTTATCCAGTGTGTGCAGCAACACTTGGTACATCTCCCAACCTTCTAATGGCCCCACACAAGCACACAAACTGATCAACTGGCAGGAGCAAATCTGCATCCTGTTTGATGCTCTGACAGGGAACAAAGGAGGCTTGGGATCTCTCATTTCTTCTGTAGACAGTGAAACAAGAATCACAGAATCACTAAGGTTGTAAAAGACCTCTAAGGTGATCCAATCCACCCATCAAGCCACTAAACATTTTGTCTTCTGTTCTGATGCCACAGCTCTGTGGCATAGCACAGCTCTAATGGTGATTGCTGTTTAGATGTCTTTTGCACCTCTTTGGAAAGGTGTATGTTCAAATGCTGATGCACATTGTTGCATGATGGCCTCCTACTCTCTGAAATACCCTAAGAATGCAGGCAACAATGGGAAGATGTTGCAATAACTTTAGGCCCTGCTCTGGTGTGTGAACAAGTGCATCTTTCACCCATCCACATTCTTAAAGCTACTACTTTGACCTGCCCAAGTCAAAACTACTTTAACTCATTTCCTTCTGATGCTCTGAAGTATTTTCTCCCAAACCTAACAAGAGCAAAGTTATTTAAGCCAATCAGAGATGAGCAAAGATGCCAAGAAGAGGTGTTGAGCAAAGCCAAGTCTCAGATTTCTCCAAGTGGGAGGCATTCACAGCTGATGTCCCTCTGCCCACACCTCTGCTTTTCATTGAACAGTACATTGGAGCCTTGCAGGGCTGGCTAAGGGAGAGGTGAAAATGACTTCAGGTTTCTCTGGCCAAGCTTGAGCTGGTCACATAGAAAGCACATGCAGTCTACATATCTGTTGGAGAAGAGCCCTGGGGAAAAAGCTCTAGGAGTGCTGGTGGCTAGGAGGATGCCCATGAGGCAGCAATGTGCCCTTGTGGCCAAGAGGCCAATGGCATCCTAGGATGCATGAAGAGGAGCGTGGCCNCTGTGATACAGGCTGTCCAGGGGAACACCATGCACAAAGCAGCACCTGCTGTTTCTCAGGCAGGTGTGGGAGAACCATCCCAGCACACACAATCCCAAAGTGTTAGGGGTTGGCAGGGACCTCTGGATATCCTCTAGTCCAACCTCCCTGCAAGGGCAGGGTCACTTAGAGCAGCTTGCCCAGGATGGGATGTACAGCTGTGTCCTTGCTGAGCTGGGCCCCATCCATGTCCAGAATGTGGGCAGAAAAGATTATAGCTTGTAGCTAGATGACTAATTGCCCTTAACTAACTACTTCTGCCAAAGCTTGAACCACAGAAGCAGGAGTCAGTACCATCTCCAGCTTTACAGGTCAAAACTGAGGTTTAGAATCTCACTAAGGAACTGATTGGCAGCCAGTGAGCAAGGTAGATAGGTTTGATTGCAGCTAATATATATTATCTGTTGTTTTTAGTACTTGCATAAAAAGTACTGCAGTAAAAGTGGCAAATGTGCCCTGCTTAGCTGCTGTAAGATGGGCACTCAGAAGGAAATTCCCAACAGATCTATACATAGAATAGAATCCTAGAATCCTAGACTGGTTAGGGTTGGAAGGGACCTCTGGAGCTCATCTAGTCCAACCCCCCTGCAGTGGGCAGGGACATCCCCAACTAGAGCAGCTTGCCCGGAGCCCTGGCAAGCCTCACCTGCAATGCCTCCAGGGATGGGAACTCAACCACCTCCCTGGGCAACCTGGGCCAGTGTTCCACATAAAACATGTTCTCTTCTTTTCTTTTTCCATGGACATCCAGCAGAATGGGTCCAGCACGACCTGAAGTTGTGAACCTAGCCAACAGACTGTTCACACCATTTCTCAACTCTCTTCTTTTCTAGTTCCTTGCAGCCCACCTGGATGTGTAAGTCACTGTGGCCAGGGATGAAGCAAGCTGCTCTGATGAAATCCATGTACAGAGCTGGGTATTATCCTCCCACTGAAGGTACCACAAGTCTCCTATCAGCATGGATTTCCTGTGTGGCCTCATACATCCATTGTATTGGCCAGATAACAGAAGAAAACACAGGAGATCTCCAGCTGAAAAGCCATCCATGGCAGATAACTAATTACCCAGTGTGCAGTTGAGCAATCACCTACTGTTTGTTGTGCTCAGTGCCACCCTGCAGAGGTTGACACCATAATGGGTCTCCAACTAGAAGCATTTGAAGTGGGCATGTATGGTAATATACAAAGATTAGTGCATCTGTTGAGTGCAAAGAAATCCTCAAGTGAGAAAGTTCTTAACTGTGCTGGAATTGTTATGGAGATCTCTGGGGTTGATTCCTAGATCTGTTTGGGGCATCATGTATGCTACTCACTTTTCCATGCCTTGGTTTTCCAATATAAGATGTGAATAATACTTCTTAGTCTTACATAGGTGCTGAAAACAAATTTCTGAGGTATTTTCAAGGTGTTCTGATAAGATCACAGGATGGTTGAGGTTGGAAGGGACCATCAGAGGTCATCTAGTCCAACCTCCCTGCTCTAGCACAGCACTCAGCATTGTGTCCAGATGGGTTTGGAATCCTTCCAGGGAAGGACACTCCCCAAGATCTCTGGGTAACCTGTTCCAGTGCTCAGTCACCCTCACAGGAAAGTTATTCCTCATGTTTAGGAGGAACTCCCTGGGTTCCAGTTTGTGCCCATTGCCTAATATCCTATTGCTTGGCACCACTGAGAAAAACCTGACTCCAGCCTCTTGCCTCATGCCTCCAGCTCCTTCTCTCCATTGTTAAGATCTCCTCTCAGCCTCCTCTTCTCCAGGCTAACCACTTCACTGTAGAACAAACTTTCATCACTAGATTGGATGAGACACTTAAATTCTAGATGAATAAAGATGAGTAAGACAAACTTCAGTGGAAGACCAGCGTAGGTATCATGTTACTAATACATCATGTGTAGCATCTATGGAAAGCTAATGATTAGCAACTTAGCAAGTGAATCAGGTGTAGATACAGGTCACTGGTTTTTGTAGTGTGTTAATAGTCCTGAAAATATAAACCTCAGAAGGACCATACTGCCATAAAGAACACAGTTAATAAGTACAGCCACAGCGTAACTGAGAGGCTCAACTCTTACTGTATTTGCATTATTATGATCCAGCTCCAAGAAGAAAGAGACAGCTCACAGAAAGAGATGCTTTTTAGCAGCCTTAGGCATACTGCAGATGAGCTTATGAAGAAAAGATGTGCTATGAAGGAGCAGGTCAGGACACATTGGCCCACTATTCTGTTACAGCTAAATGCAGCTTCAAACCCTCCTGAGCTGTTGCTTAAAGAATAAAATACTTTCAGAGATGACTCAACTATGTGTGTCCTGGCATCCAAGAGGACAACTGTGTCCTGGGCTGCACCCAGCTCTGCATTGCTAGCTGCTGCCAGGCACTCACTGCTCTGCTCTGTGCTGCTGCAGCCTCACCTCCAGCACTGCGTGCACTTTGGGTGACACAACACAGAAAGGACACAACACAGAAAGGACATAAAGCTACTAGGGAGAGTCCAAGAAGATGGGGAAGGGTCTAGAGGGGAAGTGGCTGAAGTGCCTTGGTTTGTTCAGCCTGGACAAGAGGAGACTGAGGAGAGACCTCCTGGTGCTCTACAGCTTCCTGAGGAGAGGAAGCAGAGGAGCAGGAGCTGATCTCTTCTCTCTGGTGACCAGAGCTAGGAGCTGAGGGAACAGCATGAAGCTGTGCCAGGGGAGGGTTATGTTAGACATCAGGAGCAGGTTCTTCCCTCAGAGGCTGCTGGAGCACTGGCCCAGGCTCCCCAGGGCAGGAGCCATGGCTCCAAGGCTCACACAGTTCCAGAAGCATTTGGCCAAGAACCTCAGGCACATGGCATGATTTTTGGAATTGAACTGTGCAGAGACAGGAATTAGACTCCACGATCCTTCCAGCTCAGGAAAGTCTACGATCTCCTTTCTGTTATCTGCACTTTGTAATCAACAGGCAGCTCACACTTCCCTTGCCATCCCATTGGGACTCAGGAATGAACTCCTGGAGCCCTGCCAGCACCTCGGGCAGCAGGGAACCACAGGCTGCTTCAGCCTCCCCTGAGCAGAGCTGTAGCGGGATCTTCCCTTCCCCGCTCCGCTCAGGAGAGGGATACCCCGCGGCGCCCCAGCCCGCCGGGAAACAGCCGTCAGCAGCACCGGGGAGATGCCCTTACTCCAGATGGACAACGGAGCGCTGTCTCTGCCCTGCAGAGCGGAGCGACAGCCCTCAACCGCCTCCAGCAAGCCGGGCGGAGCTGGGCTGGACTCGGGAGACTCACACCCCCTCCCAGCCCGGGACAGACAATAGCCCCACGGTGTTCCCTCGCCCGCGGCAGCAAGCCCCAAGCACCCCTGCAGCCCTAGGGGCGGTGCCAAGGCTGTTATGGACAGCACTCAAGCTCCTCCAATAGGCAAGCGGGCTCCGCTGGCCAATCAGCGCTCGCTTCCTCCCTGTCCCCGTGAGCCGTTCTGACCAATGGGAAGCGGGCTCTTTGGGCGTCGGGGATATTCAAACAGAGAGTGGCCTGCGCGCTCTCGCTTGGCTTTGGCCGCGTCCTGGCCCTGAGGCGGCGGCGGCGGCAGGAGGGTGAGTGCGACGGGACCGGACTGGACTGGACTGGGCTGGGCTTCAGGTGGGGGAAGGTAGAGGCGGGGCAGCGTCTAGAAGTGAGGCTTTTGAACGGCGCTGGAAGCTGTGCCCGCGGGCATTACCTCCCGCCGGCTCCGCCCTCCGCGAGCGGGAGGCCGGAGCTGCCCGCTCCGCCCCCGCGGGGAACGGCAGGGGAGCGGGAAGGGCTTCTCGACTACCCCCACCCCACCCTACTTAGGCCGCGGAGAACGGGGCCTGCCGCTCCGCTGGCCTAAGGACCCTGCGGGTCAGGAAAGCGAGTGTTTATCTCCTCTCCGCAGCCGCCTGGTCTCGCTGCCTTCCTCCTCTCGTGATGTTTTGTGTTTAACCCGGATTTGATGAGGGCTTTCGGGGCGTTTTGGTGTTTGTTTGTTTCTTTTTCTTATTTAAGTTTGTTATGTTATGAAGTTAAACGACCATGTACCACTGGATGATACAGCCGATTGCAGACTTGACAGCATATAAAACTGGTTGAGGACATCAATCCATTGTGGAGTTGTCCTTGGTTAGGCTGAGGAGTAGCACTTAATAGAAATGGATATAAAACAGGGCTGTGCTCGTTGCTAATTGATCTAAATTACTGTGGAAACAGGATGATGCAGGAGGTCCTGCACCTGGGGAGGAAAAACCTCATGCACCAGGACAGCTTAGAGGTTGAGCTGCTGGAAGGACCTGGGAGTGCTGGTGGACACAAGTTAACCATGAGCCAGCAATGTGCTCTTGTGGCACACTGAATATGCTTCATATTGAAATTCACAGCAAATTTTGAACAGAAATTCATGACAAATGCTTTTTGAAACAAGTAATCATGCAGCAGATGAAGCCAAAATGAGATTCTGAGTATTTGCTTGTTGTCCAGCTTTGGCATGAGCAGAAAGATTAGAAGAAATCATGACAGTACACAGGTTAATATGCCCTTGGTGTATTTTTTCATCTGTAAATGACATAACAAACTGGCACACTTGGAAATGCCCTCAATGTAAAAGTAATCTTGGAGCTTTTTGGTTCTGTTTTTATTACTAAGAATAGTTTTACTGATTTAATGAAAACTCTGTTTCTGGGATGTCATCCAGATGAAGGCAAGCTTACAGGAGAGACTGAAACTCCTTTACTTTTCAATGCCTAACCATTCCATTTTTTGGTACACAGGAACTTTTCCAGGATGGAGAGCTATATGTCTTGCCTCTGCTGGATTTTTAGGATCATCTGAGATAGTCTGACCCTCATCCACCTTATCTTTTTGGCAAGGCCTCTCTCCTTCAGGAGAGGTTTTCTCCATACAGTACACATTGAACCTTGAGCAGTTAAGCAGCACACCAGAAATGTAAGTTTGGTGCATATTGGTGAGAGCTAAGATCAAATTTAGGCAGAAAATGATTTATTTATATCTACTACCTTTTGGCAAACTGTCACTGCAAAAAGAATAATGAACCTGAAGTCACTTGGTTTGTTCAGCCTGGGCAAGAGGAGACTGAGAAGAGACTTCATTGTGGGCTAGAGCTTCCTGGGGAGGGTAATTTGGTACATACTCCTGCTTGGTTCACCTCTGTTCATTAGTCTGTATCATCTCTAAGAGTAAATCCTTCTGGATAGACATCTAGATGGTGAAATTTTGCAACAGCAAAAGTTAATGGGAACTAGGACAAGAAAATACTTCAAAATGTTTGGTTTAGAATCTCAATGGTGTAAGTAAATGCCCCACATTGCAATCAAGTGCTACCTTAGAGAAGGATAAAGTTAAAATTGAGACATAACAAGAATAAACTGATATTTTTAGAGCACATTTCACTGTCTAACTATACAAGTATTATGTTAAATAAAAAGTATCATGCCCATTAGAGAGAGAAGTAATGCTAAAAGATGAGTTGTTAGTATCTCTTAGGTCTTGCATCTCTTTATTTCTGTTTTAAGCTATACCTCTGATGGAAAAAGCCAATATTATTAAAACTTCAAGTTTATAGTATCAAGTTCTCTTTCCACATACAAATGTGCATGTTTAAGGGAGGGCTGACACATCTAAGGTAGTCTTACCCAGCTTTACAGGTGTCATCAGATGAAAGTCTCTGCTTCCTATCTTTCCTTTCTCTTGTCCATATGGTGACACAGTTGAAAGAGAGCAAGAAAAGCATCAAGCAAAAAGATTAAAGCTCTCCACCTTTTTAATGGAGTTTTGTGTTGGGATTTGTCCCTGAGCCAGGTCAGCAGAAAGTCTGACAGATGCTGTTTAGTCAAGAGAAGTGGCAGGAGTGTATGGCTAGGAGGAGGAGGACTGCCTCTTAGCCATCCTGATCTGTGGATTCAGGATGTGATTTACTACAGGAGGTTCATACTAGTCAGGCAACATATCCCATGCCCTATTTTAGCCAAACCCTGGATATACCTTGTTGGAAAGGGCTAGTGTGAAGCATGGAGTGGTGGTTGGGCAGATCACTTCTGTACTGATCCCTTTGCTCATGTGAGTTTACTGCTGCTAGGAGGTTTACTTGTATAACAACCTTGACAAAGGCTAATAGGATATTTCTCTTACATAATGTGGTTGAGTTGCAAGCTGCAAGATACACATGAGAGGCTTTTCCCATGGTAATTCCAATTTGGGTGAGCTGCAACAGAGTTCTTTAGTAACTTCACTGCCTTTTAACCTTGTGCCTGCAGATGGAGGAGGAGGACCTGAGTGAAAGAGGATTGCCACAAATTGCTTCAATCATGAACAGAGTTAGAGACTTGAAGAACAAATACAGGAATGAGGACAACGTGACAGATGAGCTTAACTGTACTAAAATCTCAGCTGATATAACAGGTATGTGTTTTGATTGCTCTGTGGTCACTTGGGCAACAGATCTTAACCTAGACTGAGTGGAGAAATTTCTTCCTTGATGGGATTGTTATGCATTGGCCCAGGGAGGTGGTGGAGTCACCATCCCTGGAGGGGTTGAAGAAACATCTAGATGTGCTACTTA
Source organism: Bucco capensis (assembly GCA_013396975.1). NCBI lineage: Eukaryota > Metazoa > Chordata > Aves > Piciformes > Bucconidae > Bucco > Bucco capensis. The sequence continues at coordinate 13,763 of VWZO01011223.1, read as the reverse complement.
GGGCCATGGGTTAGTGGTATGGTTGGACTTGATGAGCTTAGAGGTCTCTTCCAACCTTCATGATTCTGTGAAATACCATTAGCTGAAAGGATTTACAGTTCAGCATTTCTTCAGTATTCATGACCACGAAAGACATTTAATTTGTCCTTGTTTTAGTCAGCTGTGCCCTAATCTTGGTTAAACCAAAGTCTTCATCTAACATGAAAGCATTTCCTTCTGCTCATGTTTGCTGCCCTTCTAATCACTCTCCTTTCTTATTTTGCTGTCAGATAACTCTGGAACTGTGAATCAAATCATGATGACCACAAACAACCCCGAAGATTGGCTGTGTTTTTTGCTCAGGCTAGAGAAGAAGGGAGCTCCTCAGCTGGATGGTGGTCTCCTGAACAGACTGATTGGTCGTTACAGCCAAGCAGTGACCGCGTTACCGGCAGAGAAGCACAGTCAGAACGAGAACTACGCTCGCATCCTCATCAGGTTTGCTGAGCTCAAAGTGTAAGTACAGCCTTTTCCACAGAACTCTTCCTGATGAATTCTTCTGCCTTTGAATGGTGATAAAAATAGCTTCTTTTCCCTAGTGGATTCTGCACCAAATGGTCATTTTGAGGGTGGGTGTTTTCATATCTGAACAGCTTTGGCTAGTTACTCATCTGTTGTCTTCACAGTTCTTGCAGTTTTGGTGTGTGCTAATAAATGTGATAGCTCAGGGCTATTTGATTTAGCTGTGTTAACACTTTATTTTTCTGGATTCTGTGTATATCTGATGTATCTTTGAGTAGCTATAATCTGGGTATTAAACCATGTTGTGAGTTAGGATTAATTTCTTTGTGGACTTCTGTAACTGTCTACTTGACAGCCAAATCAATTTGCTATTATTTACTCCATCTAGTCAAGCCACAGTGGCCTACCCTAGTCTGATCCATCTAGTCAAGCCACAGTGGCCTACCCTAGTCTGANATGTTGTGAGTTAGGATTAATTTCTTTGTGGACTTCTGTAACTGTCTACTTGACAGCCAAATCAATTTGCTATTATTTACTCCATCTAGTCAAGCCACAGTGGCCTACCCTAGTCTGGTCCATCTAGTCAAGCCACAGTGGCCTACCCTAGTCTAGGCTGCTATCACTCCTTTACTAGGGAAGGCTCATCCCAGCTACTTTAAATCAGCTGCCTTAGGGTAGGAAAAATGTATCAGGACATCACTCTGTACTTCACACATATGAAATTAGTCTTGTTTGTGGTAATTTCTTGCCTTTTTTCAGTCCAAATTGGAGCAATGTGGTTGCTAGGGTGTTCTGAGACCATATTGATGCAGGGTATAACCAATAGTGTATATAATATTTCTTCTGGCTTGATTAATACAATACATTTTTCCATGCCTGGTGTTTCTCAAGCAATCTCTTCCTTGTCTTTCCTGCTTTGCAACCTCCTTAGTATAGGAGTGGATGCATCCAGAAGAGGGGAGATTTTTCTCTGGGTAGTGCCAGCATGTAGCCTGGAAGGGCTACAGGTGGATGTTCTGTAAAGGTTAGTGAGGGTGAAGAGGGAAAATATCTGCATCTTCTGAGGAATGATCCAAGCAGTGACAAAGAATGAGTCCTTGATCTTTCTCTTTAGGTTTAAAAACATTCTGATTTTTGGAAAGGGTCAGGTTGCTATCTGTTTTTCAATTAGCTTTCTAAGACTCCAGCTCATATGGGCCATGGTTTAGTGACATGGGGGTGATAGGTATGGTTGAACTTGATGAGCTTAGAGGTCTCTTCCAACCTTCATGATTCTGTGGGGTTGCTTTTTGAGAATTACCTAATGCCATCAGCCAGCACATGGAACTTCATCCTTGTTACTCAGCTCTTGATACTGTCTTGACAGTCTTCAGGATCCAGAGGAGGCAAGAGACCAATTCCATCTGGCCAGACTGAACTGCAAAAAATTTGCTTTTGTGCATGTGGCTTTTGCACAGTTTGAGTTATCACAAGGTATGTAGAAACAAAATAGTTTGGTGTTGCTGTTCTGTGCTCTTCTAGGTTTTGTTGTTTTAAACTTCTGCTCTGCTACAGAATTGGCAAGGATACTGGTAGATGTTAAGTTAGAAGAAAAAAAAAAAATCTGTATTTTCTTCCTTTTTCACTGAAATTTAATGAGAACGTGTGTTCATTTTCTAATGAGGATGTGACCACAGTTCTTGGTGGATTATTTCCTTCTTAGAAATACCTTTCAAACAAGATGAAAATTGGCAGTGTTACTTAAGCATAAATTCCTAACATATATATACCCCACCTCTAGTCTGAACTGCAGATGGCATTGACCTCTAACTTCAGTCATCAGTGAAGTTTTGAGTGCCAGAGATGGTATGGAGCTCTGAAATACACTATTGTATAGTCCAGGAAAGAATTAGATATGTGTTTGGCTCCTAGAAGAACAAAAGTTTACATTTTGCTGCTTTGACACTGAGGCATTTGAGACTTGAAGGGCAGTAACAGTTGTAACAAAACATGGCATCATGAGTCTCTCTAAACCAAGAAAGATTCTGCTTGCTGTACATTCTTATTTGACTCAAGGGTTTTTAATAGCTGTGTTTGTGATGCTTTTATATGTAAATTGATTGCTTTAAGTAGGGGCTGGTAAAAAGCACTCTGCAGTGTCTGAATGTAAGACAACATGAATGTGATCACACCTTCAAAAGCCATGTTTGGTTCCTTGCTTTCTGAGTCTGTGCTTCTTGCTACCTAGGAAATGTGAAAAAGTGTAAGCAGCTGCTTCAGAAAGCTGTGGAGTGCTCTGCTGTTCCACTAGAAATGTTGGAAACTGCCCTGCACAACTTCCATCTGCAGAAAAAGCAGTTGCTTTCAGAGGAGGAGAAGGAGAACTTGGCAGGTAACTGCAATTCCTTCATGATGGTTGAGTATGTTCAGGTTGGAATTAGAAGCTGAATGAAATCTTTCTAATGTATGTAGCTCCTAGATACAAAGTCATGATCTGCTGTTGCCTAATATATAACATGTAGTATTATAATATTATATTGTTATATTATATACCATGCCATAATATATAATATAAATATATATCTTATTATCATTGATAATAATATGATATATTATAAAGCGGGGGCCTTTCGGGGCGAGCGAGGGCCTTTGTGATTCTTATGTTATAATATGTATTATATGTAGTAGATGTAGTATATTATCCTAATATATTGTTCTATGTCAGATATATAATATCAATCTTATTCTTTCAGTGTACAGTACGCTAGAGCCTGTACTTCAGAGCTCAGTTGGAAATCACAGAAGCTTAAAAAAGAATGATGCTGCTGAAAATTCTACTTCTGTTACCAGTCTTTTCCATGGGTAGGTAATAGGTTGCTTTCTTTTTCATTTCTTAAAACATCCTTTAAACCAAACACACTACAGTGTTGTCCTTTTATTTTCTTTTTTGCCTTCAGGGAGGAGAAGCCACAAGAACTTGATGCTCTAGTGAATTACCACAATCCATTAAGACCAGTAAACAAACCCAACCAGGTAGAACATGTAATATTTGGCTTCAAAAGCTTCAAGTTGGTCTGCTTTTCCCATCTGGTAACTCTGCCTGCTCTTAGGCCTGCCACTTTGGGAGGGTTCCTGCTAAACTAATCACTGATGATGAAGATGATGATGAAGATGATGTGAAGATGACAAATGTCCCACTTACAGCTAGTGTCGTGAAGAGGTATGGTTAGTGGGTTTACTACAGCACAACACATTGTAATACTCCTTTTCAACAGACTTTTTCTTGGCTAGTGGAAATGTCAGATGTTAATGTTAAAATTATTGACAAATATATGACAGAAAGAAAGATTATTGACAAATAGTCATAGTTGCAATAAGCCACTTCCAGTGTTACTGCTCAGATTCTTTGTATGACAGCATGCAAAGCTTAGTTTCCTCTTCTAGCTAATCAGAAGATGCCAAAGAAATGGAGACTAAGGCAAAAAAATGTTCAAAATCACTTTACATTTCTGTAGTCCAGTTTCTAATCTATCTAATATTCTAATATTACCTATAAGTCAGTCTTGTAACATCCAAGATAGATTTAAATCCTCAGTTTTTGCATAACCCATGTGATAATGATTATATGAAGTGATCATGCTCATTTTATTGTGAGGGGAAACTGTTCAGCAGGGCAGGAACCTGCCAGTTAAAAGAACCCTTTGCTAATGCTATGTAGCTGTAGCAGGGTTTGAAAGCAGACAGAGGAGAAAGTTTCCCCTCCAAGTCTGTTATGCTTTTTGCCTCTCTTACTGCTCTTTGATGAAATTCATACAGTAGGGAGAAACATGGAACCAAACAGTAGAAACTATGTCCTTAGCCTCTCAGGCTTGCTTGTTACTTGAAACTTGTAGCCAAAAGCCTTCACACAACTACCTTTTGTTCATCTGGTTCACAAGGTGATCACTACATGGTATCTTGGCACCTGAGGTGATTAACAATATTCTTTCAACAGGCAAATATCCAGCTCCAAATGTCCAGCATTCCTTGCACCTTTTGCACCACCATCAGAACCAAAACCTGGTGGGGGGAGTTCCTATGACCTAGGAGACTTACAGGTAACTTTAGATATGGAATATATAGCTAGGATGGCTGTGTCCTATGGTGCTAGAAAGGAAAGGAACTCATTTTTTCAGCTGAAGGAAGCAGGTGGAGTTTTCCTTTATGTTACTCATTGGTTGTGAATAGGAACATTCCATTTGCAACTGGGGTGGCATCAGGCATGCAGAGCTTGCTCTGAACAGCCCAGCTGAGGGAGGAATGGAGGAGCTGTTCCTCTCTCATGGGATTCATGAAGAGGGAATAAATAGATTTCATCTTGACCACAGGAGCTCTTTCAGCTGTAGTCCTGAGTTTTCTCCTGGGAAGTACTCTGTTCAATGCAATCAATTGAACTGAGCTCATTCAGTGCTCTGTGCAGGGCTTTGGATAGAGATTCATTTCAAGCTATACCTTGCATTTTCATGTCCTTTCCCCACCCACTGAAAGAAAATCCAAGACTAAAAAGTCTTTAGGTCTTTGTTATAGAAACTGTATGATGAAAATTGAGAGTGGTGATGGATTTAAGAGCAGTATCAGTAATAACCAGGTACTTGCCTGAGTGCCTTGCCCTCTTCTGGAGCATATTTGCTTAGTCATTAAATAGAATTGGCCATTAATTATAAGGAAATGTCTTTTGGGTATTGTGCTTGGGATATCCTTTTTTAAAGGTACTTTTTCTTTTCTTTAGTCCTTGAATAAAAAAAATCCTTCACAGTTGCAGATGATGGAGGAGGACAGCTTAGAAACAACTACTGATTCCATTGGAACTCTCAAAGCCAAAATGGATTCAAGTCTTGTGATGAAAAGAGGAGGTAACTATTCATGTTTGAGTAGTTGGAAGTTGAATAAGCATTGAAAACTTGCTGTTTAAAAATATTAAAAATATTTAAAATTTAAATATTCAGTGCTAAATAAAAGGCCTTAAAACAAAAACTGGTCAGTTGGAATTGAGAGGCATTTCACTCAAATTTGGCTTTTGTGAGATATTTGTGATTTAGAGCAAGTGTTTCAGGGCTGGTAAAACATAGAAGGTGTTCCTGCTAATGACTTGGCACCACCACTGTGAACTATGGAATACTAATCTTTTGCAGTTACTTGCCACTTCTGTTTCATCAGAAATCAACTTCTCTAGATGGTTTTCTGGGTTCTGCTCCTACTGAAGAACTTGGGTGACAATGTCTAATCATACTGGAAGAATTAGATTGAAGCTTATACAGATTCTTGCCTACTGTAGGAAAGAAAAAAAGTTTCTTCTTTTGAAGAATGCTGTTTATTTTTAACTTCAGTGTCCCCTCAACCCCCTCAGTGCAAGCTCTCAGGGGATACTTCCCCTGTTTGTGCTTGATTCAAGCTTCCAGCTGGGATGCTGGGTGTAGCAGCTGAGTCCTTCAGGAGCTCCATTGCACCCAGCTTCTCCTCAGCTGTTTCCTTTGAGCAGGTGAAGGGATGCTCTTAGGCTGTGCTATTGACAGCCTGCCCTGCAATCCATGCCCTCTTCCTTCCACAAAAGGAAGCAGGAGATGGAGCATGCCTTGTCCCTTTCTGCCTTTGGCTTGAGTCATTACACTGGATTATTGGCTGCCTGTTGTCCCAGAGAACAGGTTTCTAATTGGAACTGTTACAATAAGCTTCTCTTCAATGCTTTATAAACCCTGCTCAGTGTCCTAGGGTGGTGTAAGACAAATTAGGAGTGTGATCTTCTGTGTGTTGGGGAAAGAAACAGTTGTATCTCTGTTACTGTTAAGAGTAGTTAACTATGATGAAAGTTGACAGGCTACTACACTGAATATCAATCCTGAAGATTATACTAATGCCTGATTCCAGTAAGTCAACTGTGTTCATTTACTCTGATATAGAAAAGGAGGTAAAATTCATCTAGAAACCATAGTCAGTCTGCCAGAAACTGCTTGAAGTACTAAATTTCTACTCTTCTTATTTTTTTTCCCCTCCAGAAAATAAAGTCCAGCATCAGGAGCTGAAGCTGCCAGAGCCAAGGAGTCTGGAAAGCCAACAGCAGCAACCTAGTTCTGGTGAAAGCTATAGGAAGCAGTTGGAACAGATTAGACTGAACTGTGTTAATGCCAGAAAAAGATGGCCAATTCCAGAAGTGACACAGAAAAGCTGCTACAGAGAGGTAAAGGAACAGCAGTATGCAGTGGTGTTCTAGCTACAACAGCTTTCACATGTTACAAAGATGATTTCTGTGTTTTATTGTGGCTGTTGGCACGAGACATTCTGTGGAACAAGGTCTGATTTTGCCTTCTGTAGGAGAGACAGTCAAGCCTTGAGCAACCTGGTCATCCTGTTTCAAGAGAGTTCTCCCCACCAGATGCTGTTGCTAAGAAGAATGTTCCACCACATGCTTGTGGAACACAAAGCATCACATCTACTGATTACATGGCCTGGTAAGCCTCCTCTTAGTGCTGCACACTTAACTCTGGAAAGCCTTTATCCCTTTTGAACAGGGTTTCTGAAATGTTTCTGTTCAGATAACAACAAAGATTTCCAACACTTGCTGTTAATTGACTGACTCAGCTTGCATTTAGGGAACTTGTCAGCTTTTAGTCAGCTTTTCAGCGTTTGGAAGAACATTTTCACATCATTAAGTCCTTTTTTACAGCCTTTATCTCTTACTCTGTTATCTACACAATGCTTTCTTTGGGATCTCTTTGGGTTTTGTGGCTTTTTAGGCTGTTTCTCAGTTTGGTTCCTGTGATGCAGGTATCTATGTGTCTCAGGAGAGGGGAAAAAGTGTAAGAGAATCTTGCAGAGTCAAGAACTTCAGTTAAGAAATGCTAGCATTTGCTTATTCATGCAACCATAACTTAGGCATAAACCCCTGTGCCTGTGTTGATAAATCTTCCTGATTATATGATTACTTACTCTTTTTTTCCTAAGTCTCTAGATGATTCATATAGGCCAAGGCTGTGTGATGAGCAAGCACTGCTCCTCTTGCTAGGACCTCTGTAGCTGCAAAATTAAGTATATCTAATGAATGAAGCATATCCTCTCGTGATTCAAGTTGATAGAAGTAGGCCTTCAATTGATTGTTCTAGCTTCTTTCCAACTTTAATATCTTCTTTTTTTAATGCACATGATAAAGAAGCAGAATTGAGTGCTTTTGTGTTCAGTGAGCTGTGCTTTTCACTGGTTTGGCTGTAGAAAAGGACAGAAGTTGGGAAAAAGAACCCCAAATTCCTAGGAATAAATTCTTTTCCATTCTGATCTTAGTTTCTGAAAATACTGTGGGGAAAAGTATATTTGGTAATATAACTAAATACATGGTAGACACATCAAAAAACAAAGGATTTCTTGCAATCCTAAGTTGTGTTACACACAAACTCTTTCTGCTCACATCCAGCATAGCTAAAGCTCTCCAAAAACCCTTAGTTTTCTCAATGTGCTCACCTTAAAGTCTCTCTTCACCTAAAAATAAAGAACAATCAGCTAAAAATAGCCCTGTGGCTCAGCCTCTCTTTGCTCTCTTCTGGTCAGCTCTTGTAATTACCTGGTGCTTTCATTTTCCAGTTTGTGGAGAGTGCCAGTTAGTATCTGAAGATGGGGATTTAATTAGTTGCTCTTGTAAGGATGCTCTAGTTGAAGTGTACCAAGTCAAGAAGTTGAAGTGGTCTTAATGCTGAATACTGGAGGTAGCCTTTTGTTAGTCAATAAGGTTTAACCTTCAAGAAGCACTCAAGATTTCAGCTTGCCTAGACTCTTAAAGCCCAGCAACTCAATGTGCATCATTTCCTTTTAGTTTCAGAACACCAGTTGTAAAGAATAACTCCCTACCAGGATGCAACATTTCTACTCCCTACAGCCAGCTCCCACACACTCCAGCAGCTGCATTTCAGAATCAAGCTGCCTTGCAGGTAACAATTTTAGGTTGTATTCTACCATTTTTTGGTACATATTTCCATTGGAGTCTCCTTCAGGTTAAATAGAATCCTAGACTGGTTTGGGTTGGAAGGGACCTCTGGAGCTCATCTAGTGCAACCCCCCTGCAGTGGCCAGGGACATCCCCAACTAGAGCAGCTTGCCCAGAGCCCTGGCAAGCCTCACCTGCAATGCCTCCAGGGATGGCAACTCAACCACCTCCCTGGGCAACCTGGGCCAGTGTTCTAGCACCCTTGTGGGGAGGAACTTCTTCCTAATGTCCAGTTTAAATCTACTCTTCTCCAATTTAAAAACATTGCCCCTTGTCTATTGTTTAGTGAGTTATGGCAAATAGTCTGGATTGCTTATTCCCACAAGAACTGTTTCTTCAGATGTATGTCTGAATGGAAAGTCAGCTCTGAAAAAATCAGTTCAGTTGTGCCTGCCTGAAATCTAAGCCTTTTCAGACTCTGCTTCAGGACAGAAGCAAGAACTAGAGTCACTATTTTTCTTCTGCTATGCTTTTATAGTGGTACTACCCACAACAGTGCAGTGCCCAGAAAGAAAAGAGAAGCAGTGTGTGTTCAAAAACAGAGGAGTCTGAGGGAGGGAAAAGAATAAAGAATTCCATTCCTTCTCCATGTTCAATGTCATGAGCTTTGAGGCCTTTGTAGTAGCCTGAAATCATATAGAACTGGATTAGCTTAGCTGCACTGTTGAGGCAGGAGGTAGAAGATAGCAGGTATGGGCAGTGCAGGCAGCACTCAAGTCTGCTACTGAGTAGTTAGCTTGAAATGAAGGAGGAGGTGATCTAAGTACAACTCTAAGGCAGTTGCATGCTGTGACTGAAAGTCTCTGAGATATTCTAGTTCTGTATGTAGTTTCTAAGTCTGTAATGATGTGAGAAGGCTCATTAAACAAGACCTTTCTTGATTTCCAGTGTGAAGAGCACTCTTAGCTTTTATAAGAGCTCAGTGCTGTTACATGCCAAGTGATAATCACTGTACAAACACTGCCTTCAGCTTTCAAGGCAAACACATTTAAAGCTTAGCTTTGCTATTCCTGATCTTGTTCAGAAAGACAATGACAACTTAAAGCTCTGCTGCATGTATACTAATGGTTATTTTCCTCACTCTTTCTCTCTGTACACAGGTTCCAGCTTCTCTACCTTCACATGAGTGCCTTGCCATCAATGGGAAAGTTTATACACTACTAAAGCAAATAGGAAGTGGAGGCTCAAGTAAGGTAAAATGTTCTTTTGCTCCTTTGACAGGCACTGATGGACACAGTAGTATTTGTATTGTGAACACACATGTTGAAGTCTAGTGCCTAGAACTAAAAGGTACAAAGTGTGGGAGTGGCCCAGAGAATCTAGGCATTTGTGGTTTTAATGCTGTGCTTGGGCTTTTTCCCTCAGGGATGCAGAAGGAACAAAGTGCACAGGTTAGGTTTGGTGCAGTGCTGTTTTAGCTGACTCTTCAGATAGCCTTGCACTAACAGCAGCATTTTCATAATGCACTGAGTTATTCACAGCACTACTCATTTTAGTGGAGAAAAAGTGAAAACAAGAGGTGTTGAAACAAACAGTCAGCCAAAACTCTGAACTGATGCAATCAGAACACTGAACAGAAACTACACAAACAGGAAAAAGCAATCCCTAAACTCTTATAATTGCAATAACATTGGCTAGCTTCCAGTCAGCAAGGACCTCCAGGAAAAGAAGAGCTTCCTGTGTCAGCAGTGTGCAGTGGTGGAAGGAATAGGCTAGGAGAAGTGTCTGCATGGCATTTGGCCCCATGGTCTGCTGAAGCAAGGCCAACAAGACAGCAAGTTGCCCATGGTCTCTTAGAGTTGAGGTTTGAATATCACAAGAGCCTCTCTGTTCCTCTGACTGCAGGATGCTAAAGAAAATCTGAGATCTAATTGGAATTTTCCTGCTTGTTAGCTATGCCTGTTGCCTCTCTTACTTTGGAGGATCAAGAGAAATCTGTCTTTTTTCTATACCTTCCCTATAAGTAGCTGCAGACAGCAATAAGCTTCCCTGTAGCCTTCTCAAGACTGAAGAGACTCAGTGCTCTCAGCCTCTTCTCCTGTGGGCTAAGCTCCAGCTCATCCTGGGCAGCTGAACTGGCTGTGCAGTGGCAGGACAAACCTTTCTCTGTGGGAGGGCTTCTTTTGTGTCCTTTCTTTCAGACTTGTGTCCAAATACACCTAGTGAAACAGTGTGGTACCAAGATGCTTTCTGGACTGTAACTAGTGGCTTATTTCTTTTTGTCCTGCTGCCTTGTGTGAACTTATTTGTGAATCTAGCATTACTCCTTCCTTTGGAATTGTGGCTGTGGTGAGGTGAAAGGCCACAGGAGATCAGAGCTAGGATTGAGTGGCTGAATGAACTGTTTTGCAGGTGTTTCAAGTCCTGAATGAGAAGAAGCAACTGCTTGCTGTCAAATATGTGAACCTTGAGGAAGCAGATCAGCAGACTGTTGAGAGCTACAAGAATGAAATTGCTCACCTGAGAAAGCTGCAGCAGCACAGTGACAAGATCATTCACCTCTATGACTAGTGAGTTAGCACTAACTGCACCAAAGCACCAGCTCCTGAGCTGAAAAACTGCCTGACAGCTGAACCTAAGTGCATTTGTTTCTTTCCAGTGAAATTACTGATCATCATATCTACATGGTGATGGAGTGTGGGAATATTGACCTAAACAGCTGGCTGAAGAAGAAGAAGAAGATTGATCCACTTGAAAGAAAGAGCTATTGGAAAAACATGCTGGAAGCTGTTCATACCATCCATGAACATGGTATTCCTAAAGAGTTCCAGGGGTTTGTAGAGGTTGTGTGGCAGAGAGAATGGGATTGTGTTTACATTTTGGAGGTGGTCTCACAGAACCATAGAATGGTTTGGGTTGGAAGAGACCTTACAGATCAGCTAGTCCCAAACCCTCTGCTATGGGCAGGGATGCCACCCACTAGATCCCCCAGGGCTCATCCAAGCTAATGGACACTGCCAGGGATGGAGCAGCCACAGCTTCTCTGGGGAAGCTGTGCCAGTGTCTCACACCCTCTGAGGGAAGGATTTCTTCCTAGCATCTTTAAAAAGCAATGGAAACACTTAGGAAATCTGCAAATGGTTTAGGTTTGGCTACGTAAAGCTGCTCTGCATCTTTCTGAGCAAGGGTTGTGGGATTTGAGCTGTAAAACTCCACTATAGGAGTAACTTGGAGTGTCTAAACCTGGCTTAACTTTAAACTCTGTTTTACAGGAATCATTCACAGTGATTTGAAACCAGCTAACTTTCTAATAGTTGATGGGATGTTAAAATTAATTGACTTTGGCATTGCAAACCAAATGCAGCCAGATGTGACCAGCATCATTAAAGATTCTCAGGTAAAACTACGTCTGAAAACCTGATCTGTGCTACAGCACTTGCTGAAGGTGTTGGTTAATGGAGTAACTTCAGTTAACACTGGAATTCCAGGCTGGATTTTTGTAGGGCTATGTAAATACTCATAGAGAGGAGTTTTTTACATGGTTTTATTGAAGGGAATAACAACCTTCAGCCTTAATAGAAAGAAATTTGGATGCTTTTCAATGCTTGGAGAGACAAATCTGAACTCACTTGATAAAGAGGTCAATTAAGTGCATGTTTCACTTCAAGTAATTTCTGCTTTTTCCTGCCTAGGTTGGCACAATGAATTATATGCCACCTGAAGCAATAAGAGATATGTCTTCCTATGGAGAAAATGGGAAATCTAGATCCAAGGTAACCATTTATTTGTCTCCTTTTCCCTTCCTCTCAAGAGTCATTTAGGCTTAGTGTTCTCAAAAATCTTCCACTGACACTAGAACAGAAGGAAATCCACTGTGCCATGATGATGGGGAGCAGAGATTGAAGGCTTAGTTTCTTACCCTAGTGAAGTTGTAAGTAATAAACATGTTAAGGATTTTTATTTTATTTGTAGTTAATTTTCCAGGCTAATTAATAAAGCCAGGTTTCTTCTGGAATATTAATGAGCTACTGCACTCTGTTAGTAGACAAAGGCATGCTATCTTGTGTGATAGTTCCTAAGATCTGTTATCCAGTGTCAAATAAAGTGAGCTGACTGTGCAATTAAATGATTGAAGACACAGTTCTTGAAGTGAGGACTAATCTTATTTTTGTGCTTCTTTTCCATTAGATAAGTCCCAAAAGTGATGTGTGGTCCCTGGGCTGCATTTTGTACTGCATGACCTATGGGAGGACTCCCTTCCAACACATCACCAATCCCATTACCAAGCTGCATGCTATTGTTGATCCTAGTTATGAAATAGAGTTTCCAGAGATTGCTGAGAAGGATCTTCAGGATGTGCTGAAGGTAACTGTCCCTAAAGATTCCTGGGGAGCCACATCATGCTGATTTCTTTCCAGAAAGCATCTATTTCTAAGTGAATGAGTTATGCTTGAGAAACCTTGATTCACCCAAACATTTCTTGCTAGCTGTAGTAACAAACCTCATTGCAGAAGGAGACTTAATGAAGCTAGAGCTCTTCCTGTAGTTGCCATAGTAAAAGTCTGGTTTCAACTTAAATAAGTCAATAGTTAAAGCATTCTGCCTTAACTCCTTTGGCTGAACAACCCCAAGTTCAGCTACTTGCCATCCCATTCCCTGTGCCTGCTCTTGGAACTCAGCCTGTGCTTTTACCCAACCTAGCTTGTGTTGCTCAGCACCTAACAAACTCACATCCAGAAACACTGATTCCCCTTCACTTTCAAATCAGTGTCACTTTGTCACAGAGAAAAAAAAGCTTTTGTAGGCCTTAGTCCTCCCCTCCTGTGCTATTGCTGCTGGAGGCAAACAGGATACCAGCTTTGGAGGGAATTGCTAAGGAAGGCACTTAGCTTCAGCTCTTGCTCTGTTGAAGTGTACTGAGTGTGCAGTTGGGCAATAAGTAGCTCTGATATGAATCTGCAGAGTCTTTTGAAGATCCTCCTTGCTCATTCTGAGGAAAATGCTTGATTTATAGGAAACTATGAGGGAAAATTCTGAATTTACAGGCAACTCTTGTTAACCTAAGCAAAGAATATCTGTCTCAGAGCTGCTGCTCCATCCATATGTTCAAATTCAAAGCCACTGCCCAACAGGTACCTGTATTTCAAAATACACTGTCTATTAAATAAGAAAAGAAAATGCTTCATTCAGCTGTAAGTTGTCACTTGCTGGCATAACAATTGTTTGGTGCCTATGTGTGTTTCAGAGAAGACTTGAGGTTTAACTCTTCAAACGCTTATAACTTCAGTGTTTTAAGTCTGAAGTTGGGGAGCCTGAGGGCTCAAGGCTCTCGAGG
>VWZO01011220.1:13822-26429 GCA_013396975.1 Bucco capensis | reverse complement strand
TGCCCAGTCTGAACCCCTGAACACCACTGATAGGGATGGTGTTCCTGTAAAAGAGTAGTTGCTTTTTCAATGTCTCCAGTGGATGATACTTTTATTTCTGGATCCCTTGATAAAACTACTTGCCTTTGGCATCTCCGCTCTCCAAATTGTCAGGGTTTAATGCACCTTCAGGGGAAGCCTGTGTGTTCTTTTGACCCAGAAGGGTTAATTTTTGCTGCAGGAGTCAATTCTGAAATGGTGAAGCTTTACGATCTTTGTTCTTTTGATGTATATAGCTGTATAAAGTTTTCAGTAGTGTAGTATATGTATATATGTATTATAGTCTAGTTTGGGATGGAAGCTTCTAGGTCCAGAACAGCGCATGCGTTTTGGACTAGAGGGGGCGTGACTATTGAATTTTTTAGTGCATATGCCATTCCCAGTTGCAGCAGAGCAAGGCACCAGACGTTTGAGCTGTGGGGTCCAAGCCTGTTTTGTTGGAAAATTAACAAGGACACCAGAGCTGCTTTGGAGAGAATGATTGCTCTGTTTGTATCATACTATATAGGTGCAACTTCGATGTTGTTGACTATTGGTAGTATTGTGTATATAGTGTTTAGGTTATGCAAATGTAAGTGCTCGTGGTCTGAATGTTCACACCGCAGTGGCATGTGTAAGCTGTGTTCCTTTGCTCATGATCCTGAGGAACCTCCTGAATAGACCGCGGGACTGTAAAATCAGTTTATAGAAATGTTACAGTTTTGTAGAGTTAGCTGATTTAGAGTTGGTTGTAAAGTTTGTTTGTTCATAGAATTGATTAGGTCAGTTTGTGGAATGTGTTGGTTCCGTAAGTGGCTGCAGAATCGGTTTAATCGTGAAATTATTTTAAAATGTTTGTTAAAGCATATCGGTGGGGAAGAGGATACAGGGGTGGAATGTTGTGGAGTGTGTCAATGACTGCATATATCCATCTCTCTCCTCCTTCACCCCCAAACAGTTGGTGTGTTTATTTGTAAACTCTTGGTGGGGGAGTGGCCCTCTCCACTGGCTAAGCCGCGCAGGCAGGAGCTGAGAGGGCTGCAACGGGTCAGCACAGCAACCCGTACCCCTGGCCTGGCAAAGCCATGCCGGCTGCAGCGGGTACCAGCAGGGGCAGCCCCAGCAAGCCCTGGCAAGCACGAAGGCAGGGGACCAGCTGTGAGCAGTGTGCATCCCAAGGAGCAGCGGTGGTGGTCTGCACCTGCAAGTCCTGGAGCGGCAAACAGCAGCGGCAGCAGGGAGTGGCAAGAAGAACAGCAGCCCTGGCCACAGCTGTTAAAGTGGCCATATACACCAAGCTGTGGGAGAGATTTCTTGGCAACGCAGCCCCGAGATAGCCACGGTGTGGGAGACAGAAGCATGAATGGAGTGCCAGCAGGGACATCTCGCCCTGCAAGGAGCCCTGGGAACACCCCACTTCCGACAAGATAGCGAGGAGAAAGCGTGGTCTCCTCCATCTTTGCTGCAGTACGCTCAGGCGGCTATATCATCCCTCTGCCTCCTCTCCATCCATCATTCCATCACATTCCACCACCCTGGTTTCCTTCACACACCACACCAGACCAGCTAATCTGCCCCCTCATCTTAATCGGACCGTACCCGAGCAGGTTTTACTGCAAGGTGGGGGGGACGGCCAGTGGTGTGTGAGGGGAACGGGGAAGGTTTTTCCCACTCTGTATTTCATTGTTATATATATTTTTCCTCTGTTAAACGTTATTCTTTACAACTCATCCCTGATGTGCAGAGTAATTATTCATTTTTCTTTCCTTTTTGGGGAAAGGGGAGGTTCCTTAACTGGGTCTTTCCCAAATCTATCTTATCAAACCAAGACAGTGTGTAAATTCCATTGTATTCCCAAGGCTGTCGTAACACCTTGAAGGACTTTTCCTTCTGTAAAATCAGTTCTCCTGTTTTAATCTATTGTTTCCACAATTCCATACCTTGGAATTATTTGTTCTAAAAATATTTTAGTAAGCGATGCAGTGGTTGCTGAAGTGACTGGAAATGCTTCTGGCCACCCTGATAGTTGACATACTATTACCAGAAGATATCTAAACCTCCCTGCTCCAGGCATCTCAGTAAAATCAACCTGACACTGCTGAAATTGGCACAGTGCCCAGGGTCGCCCTCCCCTAGCAATTTCCCTTGTAACCCGGTTATTTACTTTGGCACAAATCACACAACCTTCAATAGCTCTTTTTGCCAAAACAAAAAGACTCAAGGCAGCATATCCCTTAAGAAAAGCCTCTGTCAGCCCCTGAGATCCCCAATGGCTCCCTTCATGTAATTGTTTCAGTATAATTAAGGCCAACACCTTTGGTACCCATTGTTTACCACTCCTTGTGAACCAATTGCCCTCTTTTTCCTCTGCCCCACTATTTTTAATTATTTCCAATTCCGCTGGTGGAAAAGACATTTTCTCTGGTAATGGTCGTGTTACTGGGTGCAAAGGGAGGATCTTAGGCACTTCTGGCAGGAGTGCTGCTTTTCGAGCTTCTTCATCTGCTAGTCAATTCCCTATTGCCTCCTCCAAGTATGGTGTCTGATGTCCCCTGACATGTATTATTGCCACTTTCTCTGATAGATTAACCACCTCCAACAGGCAAACAATCAGATCCTGATGAGCTAATGTCTTCCTCTGCAGGTTAACAGTCCTCTTTCCTCCCTCAACTTCCCAAATGCATGAGCCGCCCCATGTGCATACTTTGAATCTGTAAATTTATTTACCGCTTTCCCTTTATACAATTCACAAGCTCTTACTAATGCAACAATTCTGCTGTTTGTGCTGACCATGTGGATGGTAGTTTCTCCCCTTCCTGCAGCTCCCTTCCCTTTACTACAGCATATCCGGTGACTCCTTCTCCTTCTATCACTCTTGAAGACCCATCTATAAATGCATTTTCTCCATTTGGCCAAGGAGTGTCACACAGTTCTTCCCTAGCTTCTGTCTGAAGAACTATTACCCAAATACAACCATGAATTTCCTCCAGATCTTCTCCCTCAGGACCAGTTAAACAGGAGGTGGCATTAAACTTCTCCCCAATTCTCAGCTGCATGTCCCCCATTCCATTAAACAAATTTTATATTGCAAATTACCCGGCACGAGTCATCCATTTAGAAGCTCTCTCCGTTAACAAAGCCTTAACCTGAAGTTAAACTTTAACAACGAGAGAGCCCCCTGCCGAAAGTTTTTGGGCCTCTCCTACCACCAAAGCCTTGGCTGCACAGTTCTGCAAACATTAGGGCCACCCTCTGGCCACTGGGTCTAATAGCTTAGAGAAATAGGCAACCAGTCTCTGAATGCCCTCATGCTTCTGCACCAAGATTCCCTTAGCACGACCTTTCTTTACATCCACATGTAGCTCAAACCCCTTTTCTTGGTCTGGTAGTGCTAGGGCAGGAGCCTTAGCTAATTTGCTCTTCAGAATCTCAAAACTGTTTCACTTTAGGTGTCCAAGCCACATTAAGCTTGTCCCAATTTAACAGATAGTACAGTAGTCAGCGTAGTATAGAAAAATCCTCAATCTAGGTTCTACAATATCCCATCAGTCCTAAAAACTGTTCCACCTCCTTCTTAGTCTTGGGCAGCAATAAGTCTGAAATTCCCTGAACTCCTTCTGGGCCAATACAATGTATGGCTAGGCTTCGCAAACGAAGATCCAGGGAGGGCTCCACCCATGCTCCTCATCAGCACCTTTTCCAAGTGGCCAATACAATGTAAACCTTTGGTTAAAATACGTCCCAGATATTTAACCTTATTCTCCACCATTTGCACCTTTTTCTCTGACATGCTTAACCCCTCTCTAGCCAGAAAATTAAGCAGCTACACTGTAGCCTCCTCTACAAGCTCTTCCTGCTCTCCTGACAAAAGCAAATCATCCACAGGGCCAAGCACTGCTCTGAGGGGTGGCAGGGGAACCTGAACACCAGATGACCCTCCAGCTGGTACCTGGGAAAGTTGGGGCAAGGGCCACAGTCACCTAGCCTATGTCATTGACTTCTCTTGCAGAAACACTGCAGGATGGCTCATAGAGGGACTGAGCCCTGCAGCACTGGCATAGGGCCACAGGGTACACAATGCTGACAATTGTCTCTCAGTTCAACAACCAGAGGAAGAGGCGGCTCCAGGAGCAGCAGAACCTAAGGAAGACGATGATCCAGGAGCAATACAGTCTGAGGGAAGAGGATTACTCTGGAGCAACACAACCTGAGGAAGAGACAAACACAGTACTTGGAAGAGTAATGCATGCAGCAGCATCCAGCCAAGTTTCTGCAGCACAAGTGACAGCAGCAAAAATCCCTGCTTCTTCAGCCTTTGGTGTGCAGGCCTCAGCAGCACAGGAAGTGAGTCACGAACATGCCCCACACAGATGATTCACTGACAGCAAGCTCTGTATCTTCAGGAGATATAACACCCAGGGGCAGCAGTGAGGCACTCAAATTCAGACCCATGAAGGTGAGTAGCAACTACTGTGCTGTAGCTCTGCAGGACACAGTCCAACACCTTTTGAGCAGGGTCTTGGGCAAGGATGCAGCTGCAAAGTAGAGCTCTTTTAATCTCACACTCTTTTGGCACTTTTCCTACTTGCCCAGTAGTATACTGGTTGCATACCACTCTCCCCAGGCAGCTCTGGGAGCAGGGTGGCAGTTGCCAGCAAGTCCAAGCACTGCCCTCGGGGGTGGCAGGGGAGCCTGAACCCCATGAGATCTGACAGCTGCGATATGGGGATGTTGGTGTAAGGGCCACAGTCATTCAGCCTATCTCATTGATGTCTCTTGCAGAAAACACGATGGAATGCTACTCAGAGTCTCAGACCTAGCGCACAATGTGGCAGAACACAGAGTCTCTGTGCTGTTCTCCATCCTTCTGCAGGCAGCAGCACTCAGCCAGGCTCTTGCAGCAGAAGTGATGCTGGCAAAAGTCCCTGCTTCTGCAGCCTTTGGCGTGCGGGCCTCAGCAGCACAGGCTGTGACCCAGGCACTTGCCCCACACAAGCCTCATGCTTCAGTGATGGCAAGCTCTGCATCTTCAAGAGCTGTCAGCATGTACCAGAATGTGCCTCCTCAGCCAGCAGCGACGTCTCCAGCCCACGGCACAGGACCACCTGTCAATGCCCTAGACACAGGGTACCCAACGCTGATGACCATCTCTCAGCAGAACAACCTGAGGAATAGGTAGCTCCAGGAGTGGCAGAACCTAAGAAGACGATGATCCAGGAGCAACACAGCCCGAGGGAAGAGGATGAGTCTGCAGCAACACAAGCCAAGGTAGTCGCTGCTGCTACTGAGGAAGGATGAGGAACTCTTCAGGAGTGCCTGAAGAAAACTTCAGTTCTCGATCAGCAAGTCTATTTACTCTTTAATGTCAGCTAATAACCAGTGGCAAAGTATCTTCAGAACACCTTTCTTTTTTGTGTTTTACCTAGGTTTCTTCTCATCCTTTTGAGTAAATGTTTCCCTGTGTGTCCTAAGAGACAATTCCTACATGTCCTCCAGTGCTGTCAAGCCTGAACTACCCCTCATGCAGCAAGTGATGGTGGCAGAAGTCCGCATCATCAGGATATGTAACACCAGCAAAGGCAGCAGTGAGGAGTTCATAGTCAGACTCAACATTGTAAGTAGCAAGTACTATGCTGTAGCTGGGCAGGACCTACATACTGGTTGTATGCCACTCCCCCCATGCAGCTCTGGAAGCAGGGTGGCAACTTCTGGCAGGGCCATGCATTGCCCTGGGGGGTGGAAGGGGAGCCTGTACACAGGAGACCATCCAGCTAGGACTTGCTGGGGTTGGGGCAAGGGCCGCAATCACTCAGCCTATCTCCTTCACATCTCTGTCTCCTGCAGCACAGAAGCAGATGGTAAAACCTGTTTTTTCAGCCATCTCTGTATCTTCAGTCAGCAGCAGCAGGCTACCAGTCAGTGCCCTTGTCGGAGCCAATGCAATGCTTGACCCATCTGCTGTTAACACCCAAGGGCAGCAGAATGTCATGAAGAAAAGGCAGATACTACAGAAGAATACTCTGAGTGCGACAGCCCAGGTTTAACGGAACCTGGGGAACAGGGAGAGGATTGTGCTGCCCAACACTTCACTTCAAGAGGCATAATCTGCAGAATGACAGGCTGGATATGGTTATGCTCTGGAGACAGAAACAAGCAGAAGAGCAGGTGCCAGACGAAGTGCTGACAGCCAGTATGGCAAACCAGCAAGCATACCCTGAAATGAGCAGTGTAATTTTGAAAAAGCATGAGACTATTTACCTGCTTCACTAATCTTTACTCAAAACGCATTGTTCATAGATCAGCATGTCTTTCACGCTCTAAAAATGAAGCAGTCTGTACTTGAGCTAGAATACTAGTCTGGAATACCCAAGCTGCATAGAAGCTCTTGNCAGGTTTAACGGAACCTGGGGAACAGGGAGAGGATTGTGCTGCCCAACACTTCACTTCAAGAGGCATAATCTGCAGAATGACAGGCTGGATATGGTTATGCTCTGGAGACAGAAACAAGCAGAAGAGCAGGTGCCAGACGAAGTGCTGACAGCCAGTATGGCAAACCAGCAAGCATACCCTGAAATGAGCAGTGTAATTTTGAAAAAGCATGAGACTATTTACCTGCTTCACTAATCTTTACTCAAAACGCATTGTTCATAGATCAGCATGTCTTTCACGCTCTAAAAATGAAGCAGTCTGTACTTGAGCTAGAATACTAGTCTGGAATACCCAAGCTGCATAGAAGCTCTTGATCTAGAGGTAATCCTACAGCCCTCAAAAAGAGAAGATGGAGAGAATTACCGCGTCTCGCCACCATTTTGTCTTCAGGCACTGTGGGAGATGTGGTTCCCACCTCACTTTATGAGGTCCCTGTGCCTCAACTCTTGGCCTCTCCAGGACCCCTAATAAAGTAGATAAATTGGACAGAATAAAAACCTGCCTTATTTTTACACCTTTGTGATTGTTGTCTGTGCAAAGCCACGGAAACTCCTCGCTGCCATATCCTCGGTGGTCCCAGTCAGGCCAGGACGGGCAAAAAGCCACAGCCTCAGCTGCCTCTGCCGCTCTTCCGTTGTCGTTTCCTCACTCGTGCGGCGTCCTCAGTTCTTCCAGCCAGTCCTGGACACCCATCATGGAGTTGCAGGCCACCAGCAGCACGCTGGGCTGGGTTTGGCCCCCGAGTGTGGATGGCTGCGGCCTCACCTCCACCCAACGCACTGCACTCACAAAGCTCAGGACCAGCATGGCCCGCTGCCTCAGCGGCCCGCTGCCTCCGCGCCTCGCCCCGAAAAGGGATAGAGGGGGGGATGGATTCGCGCATCCCCGAAAAGCGATCTTGCGCCCGGTAAATCCGTTCAGCAACGTGAAGTACAGCTCCGGGGGCGGTGAGAGACGAGAACCACAAATCCCACAGTGCCCGAAGGCAAAATGGCGGCGCGGGTGGTGTGTGGGTGACTTCGTGACGTCGCTGCGCATGCGCGCGGACGGCGGGCCCGTGTAGTGGTTACGGCACAGGCAGTGGCGGAGAGGGAGCGGTGGGACATGAGGGCGGCAGGGAGGGTGGTGGCTTGATTCGGTCGGTCGTGCTTTTCCGCGCCGGATGTTTGACGGCCCCCTCGGAGGCGTTGTCGGCGCGGAGTCGCTTCTCCCGACACGGCCAGCCGGCGCTGGGCCTAGCCCAGTCACCTGTCTCTCCCGCACGGCTGCGGGATCGATCTCCTTCTAGGTGCCTTTGCGCTAACGTGGTGTCTTCCTTCTCTGTAGGTGCGACTGGATCTCTGTCTTGTAAATGTCAGATACAGAGAGGTGTTTGTGGTGAACGAGGAGTCTGCACCCTCTTAGGAAGTGAATTTAGCTCCAGAAGCTGTTCAGCAATGTAAGTTTGGCAGATTATTTTTTTAGGCTTTTAGGGAATCTTTGAAATTCGCTCTCTTCCTTTGTCCTTTTCTTGTCACTAGGAAAGGTTCTTTAGTCGATTTGTAAAAAGCCAAAACACACACACACACACTGAGCTAAGACATTTTACTTCAGTTTGGCAGAAATGAGTGGCAGGCATCTCACAACTGCCAGCACATCAACCATGGCTAGGCACACACTGTCTGTATTAGGCACTCCACTGGTCAGTCATATTTCCCTACCCATCCTACAACATTCATGTGTGTGCTGTTTATGGTTAAGTCATTTTAGTAAGATTAGGGGAGGTTCTCTGTTTAGCATTATTGTTTTTACCTTAGGGCTGTGTATTTTAGCATTTTAATTCCCCAAGGTTACTTTAGGATACACCCCTTCTCATCTTTGGTCCAGAACGTACATATTTTGTTATCTTATGCCTAAGTCAGCAACCGCAAAAGAACACCTAAAACACTTTTGTTTCAAGGCTAGGTAGTATCTGTGATGTCTCCACCATGTTACCTCTGAAACTTCTTGGTACGTTTTTACCCTTGTTCTTGCCACATTGCTTTCATGACTACTTTTTTAAAATTTGTCTTAAACCTTACACAAAATTTAATTCTGGAGTAGCTACCTTGTGCTATTTAACTGTTTAAAATATAGACTTAATCCTGCATTGGAGTTAAGTGTAGTTAACTCATTTTAGCTATGTTATTTGTTTCAGCAGATTTTAGTGCCATGGGCAGTTTGGCACATTGACTTACATTTCTGTGTTTAAATTAATCTCTATGCAATTACAGTAGAATATAAGCAACATTTTGAGTGTATATTTTCTAAGAACTGATTGTATGTCCTTTTTACTTAATAGCCACAATGTCAAATAAGGAGGTTAAGGCAGCGCTAAAGAGTGCTAGAGATGCAATACGAAATAAAGAATATAAGGAAGCCTTAAAACATTGCAAGGTAATTAATTTTTTACTTGCAAGGTAATATTTTTGCACATTTTGTTTGCTGTTGCCACACTCTTACAGCTGTATAGTACTGGAAAGTGTGGAGTACTTTACTTACGTGATAGCTGAGATTGATTTTCAGATTTAACTTCATTGATCATTCATGTTACTTGCCCACACATAATCTTCTATTCCACTTCATTTTACACTTGTTGACAGGACCTTGACAGACCTCAAGAAGAGTGCTTTAATTGCTGAGCTAGTTACTGGTAGAGCAGTTCAGATATGAATCATTATCTACCATGAAAAGCTGAAGTTATTAACCTTAACCTTTTCCTAAACATTACTTAACACCTACTATTACCATATAGAATGATTCACCAAACTGTAATGATAGAGCTTAACACATGAATCTGTAAAATGCATTTTGTTCATGAGTTCCACTTAAAATTTTGTATTTCTAGGCAGTCTTGAAGCAAGAAAAAAATAACTACAATGCTTGGGTATTTATTGGCCTGTCAGCTGCTGAGTTAGAGCAGCCTGATCAGGCCAAAGGAGCATATAAGAAGGCTATTGAACTTGAACCGAACCAGTTACTGGCATGGCAGGTAGGTGAATGTCCAGATTCACTTTTCCTTTTCCTGGAAAGAGTCACTATGGAGTTAAGTATAGGAACAAACATCATGTTTTCTTCAGGCCCTTAGCTCTGCTGAATCTTCAGAGTAGCTGAGGTTCTTATTTGTGTGTCCAAAGTAAAGCCATGTGTCGTTGTATGTGTATAGCAAAATGAACTTTAGTTTCAGTGTATTTAATATATGTATATAATGTAAAATATGTAAAACAGTGTATTTTTTGTGTAGACTAAATTGTAGTGAAACAAGCAAGGAGAACATGAATTGAAACAGATAGATTAAATTCATCCATGCTTAAGAATTTCCGTACTTGTGCCTCATGAAACATTTCACAGTGTTTCTTTCACAGGAGACAGACTGTTTTATCAAGTAATTTATTTCTGAGCTTCCAGCATGAAGTGGATTGTTACTGAATTATTTTGTTGTTACTTAATAAACAACAGTATACCTTTAAAATTGCTGTGTGCTGGGTGGTGTGTGTATGACAACCTGAAACAGGATATAGTTACAACATACAGTTGTGTTATTTGGAGACTTGTGAAGTGTAAGTTTGCATGTAAAGTCTGTCTCTGATACCAATAATCAATATTTTTCTAAGGTAGTAAGGTTCTTGGTGTAGAAATACCTTTTTAAAGCATAACTCTTGGTGCCAGGAAAATTAAAATTGGCTCAGCTTTGTAGTCTCCTTCTGGATTTCTCTTACCACACAAGACTGCATGAAACTGAGGTATAGATCTTTTATCACATTGTTTAGTATGCTTAATATGTTGTCTATTATGCAGACAAGATTATGTAATATAGAAGTTTTAAATAGCGTTTGGTATTAGAGTGAGGAAAGCTTTTCATTTAAGATAAGTAGATTCTGAAGGCTGTTTCATCAACACAGATTCTGCTTAGAGATTACTGTGTTAATACTTGACCTCATTGAAGGCAATGAAATAGTTTTTGTAGGAGAACTTGTGGTATTCTCATAACTGTTGACATAAAATCATACTTTTATCTTTTTCTTTTTTTTTTTTTAAAAAGGGATTAGCAAATTTGTATGAGAAGTCCAACCAAACAGATGTCCTAAGGGACTTAGTGGATGTTTACCAAAAGCTCTTGGAACTCTATGAAAGGTAAAGGCTATTGAATACCATAATTCAGTCTTAAGATTTCTAGTTCAGTGAATGTCATTGCTGGTACACAGGATAGGATTTATTTTTTTAAAAACTCTGTCACATCAGTGGGTCAGCACTTAGTAACTAAGTTTTTCTGTACCTGGATATAAAGTTTCTTGAGGCTGTCTGTTTTGATAGGGCAAAAACTCCTGGAATAATTGGACTTGAGGTTAGTAGTTTAGATAACTTTATGTTGTCCCATGTCCTCTGTCTGAACTCACTTGGTTCTGATAGTTCATTGTCTAAATAAGTACCCTTTATTTTCCTCTCATTTAAGATCAGAGTGTATGTAATCTGATTCATATAGGTACAGTTCTAAACAATTCTAACTCTCAGCTGTTACTGGATCTGACTGGAGTTTTCAGTTTGTTTCCTTAATTTGAAAATTATTCAAAGAGAAAAATACAATCCCTTGAAGTTTTTTGGTTTCTGGAGGTTTTTTTCGGTCGCAGTAGCAATGAGTGGGTGATCTGTAGTATTTATTCTAAATAAAATATGTTTGGTAACTGAACCTACTAAAACTTATTTGTCAGTATTTGAAAAATACTGTACTATTTTATGGAAAACTTAGCTTGTTTGTGTGGTATTTTCTTCCTTTCTAGTGGTGACAAGCAGAAATGGTGTGATGTTTGTAACAAGCTTGTGGAACTGTATTGTCAAGAAAAGAACTATATACAGGTAAGTTGATACTTTCTCTCTTCTAACAAGAAATTTCCCTTAGATCAGAACTAACTAGATTTCATCAAGGAATCCACAGTTTTTTAGGCTGAAGACCTCCTTGTGGACCAAAACCTGGAAGAATTGACTGTAACTGTGTTCTTTTCATCTCCACTATACAAGACTTAGATAGAGTCTGTTAAACTGATAGGACTTGACAAAGAATACTACTGTACAGGTTGAAAGTGTGGAGTATCATTCCTCTTTATTTACCACGAGGTGGAGCTGTTATATACTTGAATGGTTCCACAGTAAAGTTGCCTGTGCTGTCTGTAGTAAAGTTACAGGATACATATTTCTGCAGTTATGCTGTTAGCATTTCCTTTACTCTTTAAGCAAGTTGTTGTCCTGGTTTGACCCAAGGAAATGAAAAGGCACCAGGCACACAGACAGTGAATTTTTAAGAATAGCTTTATCTATATTTAAATGCTATTACAGTATGAAAAAAAAGAAGAAATCATAGAAAAGGGAGCAGCTTCAGGCTCCCATGAATTGCCGAGTCATACAGGCCCGAGAAGGGGAACAGACCTTACTGGCCTATGAATCACCACTAGAACCACCCCCCCACCCTTTCCCGCTCCTTATCAAGAGGCAAACTTCTCACTCCCCAGGGAGGGGAGACAGGAGTTACCCAGTCAGCTAAATTTACGACTTGCGGCAGTTTCAAAGGAGCCCGCGGCACTCTAGGAGACGGAAGGAAGAAAAGAGAAGAAATCAGAAGAGCGAGAGAGCGAGATCTCTCTCCACTTCCTCCTATATACACAAAACCACGTCACTCCCTTCGCACGAGAGTTTAGTAGTTCATGGATTCGCTGTCTCATAGGATTTTTCCGGGTTACAGTCTCTGGCCCCCGCCTCCCTCCCCTCCCCTCCGAGGCTGGGGAGGGGGGGGAAAGAAGACCAGCCAATCAGTTCCTTCCTCTTAAATGGAAACCGACGTACATATTAAAAGACCCCCTTTATTTTCTTTCAATTTTAGTTACCCTATGACAGTTGTTTTCTTAGAAGATCGTGCATGGTCTTCCTCCATATCTTCTCCACTTTTCTCCAACCACAGAAAGCGAAAACTTTTACATATCACTTAGCACCAGGCTCAGGACTATTAATTAGCTCCAAGGCCTCTTTGTATAGGAGTTTCTGAAATGAATTCAATGATGATAGTTTAGCATATGAATCATAGAATCATAGAATCATAGAATCATAGAATGGCCAGGTTGGAAGGGACCCAAAAGATCATCTAGTTCCAACC
>VWZO01011220.1:0-13637 GCA_013396975.1 Bucco capensis | reverse complement strand
CCCACTCTTCAAGTTTATCCAGATCCCTCTGGATGGCATCCCGCCCTTCTGGCCTATCAACCACACCACTCAGCTTCGTATCATCCGCAAACTTGATGAGGGTGCATTTGATACCTATGTCCAGGTCGTTAATGAAGATGTTGAAGAGCACAGGTCCCAAGACAGAGCCCTGAGGGACCCCACTCGTCACTGCTCTCCACCTGGACAAAGAGCCATTGACCACAACTCTCTGATAGCATCCTTCCAGCCAATTTCTTATCCATCTAATGGTCCACTCATCAAATCCACATTTCTCCAGTTTGGAGATGAGGATGTCATGAGGAACTGTATTAAAGGCCTTACAAAAGTCCAAGTAAATGACATCAGTCCGTCTCCCCTCATCAACTGCTGCAATCGCTCCATCATAGAAGGCCACCAGATTGGTCAGGCACGATCTGCCTTTAGTGAATCCGTGTTGACTACTTAGGATCACCTCTTTATCTTGTACATGCCTTAACATCCCTTCCAATGCTATTCGCTCCCTGACCTTCCCAGGCAGACTTGCTTTGTGTGCAACAGGAAACCACAAGTTAGGCTTCAGTTACCGCAAGGTTTTATCTTTTTCAGTTCTGTTGGTTTTTCCACACTGGAATTTCAACAGCTGCTGTTCTTCCCCTTCTCTTCAGAGTGCTGTATATCTAGCAAGGCTTCCATTTTTTCTTCAGACTTTATCGGAGGACTGTTTAGGTCTATTTTTACTGTTGTTTTCCTTCAGGAACCAGAGTCAGAATTCATACTTTTCATGTTGCCTCCCTTATTTACTGTGCCTTGGGATACGGAGAGGTCCCACACAATGCTTTGGGACTTGTTTATTGCTTTAATCAGCAAACAGGTAAATCTGGGTTGTTACTTCAGATGTTACTCTGTTGTCTACTTAGTGTGGTAGCCTTGACAGTAGTTGGAAACTGAGTATCAGATGTCCAGTTCTTCAAAGAGTGACATCATTTTTCATTTGTTCCTGTTGACAGGTGGCTGAAACATGGCAAAAACTAATACAAATGAAACAGGAGGAAGGTGCAGAAAAGGCAGAGCTTCATCAACTTTGGAAGAAGATGATTCAGTTACTGAAGGGCAGTACACAGAACCAGGATAATAAGACTGAGCAATCGGTAAAGTTTCTCACTCCTACTCATCTAGATACATGTGTATGTGTAGTGCAGCTAGGCTTCAAATGAACCCTTAATAACTATGCAAATCTTTGGCTCATTAGTCTCAGTGGTACTACACTTTTCAGGAGAAAGTATATGATTTTACCTTCTGACAGTGAGGATGGTATAAGACAAGTAAATCTGAGTATTTGTCCTGGAACTCCCTCATTACCTGCCTCCTAAGTTCTAGGGTTCTGAGGTTCTACCTCTGCATGTCATGAGAGGCATCACTCCTAAGCTTTGAGAGTCTGGTGGGTTGACAATGGCTGGACACTTAGACACCTACCAAAGCCGTTGTCTACCACTTTCTACCACAGCTGGACAGGGAAGAGAAGATACAATAAAATGTTTGTGGCTTGAGATAAGCACAGACAGAAATAACTCAGCAGTTACTGCCATGGGCAAAGTGGACTCAACTTCGAGAAATTAATTTATTGGCAATTAGAAGTCAGAGTAGGGTAAAAAGAAATAAACCCCAAACCTTAAAACACTTTCCACATACCCCTCCCTTCTTCTAGGGCTTATCTATACTCCTGATTTTCTCTACCTCCTCCTTGTCAGTGTCACAAGTGGATAGGGAATGGGGATTGTGGTCAGTTCATCACATGTTGTCTCTGCCAATCCTTTGTCCTCAGAGGGAGGATTCCTCACACTCTTTTCCTGCTCCAACATGGGGTCCCTCCCATGGAGACAGTCCTCCACATAATTCTCTAATGTAAGTCCTTCACATGGGCTGTTCTCACAAACTGCTCCAGCATGGGTCCCTTCCACAGGGTGCAGTCCTTCAGGAACAGACTACTCCAGCATGGGTCCTTTGTGGGGTCACAAGTCCTGCCACCAAACCTGTTCCAGCATGGACTCCTCTCCTCTTGGGGCCACAGATCCTGCCATGAGAATGCTCCAGTGCAGGATCTCCATGGAGTCACAGCGTCCTTCGGGCATCCACCTGCTCTGCTGTGGGGTCCTCCACAGGCTGCAGGTGGACATAAGCTCCAGTGTGGACCTCCATGGGCTGCAGAGGGACAGCCTACCTCACCATGGTCTTCACCACAGGCTGGAGGGAAATGTCTGCGCTAGCAGCTGGATAACCTTCTTCCTCTCCTTCTTTACTGACCTTGGTGTCTGCAGAGTTGTTCCTCTCAAATGATCTCTCTCATCTCTTCTCTCACTGCAGTTGCTGTTGTGCAGCAACTTTTCCCCTTCTTAAATACATCATCCTAGAGGCACTACCACCGTCACTGATGGGCACAGCCTTGGCCAGCAGCAGGTCCATTTTGTAGCCAGCTGGCATTGTCTCTGTTGGACAGTGGGAGAACCTTGCAGCAGCTTCTCACAGAGGCCCCCTTGTAGCCCCCACCACTACCAGAACTTTGCCACTCAAATCCAATATGAATGTTGTTCAAAACAAGAAACTCCCCACGTATACTTTCTTCCAGGGTGGAAAAGGAAGCTTTGCACTGTTTCTTCATAGCTAGTGCTTATCCTAGATAGCAATGTGTTGGTTCAGATTTGCTTTTTCTTCTTAGATTTTAAGCTGTCACTTCTTTGGAGAATGTCAAAGCTAATTGGAACAAAAAGAATGATAATGAATTCTACTGATCCTGTCTTCTCTAAGGCCAACATTAATTTTTTCTGAGTTACTTGTTCTTGCAAGACAAACCTTCTTCAACGGGAAGCGTGGAAATTTCTCATCACCAATCTAGTTGAAAGTAGTGCTCCAGAAAGGCAGAAAATATAAATTGAAATTGTTTCAGACAGCAGGAAATTTAATTTGGATCTCTGCTTTTGGAAAGACAGATGCTTTAGCTTAGGAGCTGTTACAGTGTTACAGACAAGAGGTGCTGCAGGCAGCACTGCTTTTATTTTCTGGGGACAGGGCTTATTTTCACATGGAAATCTACAGTTCACTTTACTGCAGTTTTGAGTAAAACATGTGAACCTGGAAGTTTGTGGCATTGAAGGCAACATTTTATTCAGTATTTCACTTGTGACAAGCTGTGGGCAACTTTTTGTTTAGCATGCTTGTCTGGTAGCTCACACTCTGTAGTGCCTGTGTTCTCCAGTATACAAGAGGTCAAGAACTAAAAGACTGTATTTCTAGTCTAGAGCAGGGGGGAGGGCTGACGGTTAACCATAAAGGATACTAACCCACATTCTATGATACCAAAGCCTGCTTTGAATTGGGAGTAGATATGAAGAAGAATCTATATTCTTACAATTTTTGCTTTCCATGTACCCTTTTGATGTTATGGAACAGCCTATTACTGTTTTATCTTTAATAGACAATACAGAGAGGAAGGAGGCTGAGGGGTGGCCTCATTGCTCCCTACAGCTTCCTGAGGAGAGGATGTAGAGAAAGAGGAGCTGAGCTCTTCTCCCTGGGATCCAGCAAAAGATGTGTGAGAATTATTCAAAGCTGTGTCAGAGGAGCTTCACACTGGACATGGCATTTCTTTAACTGAGAGGGTGGTCAGACCCTGGAACAGGCTCCCTGGAGAGGTGGTCGATTTTCTGAAGAGACATTTGGACAGTATATACTCTAACTTTTGGTCTTTAATAGAATCATAGAATTGTCGGGGGTGGAAGGAACCTTAAAGATACCTAGTTCCAACCCCCTGCCATGGGCAGGGACGCCTCCCACTAATCAGATCAGGTTGCTCAGAACCCCAAACAGCCTGGCTGTCCTGGTTTGACCAGAGGAACTGAAGATTACTAGGGTCAAGAGGACAATCTCTTTGAGAGGGGTCTCCGAGGCCCCCCCCTCCCCAATGGGGACAGCAAAACAAGATAAAAGCACCAGGCACGCAGATAGTGAATTTCTAAGAATAGCTTTATCTATATTTGAATGGTACAACAGTATGAAAGAGATAAATTACAGAGAAGATAAAGGTTGTTAGTTAAAAGACGGCTTCGGCCCTTCCCCCCTTCTAATAACCACAATGCCTGACCTTGCTGGCAAAAGCTGGCAGGCTTCCAAACATCCACCCTCCTTATCAGGACCTTTTCACTCCCCCCTCCCTCTTACTTTCACCCCGGGAAGGGAGACTAGACCTACGAAAACCAGAGGCCCCTTTTTCTCTTGAAGGGGGGGGAAGAGCCGAGTTCCGAACACAGCTCCAGGAAAAGCAGGAAGCAGGAAGAGAGAGCTCTCTCTCACTCCACCCCCTCCTATATACACAAAAACACATAATCTCTCTGCGCAGTTCATGATCTGTTGCCTGTTGTCTCTCTTGAATGATGTCTCGGGGTCATGGCCCTTGACCATCCCCCGTCCGGAGATGCAGCGGTGATCGCTTACATCTGCGCACCTGCGAGCTTTTATTCTCGTGGGCGAAAGAAGGGGGGCAAAAGAAGTCTAGCCACTGAATCTTCTTAAAGAGATAGTGTCCAAAATTCAAAAGGGAATATGACGTACAGAAGATTCTTAATGTCTTTTTCTCTTCAGTTTTAAATCACCCTATGACACTGGCCTTGAAAATTTCCAGGGGTGGGGCTTCCTCCACCTCTCTGGACAACCTGTTTCAGTGTCTTACCACCCTCATGGTGAAGAACTTCTTCCTAACATCCAACGTGTATCTTCCCTCCTCAAGCTTATGTCCATTCCCCGTAGTCCTATCACTACCTGACATCCTAAAAAGTCCTTCACCAGCCCTCTTGTAGGCCCCATGCAGATCCTGGAAGGCTACAATAAGGTCTCTTCAGAGCATTCTCTTCTCCAGACTGAATAATCCCAACTCTCTCAACCTGTCCTCATGGGAGAGGTGCTCCAGCCCTCTGATCATCCTTGTGGCCCTTCTCTGGACACCTTCCAAGCACCTCCATATCTTTCTTGTACTGGGGGCTCCAGAACTGGACTCAGTACTCCAGGTGGGGTCTCATGAGAGTGCTTCAACTTTTAATCAGTCTTGAAGTTGTCAGGCAGTTGAACTAGATAATTGTTGAAGGTCATGTCCATCTTAAATATTGTATTTTATAAAGACAATGTTGTCCCAGAGCCATTGTTTGTTGTACTGCTAATTGTTTTTTATTTCAGCTTTTGACTGCATTTGAACATGCACTGAACTCTGCTGACACTGTTCCTGGTGAGGACCACCAAAATCTTTACAAGGACTTTATTCAGTGCTTGTCTAAAGTAAGATTATGTTTATCTGTCTTCATTGGTGAACAGATGTAATATTCCATATCTGATAACTCACTCAAGTAACTACTTCTCTTTTTTTTCTTCCAAGTTTCCTCATGAGGCAGCCAGATTGGAAAAGGCCTGTAACGATATGATTGCTTTGTATCCTACTGTCAGTTATCCTTTAGAAGTCCTTTGCTTGCACTTCATTCAGTCAGGTGAGTGGGATGGATTTAGACATTTTTTTAATTGTCAGATTTGTGACAATCTTTTTGCTTTTCAGAACCCAATGGAAGTGCACTATTTACTTTTATGATCTATTTCTGCCTGTCTAGACATGAAAACTGTTTGATCTATGATTTGCTATTTCCCATCTCTTTGGCTGGATGGTGACTGTAAATTGGCAAAAAACTTTTGTGAGTTAAGTCCAACCCTGGCAGTGTACAGAGTCACGGAGAAAGAATCCGTTACAAACCTCTTAAGCAGCCTGCCCAGATAGATGAGGCTTAGAAGAGGAAGTGAAGATTGTTAACCAGTGCTCTAAGGCTGAGGATGCAGTACACTTAAGTTATTATTATACTCCTCCAATTAGACCCTTATAAGTCTATGAGGCCTGATGGAACCCACCCAAGAGTCCTAAAAGAGATGGCTGATGTCCTAGCAGGCCCTCTCTTGATTTTTCAGCGCTCTCGGGAATCTGTAGAGGTCCCAGCAGACTGGAAGCATACTAATGTAGTTCCCATTTTCAAGAAGGGTAACAGAAATGACTCTGGTAATTACAGGCCTGTTAGTCTTACTTCTATACCGGGCAAAATTATGGAGAGGATTGTTCTGGGAACCATAGATAAGCACCTGTCAGATAATGTGATTATTAGTCTTAGTCAGCATGGGTTCATAAAAGGAAAGTCTTGTTTGACAAACTTGATTTCCTTTTACGATGAGATTACCTATTTGGTTGATCAAGGGAGACCAGCTGATGTCATCTTGTTGGACCTTGGTAAAGCTTTTGACACTGTCTCCCATAGTATTCTTTTAGATAAAATGTCAAGCATTAAGCTAGATAAAAAAATTATCAGGTGGGTACACAACTGGCTGAGAGATAGAGCCCAGAGGGTTGTGGTGAATGGAGTTAATTCAGGCTGGAGGCAGGTGACGAGTGGGGTACCTCAGGGATCCATCTTGGGACCAGTGCTGTTTAATATCTTTATAAATGACTTAGATGTAGGACTTGAAGGATTAGTAAGTAAGTTTGCAGATGATAGTAAGCTGGGGGATGCTGTGGACTCCATTTGAGGATGTGAGGCTCTCCAGAGAGATTTGGATAGATTGGAGGTCTGGGCAGCTACAAATCAAATGAAATTTAACAAGAGTAAGTGCTGGGTTTTACATTTGGGGAGGGGTAACCCAAAACCCACCTACTTCCTGGGGAATGTTAGTCTGGAGTGCAGCATGGCCGAGAGAGATCTGGGAGTAATAATAGATAGTAAAATGAAGATGAGTCAGCAGTGTGCCTCAGCAGCCAAGAGAGCCAACCGGATCCTGGGATGCATCAAGCACTCCATCATCAGCCAAGCGAGAGAAGTGATAGCCCCGCTCTACTAGGGGCTGGTGCCGCCTCACCTGGAGTACTGTGTGCAGTTCTGGGCTCCACAATACAAGAGCGACATGAAGTTGCTGGAGAGTGTCCAGAGGAGGGCAACAAAGATGGTTAAGGGCTTGGAGGGGAAGACATGAGGAAAGGCTGAAATCACTTGGCCTATTCAGTCTGGAGAAGAGAAGACTGAGGGGGGATCGGATAGCAGTTTATAACCTCCTCACCAGAGAGGGAGGAGTGGGGACTAAGCTCTTCTCTTTAGTGGACAGTGACAGGACACAGGGGAATGGTATGAAGCTGTCCTGGGAGAGATTCAGGCTGGGTGTTAGAAAAAAATTTTTCGCCCAGAGGGTGGTGGAGCATTGGAATACGCTCCCCAGGGAGGTGGTCATGGCTCCAAATCTTGTGGAGTTTAAAAGACGCTTGGACAATGCCCTTAGTTACCTCATGTAATCTTAGGGTTTTTGTCCTGTGCCTAATGGGGGTTGGACTTGATGATCCTTGTGGGTCCCTTCCAACTCTGATTGTTCTATAATTCTATGATTCTCAACACAGAAAATCTATCTTGGCAAAAATTCCCAAACTTTTGTGAAACTTTCTTAAAAAGAATGCCTGGTGAATAGAGAATAAACAGATCTGTTTACATATTTGTTCTGTGTAGAAAAGGAGACTCTTTGAGGAAAAAAGAACCATGATGTGTTCAGTAGTGCGGGGATCTTAAAGTATACAGTTGTTATTTTCAGTAGTTCACTAAATAACATTGTGATAATGCTGGGCACTTTCTTAGCATTTTCAAAGATTGCTAAATCTTAGTCATTCATTTAATTGTTTAAGGCATCAGAAGTTGACTTTATTTCTTTTTAAAACAGGGAAAGAAAATCAGGAAAGAAACCCCTCTGGTTTATAAAGGGAAGTAACTTTCAGCTTAGGTAGAAAAATGCCTTTTCCAGCTTTGAAGGTAGGCTTCAGGGAGTAATGAGCAACAAAAAATGAGGTAATTTTTCACTTCAATTTGAAAGGGTTTAGAAAGATGAGACACAGACTTTGTTTCCACATAAGAATGCTTTACTGTTTGGAGAAACATGAATAAAGTAATTTCCAAAGGAGAAAGAGTATCTGGTTGGCACAGTTCTGTGTCCATTTCTGGAGCCCTCAATACAGAGGCATGGTCCTGATGGAGTGGGTCCAGAGGAGGGCCACGAAAATGATCAAGGGGGCTGGAACACCTCTCCTATGAAGACAGACTGAGGGAACTGGGATTGTTCAGCCTGGAGAAGAAAAGACTTCGGGGGAACCTACTAGTGTCTTTCCAGTACCTAAAGGGAACTTCCAAGAAGGTTGGAGAGGGCCTGTTTGCAAAGGCCTGTAGTGAAGGGACAAGGGCCAATGGTTTTAAATTGGAGAGGAGTAGATTTAAACTGGACATTAGGAAGAAGTTCCTCACCACAAGGGTGGTGGAACACTGGAACAGGTTGCCCAGGGAGATGGTTGGGGCCCCATCCCTGGTGGCATTCAAGGTGAGGCTTGACAGGGCTCTGGGCAAGCTGATCTAGTTGGGGATGTCCCTGCCCACTGCAGTGGGGTTGGACTAGAAGACCTCCAGAGGTCCCTTCCAACCCAGATGGTTCTGTGTTATTCTGTGATTCTAAAGTTCTGACAACATCTCAGTCTCCCACAGTCATCTTGGGGTGGTGTGGATGATGCTTAGGCTGTTCATTTATATCTGAGTCATTCCAACTGTGTTACAGTCCTTCATGCCCCACACTTGTGGGCTTTTAACACAAATGCACTGTTAGTTACCTCTACCAAAGACAAATCAAAAGCACCCATAGTTTTATAAAGCAAACTAATTCAAAGATAGTTGCTGCAAGCCACAGCAGCTCCTTTAAGCAAGCACTGCCGAGTCTACAACCACAGCTAAACACAAGTGTAAAACGTTAGTGACAACAGTTAAAATTAAGCCAGGATATTAAATCATGTGGTTTCACAGCAAGACTGTTTCAGCAAGCTCATCACAGCAAATTTGTAGGGACACAAGGCCTGCTCTGGAAATAAATTATTTTGATGTATTTGAGGCAGATTTTGATATGAGCATTCAGCTGAGCTTACATGAAAAGCGTAAGAAGGAATAAATTTTTTATTGATAAAGGAATTACTGTAGTAATTTGGATGAGTGATTAAAAATTCACGTTTCAGACCGACTGTTTTATTTGCTAGTTCAGTGTGGTTAGACTACTGCTTCGTTTTGGAGTACCGCGTGAGAAATATGTAGTACCTTTGGAAGAAAGTCTAGTTAATAAACATCACTTTGAGATGAAAGTATAGTGATCATATTAGATAAGGTATGCTGTTGCATTTTTTAAAATGTAAAACTAATTATTTTTCTGAAACTAGGTACTTTGTCAGAAGAGACCTTGGACCCTTTTACTAGGCTTTTGGAGATGGATACAAGTAGTGATGTGGGCATGATTGGCTGTGGTATAAAATACCTCCAAGAGAAGAAATACAAGGAGGCTATTAAGAATCTTACTGAAGGTAAATGTGTAATGTGAAGTGTAAACACTATATAATTTAAACAACAGCTAGTTTGTTCTGGATATTTTTGGAATCTTACACTTGCATAGTACTTCACCAGTTGTAAGACTAGCTAGTTTTAAAAAGAATATTCAACATTTTCTCTGACTGGGCATTGAAATTTCTTTAAAATACAGCTTTAAGGATAACATCTCTGAAGTCTGTCACTGCTGTTATAGTCAGCTGTGTAGTGTTTTGGTGTGATCAATCAAACTTTTTTTTTAATCTGACTGTTATTAGGGAAATACCTAGATGAAACAGTAAGCATTTGTTGAAAGAATGTGGAATTTATGAAGTAAAATGCAGCTGCTATAATCTAGTCACTGTGTTTCTCTACCTGAACAAAGACAACTTTAAAGTTGCATCATTGTAAGATCTCTTTCAACACTTACATTGGGTAAATACTTGCATTGGATATTGAAAGAGAAATACTGGAGTTGTTAGGTTTGGGTTTGTTTGGTTTTGTTGTTTTTTTTTTTTACAGTATCCGAGTTTGCTGAAGAGTTATCTTTACTAATCTGCAGTTTATCCTGGATGTATTTAAAATGGCAAAGCTCTCTGAAAATGATTCATAAGAATACTAGTGGGAAAATTCAAAACAGCTTATTGAAAAAGCTGAGTAAATAAGCATTTGGGATCTAAGCTATCAGGAGTCAATCAGGCTGTGCTGGAGTATGCTGTATACTTTCACACAGGTTTAGAATAAGATTGTTTCTGAAACTGGATTTCAGATTTTACAATACTCTACAGCATCTTACACACAGTGAAATAACATGGTTTCCCTAAACTCTGAAATAAAAATTTCAGGTGCTTAAGAGGTGAAGTCTTCCATGGACAGCAAATTCTTTTGGCTTAGATGCCATTGGATGTTTTGGCAAAACATAGAACCTGGTTTTGACAAAAGAGACACCTCCCAAGTTATTTTTTTTTTTTGCTTTTTTGTGTAATACTCTGCTCACAAAGAACAGAATGCAGAGAGCAGTGGTGTACTGTGAAAATGGTATTATATGTAATGTATAAAGCTTGGAAATAATGTCTTTATGAGTAAACCAAGTATTTGCATTCTAGGCATGGCAGCTTAAAGGCGTTATTTAGTAGTAATCTATCAGAAGACTCAAATTCAGTTTTATTACTGAATCTTTAAATAAGGCAAGTTTATCAGGCAGTTTCAGTAAAACACTCTTGCCATCATGTTTTTTGTGGTCTTGAATTTCCATAGGTCTTTTCTGTTTCCTAAGAAAAACTTTATAAAGCAGTCTCCAGTCTGCTGATGTTAATGTCTGATCAAAGTGAAGGACTGTTTCCTTTTTGAAACGAAAGTGCATCTTAGGCCAGTGTTATATATTTCCTCACATTTTCCCCGTTTTCTGTGTATGTAATGTTGCATGCAAAATTAAGCGTAACAGAAGCTTACGTGGTTCTTAGTCTTTGCCTTATTGTGTGGAACCCTGTATGTCTAAAACAGTTTAAAATAAGACTCAAAGGAAAAAATAACTGCAAATTTTATAATCTGGTTAATAGAATGGGTTTTGTGTCATTATATGGCTATACAGCATCTTCCAGCTGCATTGTCTTTGTCATTTCTTGAGTGTCTTTTGAAAACTCTTCTTTCATTAGGTTTGCAGAAGACTAGCCAGTGTCCAGCAGCATGGCATTATTTGGCAGAGGCGCAGATGAAAATTCACAAACACAGGGATGCTCTCCTGTCCTGCAATAAAGGTAACTGCTCGGTGATTGAAAGCACAACTGCAGGAGTAGTTGCAGGGGTGGTGCTGCTTTATGCTGTCCAGCCAATGCAAACTTTGCATGGTAGATATGAATTAGCAGCAGTCTCACAGCTTGTGCTGGTGTCCCCTTCTTTGGAGGCACAACAACTCTGTGAACACTCCAGGTTCGGGGCAGAGTGGCTAGAAGGCTGCCCAGCAGAAAAGAACTTGGTGGTGCTGGCTGACAGCAGCTGAAGAGAAGCCAGCAGTGTGCCCAGGTGGCCAAGAAGGCCAGCAGCATCCTGGCTTGGATCTGAAGTAGTGTGACCAGCAGGACTAGGGCATGGATTGTTCCCCTACATTCAGCACTAGTGAGGCCACACCTCGAAACCCGTGTTCAGTTTTGGGCCCCTCACTCCAAGAAGGAGATTGAGGTACTGGAGTGTGTGTCCAGAGAAAGGCAACAAAGCTGGTGAAGGGTCTAGAGCACAAGTCTTCTTAGGAGTGGCTGAGGGAACTGGGGTTTTTTAGCCTAGAGGAGGCCGAGGGGAAATCTTTTCACTCTCCACAACTCCCTGAGAGGAAGTTGTATAATATGTAATGTATAAAGCTTGGAAATAATGTCTTTATGAGTAAGCCAAGTTCCCTGAAAGGAAGTTGTAGTGATGTGGGGATTGGTCTCTTGTCCTAAGGAAGAAGTGATAGGACAAGAGGAAACAGCCTCAAGTTGTGCCAGAGGAGGTTTAGGTTGGACATGAGGAACAATGTCTTTCCCAAAAGGTTGTCAAGCCCTGGAAGAGGCTGCCTAGGGCAGTGGTGGAGTCACCATGCCTGGAGGGATTTAAGAGACATGTAGATGTGATGCTGAGGGACATGATTTTGTGGTGACTTGGCAGTGCTGAGTTAATGGTTAGACTTGATGATTTTAAAGGTCTTTTCCAACCTAAACCATTCTATGATTCTGTATGGTTTGTGAGAGCTGAAAAACACCTTGTGCTGTTCAGTCTCAGGAAGAGAGAAAATATTTAACTAAGCAGAACTGGAAAGCTGTATGATGGTTAATATTTAGAAGGTTTGCAAGTTCTAATGTGCTTCTTCAGCTGGTGGTTGACCGACTCTGCCAAACAGCCTGGAACCACAAGGGTAGATGTCACAAATTTTTAGTCTGGTAGACTTCATATTTAGATTTAAAAGATAAGTTTTTATTCAAGTTAATGTATAATTCAGAAATATTGCATAGTACTACAACTGCATCTTAGTAAACTTCACTGTGACTGTAAGTCATTATTGATGCTAGCTGGGAATGAGGGCAGTTATTATGATCTAGTGATGCATACCCAATCTGTAGAGAGCCATTATCTGGTGATTATAAATGAAGAGGCAGCCCAAGTGTACTTCTTTCTGTCAGGAACAAATGCAATGAAAAACATCTCAGAAAGACTAGAAAAAGTATGCAGATCTGGCTAAACAGTCGTTGGAAATAATTAAAGAGGAGAAGTACTTGCCAATGAGAGATATTCAAAAGGCCTATAAATATGAGTGGAAGAAATAGGAAAACAGAACAAAGTAGGCAAAAAGAAATCTATTGCAAAAAGAATGGAAATGAGGTGATCCTTTTCCCACTGTGTTTAGTGTGGAAGAGCTGAGGATGGCTTCCACATCATGACCCACTTTTTCAGGGAATTCATCAAACAACTTGTCTATCATTATAACTCTTAACAGAAGTTGCTATAAAACAAGACAAGAAAAATTAACGTTAAGAAACTATGAGATATCAAGCTAGGAATTGACTGAGGAATATAAAGACAAAATTCCTGAAATACTAAGAGGTTAATGTAATTGCTTGCTTAAACTTTCTTGGCACCCTGATGCTTGGAGGTAGATAGTATGACCCTGATTTTTGAGAATGATTCTGGGAAAGATCAGGGAAGCCACCAACAAATCTGATACGTTTAGTGGTTGACTTAGTTAAAACTGGAAGAACAGAGTTAGGGAATTTATGCAGAAAAATTTTTCTGTGGGCTAGACATCATGGTATTGTGAAAAGTTGCTCTTTTAAGAACTCCTTGAAGGAGTTTGTGAGCACATAGATAAGGAAGATGTCATGCAGTCTTCTCTAATTCTCAGGTAGTAATTGATAAGACCTCTTATAAGACTGTTAAGGAAGCTAAGAAGTCTTGCTTTAAGAGGTAAGAGTTGTAGCATTGAGTGGTTTTCATCAGTTTTAAATAAGTTAGAAGATAGAGCACACTATAGTAATAACATCTGTTTTCAGGGTGAAAGGAGATGTCCCTGACATTTTCACTGATACCTCTGTTATTGATCCTCTTTTCTAGTCATATATGAATGTTGAGTATTTGCTGCTGTACAAAGCAGATTGCAGAATTCGTAGAGTGGGTAACTAGGTGTTAAAATAATGAATAAAATTTATAGAATCATAGAACAATCAGAGTTGG
>VWZO01011214.1:53945-76652 GCA_013396975.1 Bucco capensis | reverse complement strand
CTGCTTCCGCGCTTCTGAGTCCAGGCCTCCAGGGTCCAGCTTCCTCCCTTTCTTCCCCTCCCCAGGGGAGTTCGGCTGCGGTAATATAGCAACCGGGAGGGAAGGTGGGAGGTTTGGATCTTGGTGCTGGCTCTGTATCTTTGCTTGTATATATTTGCCTGCTGCTGTTGTTTTCTATTAAAATAGTTAAACTTACTCAGCCTTTTCCAATCCACAAGTCTCATTATTTCATCCAAACCATAACATATCTGAATTCTGGAGAAAAAAAAAGTTTAACTGTGCCTTTGTGCTTACAAAGAAGTGGCCATGGATTTGGCTGGTGCTGTTTCAACCTATGAGATGCTACATTCCAGCCCATGTGGCCCTACTCTTCTACAATAATTTCTCATTCTGTCCATGGAAGAGTCATACAACATGTATAATCTTCTATTTTTCTAGCTAAAATCATGATTGAGGAAGCTCAAGAAGATGTAGATCCCTTGTTTTAGATCTTTATTGCAAAATCACAACTGATCATTCAGTGTCTGGGACAAAGATTTTGGATTGCAGTCTTTCATCTTTCTCTAGAAATTCCAGTGATGTTCATGCTGATAGAGAGCTCCTGTCCCTTACTAGACAGCAGTAGGGAAGAACTAGTGATTGAAAACAGCAGGATTGGGCTGTAAAGAGGATGCTTATACTTTTGAGACATATTCACATCTTCCATCAGATTTATCACTAGGCAAACACATCTACAGCACTACCCAAAGTGGGAACAGTTTGGTAGCAAATGAAGAACTATCACAAAACAGCAGAGAATAGAAAAGCAAAGTCTTGGGGAAACTCTGCCTGCTTTTTAGGGAATTAAAGGGGATAACCATTAAATGGTGTTATGGAAATGTAAAAATTGCCCGGGGTATCCATCTTTTCCCCCTTCACACCTCTGACCGTTAATGTGTTTATTTGTAAACTTGGTGAGTGGTAGCCCTTTCCATCAGCTAAGCTTCTGAGTTTGTCCTCTCAAACCAGGACAAATGGATAACCTGTGTTATTTCAGATGTAACTCCAGTTTGACTTCCAAACCTATTTCATTCCTTCACAGGAAGATCTATCGCATACAGATGCCACCTCACCCTTAGCTCTGAAATGTTGGACTTTCACAACAAACATTGCTGATGCTGCTATTTTACTCTTTGGGTCATCTATGACCTACTTATAGTGCTACTCTGATAGCCAGTACTTTCAGCACCTTCCAAATGTACACTATTTTTAGAAAGCACACTTTATACTTACACTTACATCTGTCATCAGGAGATCTATGGCCAACATCTTATTTATGCTACTGTACTTTGACACACTGTCAGGCCTGAATTTCAGATGAAGTTTGATGCTACATTGAAGGTCATGTCTTTGGTAGTATCTGGAACAGTATCACTATTCTAATCCAGGCTCTGACCACTGAATCCACCCAACTCTCACTGTCTAGGGAAGGAGTCACTGCTACCTTGCCACCCTCTGAGCACCAGGACAGGTGGCTCTTTTTTAAACCAGATCAAGGGCTTTCTTCTAAATAGGGAAATGTGGGAAGGGCTAAAGCAAGGAGTATGGTTTGGAAGAACAACTGACCTTGGATTGCCTTTTAACAGTTTGTGAGAACTGACCAGACATAAACCTTTCGGGTTTAATGAAAAGCATATTTTAAAAATCCCGGGGGGGGCGGATGGTGGGGGGTGGGGGTGGTGTGTGAAAGACAAGCCTAAGGAAGGTCACTCAAAATTCGTCAGTTTTCAGTAGAACATACTCATTTCTACAGAAAGTCCAGTTCTTGGCAGAAGTCTTACAAGAGGTGGAAGGGAGCACTCACCACAGATGAGTGAGAAGCACAAATTTTACTTTTCTTCAAGTAAGATTGATACATTGTAGTCATCCATTGCTATTTGGATAGTTCCAAGAGGATCTGTGCTGCTTCCCTTTATGTTTTGCCTTGAGATTGGTATATAAGGCCCGACATAAACCGGGAGGTTGTACATAAAACTGAGAAGGGTATTTAATTTGCTTCATCCCTGTAAGCAAACAGCTGAGCACTGCTTTGAGACAGAGGCCCCTCTAAGGATAATTTATGTCCTTGCAAGGAAAAATACAGGGTGCTGAGAGCAGATATACTCCGAACCCAGCCTCTAGCACATCTGCCACAGCCATCACCCCCATAGCCAGAAAAAGAAGCAGCAGCTCCCAATTCCTCCCATACTGAGATATGTCCCACACCCTGAAGCCAGAGCAGTGACACTGCTGCCTTACACCCTTTGAGACCAGTAAATAAAGGACAGTGTAATCTATGACTGCTTCCCTGTAAAATATGCACAAACCAGAGATATGTGACTTAGAGCTCTGATGGGAAGATTTTATGCCTTCTGGGGTGAAGAGGATCTCTTCTGATTCATGCTTTGAATGCAACAGCCTGTGTCAGGCTACATAGCCTGACTCATCTGGTTGGGAAATGCTGTCCATCACGAAACCTCTTCCTTCCCATTTATTGACATTTTTTTCTTACTTTTAACTTTAAATGCTTTGATATATATTTTTTCCCCTTGAATATGAGACCAGCAAAGCATTTGCTGAGCCATGTAACAGGAATTGAAATGATCACATCTCCCTGGGATAAAAAGAGAAAACAGAAGTCACTGGACATACTTGTGGGTTGTACACCCTGAGACAGCGCACAAATCAGCTTACTTTGAGTATTAACTGGAATACCAAGGGGACAAAATACATGCCAAATCCATGGCAAGGCTGCATTTTAAATCAAACCGCATATTTCACTGAAACTGAATACCAAGAAAGAAAAATGTTTTCAATGTGGATGATCTAGGTCCCCTGTATGTCTCCTGTTCCTGATCCCTACTGTGGTATGGCCACCAAGGAAGG
Source organism: Bucco capensis (assembly GCA_013396975.1). Taxonomy (NCBI): domain Eukaryota; kingdom Metazoa; phylum Chordata; class Aves; order Piciformes; family Bucconidae; genus Bucco; species Bucco capensis. The sequence continues at coordinate 73,748 of VWZO01011214.1, read as the reverse complement.
GGGGGATTACAGAAAATATCGCTACACACAGTATTGTCCATGCTGTTGCTTTTGGAGGAAGGAAAAGGTGAGTTGTTTACAGCTCCTTGTAGGTACCACTGCCCCTTTTCTCAGGATTAGCTGGCTGTTAAGGAGAACTGGAAACCCACATCTCATGTTTTCATGAAAAGCTGAAGCATCTCCCAGAGGAAATACCACTACTTGGATCTTCACAAATGAGTAGATGTGCCGGGGGGCTGCTCCAAGACCAGGAGAGCTGTTGTTCTACATTATGGGATGTCAGGAATACCAGCTTGGCCTTGTTTAGGGAAAGCCTGATATTTCCACAGGCAGACAGGGACTCCAACTGTGCCCAGGCCATTACAGGTCTTTCCCAGAGCCTTCTTTGGTAAGCCCCAATGCATTTCCTAACAGAACTCCAACCTGGTCCACACCAGAGGACAAACAAGTCCTGGGATAAGTGAGGGCCTGGACTGCAGGCACAGGTTACCCAGTCACAGGAGCCTCCTCTGACGGATGGGGTGGCCAGAGTCATCTCCTGAGGTGCAGAGCAGATGCAGCCATTGATCCCATTTCTCAGGAGTAGGAAACTGAGGCAGATAATGACAGTAAGAGCAGCCATCCTGCATTAGACCAAGTGCCTGTCTAGGTTTTTTTTTGTATCCCATACATTTTTGTGTTTGGGAGTTACACCTACTCATAGGATTTTTAACCATACTGATAATATCAGTTACAATTGGAAGGCTTAGAAATCAGTATAGAAAGGACACCAGGAGCTGCCTATGAAAGACTAGCTTTGTTGAATTGCCCAGGATTTCAGAGTAAGTTCTGTAAAAGTATGCAGACGTAATGTCTGTTCATTTCTATATGATTCTTTAATATTGCTGTATCCTGAGTATAGAAACAACTAGCATAACTCTAACCCACAGCATAAATCACTGCATCATGCACTCAATGCTGCTGCTGCCTAGTGATGGGTGGATCTGGCTGGAGGAAAACAGCAAGATTTAACTTAACAGCTATGGGATTATATGATAACCTTCATATAAATCAACCTGTGTAAAAATAAGGATGTTCCACCTAGTTTTTGGAAAAAATGCAGTCTATTTTACCCATGACAATTGTTTGGATGGCTTGGTTTCTTGTGTTAGACATAGGTTAAGGTGGGATTACCAGGTATTGTTTCCATTGTTGCCACCTGCAACAATCTCACCATAGACATGCCCTCATGCTTGGATTCCTGGCTGAGCAGCATCCCATGGGGACCTTGGTTCAAATCTCTTTGTGATGCTCTTTAAATACAGCAAGCACATGTGCTGGATCAAACTCTCTCTCCTTTGCTCCAGGTGGGCAGTCTTCATTAAAATCTATTCCTCCTCCCCAAAATTCAGTCAGTATCTGCACATAGCAAACCACATACTTTCTCTACACTTGTACCTTGATGACCAGCCCCCGGTACAGCTTTTCCCCATTTTCTAAAGGACAAAACATTCAGGTGATGGCAGACCAGGAAAAAATGAGTATGCTAAGCTGAGCAAAAAAAAACCAGTGTTAAAGCTCCTTAAAACTTTTGCCTCTGCCCCCTCTCCATAGCATCCAGCTCTGCAACAGATGCATCCTCCCAAGACATGTTTTACAGGCAGGAGGAATATATGTCATTATACCACCAGGCAGGCCCTCATGAATTATTGACCTTGGCTGACATCTTATGACAACACAATGCAAATGACATCATACTACTGAGAAGCATTATATTTTCACTGATTCTTTTGTCTGTTTTGAAAGGCCAAACTATAAAAATATTCTCTTAGAAGAGATGCCATGGGGGAGAGGAGCAAAATCTGTCTGCCTGGTTGGAAGACTGAATTTCTTTGAGGCTGGAAATCCTTTTTGGAATGGAATTGCAGCCTGCTAGAAAACAAACACCAGAGGATTCAAAGGCCAAGACACAGGATTACCAACTAGAGATCTTTTTGTGAATCCCACTTTACAAGGTAGGCAAAAGTTATTGTCCTCTGCTGTTGTGTGACATTCTTTAAAGCTACATTATATCCCCAAATATCTACCAAAAGGCACTCAGTCTAAGAACTTAAGCACTCCAGAAGTTTTTTAGAGAGAGAAATTAAGGTAGTCTTGTCTACTGTAACACAGCCTTTAATTATATGATGTCATGCTATGTTTTTTCCTAGCCTCTGTTTTGTTCAATAAGGAGCTATTTAGGCAAACCCTCCTTTCCTCCCAGACACCACATGTTCCATGTCTCAGCTACCAAACACTGTGACTTTTCACTTGTGGTGCCCTGCACTAGCTCACTTCAGTGAGATTTAGGAGGATGCAGACACCTAAGGACATCTCTGTCCTCCAGCTGCAGAAGAGCACCAGTTGGCACTGGTGAAGTTCAGCTACCAGAGGATGCTGAGGCCCAGGTCTTCACATTAGGCTCTGCAGCTGCTTTCTGGCAGTAGAGGACAAAGGCTCAGCCCCATTTCAGACCCTGTGGAGGACATGCTTCAGTGCTCAGGTCCTTCTGCCCTGTCCTTTCTTAGTCTTTTCCTAGTGCAGGTTGCTTTACACAGTCTCTCACTTGCTTACTGTTTACTTATCTTGGCTCTTTTTCCAGTCTCAAGCTCCATATCAAGCCATATCATACTTCCTCCAATTTCACTATTCCTTTGCCATTGTCCACATTTCCCCATTGCATCCCACTCTCAGTGTCTTCTTCACTAGGTCCAGCTGCTTCCTAGAGGAAGTCTTTTCCCTCACACACACACCCCCCTTGAATTTACACTTATCCTATAGCTTTGGCTTGTAAAAACAGAAATCAAAAAGTGTTACTCTAGGATGCTTTAAGAACATTTTCTTGGTAACATGTCAGGCACAGGCTGCTGCAGCTGTACCTCAGCCAGCACTGCACAAAATAGCCTTCCCTTTATCTTCAAAGTTTTGCATGGGGAATATCCTGTAAAACGGCATCCCTTCAAGTCACTACCAATAATAGGTGCAACCTATTCCTCTGCCAGGGTGCTGCACATGGCCAGGTGTGCTGGAGCCTACCTTCAACATAGATGTGGATCCAAGATGAGATGTTCCCCACACCAGAGGGGTTCTCATTTCAGCAGCACCAGCCAGTACTCCCACCACCTGGAACAGCTGCAGAATAAGCCCACAGGAGCTACACAGAGATGGGCATAATTACCATCACTAATAGCGGAGTGCTCTCCACTGTATATACCAACTAACACAAAGTATATGCTGGGTGAATGCTCAGCATTTGGGGAATCTATCTTGATTCCAGACTTGAACATTTTTTAAGCCGTTGTATGGCATATTTCACCCAAGACACATATGAAACACTGGCTTTCCAACTAATCACCTCTAACCATCTCTATTGATATGAAGCAGCTGTGAAGGCATCTGGCTGGACCATGCAAGGCTGCACATCAGGTGTTTGTTCAGTTTTGAAGCCACAGACAATATTAAAGAAGCAGTTGAGGATTAAAAGGAGCATATCATTACAGACCTCAGAGAATTTCCCTTAAGTAACCAGGTAACACCCTTTTCTTTCTTCCTCCACTCAATTTCCTCTGNATTTGCTGCTTTCCTGTCTCTCTTGAATGATGTCTTAGGGTCACAGCCCTCGACCCCCCCCGTGCAGAGACGCCGTGACGATGATTTACAAGTGCGCATCTGCGAGGTTTCGTTCTTATCACTTATCAGCTTCTTGGCTTCTCCCGGCAAATTCTTTCGGGGGGGGAAAAGAGTTCAACTACTGAGTCCTTTTCTTTTAAAGAAACAGTGTCCATATCCAAACTCAAAAGTTCAAAGGGGAACATGATGTACACTCTTAAATTTTAATCACTCCAGGACAAGGCAGAAACAAAAGACCTTGTTTCTCCAAGCACCAGTCTCACCTGCTTCTGGGTTTGGTAGAACACAAATTCAATTACCTTCATAAGCAAACTGTCCATGTTTTTTTTCCCCAAGACTGATTTTATTTGGAGGTTTGACTTCCAAAGTCCCTAGTGTACTCCCTGTAGGCTACAGCATCCTGGAAAAAACCTGACACTTGTGGGTTAACAAATGCCATAGATCCTCTGACTGTGATGCTGACTAGTACCATTTTGTTATTTCCTTGTTGTCTTCTGCATGTCTTGGATTATCTTGTCTCAGACTATGGAGTTTCTTGGGAGGGAGGGGTTCATCCACCCAGCACCCAAGAATTCCTTGAGTAGGAAGCAGACAGTGACATTACATCTCCTTCCCAGGTTTTGCACGGAAAAACCATAGGGAACATTGCAACTCTTCATTACTGCAAAAGAGCCATCCCTCCATCAATATATTTAATATTTCATATTCAATTCCATCCAGGAGCTCATAGTCACAGAGGAGCAGATAACAAACCACTGTCTTCTTAATGTCAGATGATGTATCGGAGCCAGCTGGCTCCCAGCACAGAGCATTACACAAAGCAGCTCCAATCTTACCTGTGCTTTGTTATCAGAGCTGTCTGCTTACATTGCACCTGCTGCTTCTAAAAAGTGGTAGAGAAAATCTTATAATATACCAAGCTATTACATTACACCCCTTGTGGCACATAGAAAAGCCCCTAGTGACAGATTGCTAAGCTATAAATAGGTGCAGGACCTACATGACTGGAGTGACTTGTAGCTGCAGTGTCAGCCTCCAAATTAATTACATTTATGAAGTTTCTTGTAGCAGCTGGCTTTCTAGCTGCCAAATATCTGGTTCTGCAGACTGAACAGCAGCAGCTTTCCTCCCAGTACTGACAGAGAAAGGAAGCCATTAACAGGTTCATCCAGTCAAGGACACTTGGTAGAATATGTGCAAAGAAAATTGAAGGCATACATGTGGGGTGAAAATGATTTTGTGTAAAACACTCCACTTTCAGGGAGTGTTACATTCACAGCACATAATGCAATGTGTGTGCAATGCCAAAGCTTGCATTATTTATCTGCAGAAAGCCATGCAATGGGATTGTCCCAAGAGCAATATAAACAGAAAATTAAGGGGGTTGATCTATTTACTCAATTCAATTCTCATGTCTTCTGCCTAATCTCATGATTCTGTCTCCTCCTCATAAGTAACTTAATTTTAAAAGAAAACAAAGTGATTTCTCCATGGAGTTTTAACCATGTTTATACCAGAAATACCCATGATCCATGTTCAGGGCATACATTTCCCTGAATCACTGCTCTGAGCCACAGCTCAGTAGCCCCATTCAAATGCTCCCAGGAGAAGCACATTTGTCATCCCTTGTGCAATGGTTGCACTGGGAGAGCAAACCCATCCTCTGTGCCTGGTGGGATATGTTGGCTGGGAAGTCACCTGCTCTAATCCAATGGTTTTGTTTTCACATGAAGAGTTATTAGAGATTGGGCAACAATTACATCCACTCGATTTTTTTTCCAGAATAACAAAAACAGAATATTGTTTTAAATATCAGTATTGTCACATTTCAGAGTTTATAATCTGCTAAAATAGGGATAATTTTATGCTTGATGATCTGATCCCAGCAGCCTGCATGCTCCAACACAGTGCAGTATGGAATGCTAACTGATTGGCAGCAACTTTCCTTGGGCACACTCTCGCCTCAAACAGTAGACTGAACTGGTTTAATCCTCTGTTAAGAACGAAACCAACAACAACAACAAACAAGCAAACAAACAAAAAAACAAACCCCCCCCAACCAAAAAAACCCCACTAAGCTAACTCAAATCAACTTGTATTTGCTGTGAGACAATAGCAAGCCAGCACATGGCTATGACAGATTAGACAAGGAGAGGCAATCTTCACTTTTCCAAACCTTATGTAATACAATTCTGTATTTTGGCTGAGGTTTTAACACCTTCCTAACTCCAAGAGTTTGCAATAGCATTTTCCCTTCATGGGACTCATCCCTTGAAGCCAATTCTCTGCCTGAGGGAAGCAGATATTTATACTGACATAGTACTGGAGGGTCTCAGACAGGATTCAGTCACATTATACTCTATCCATGCATCTTTATCTTTCTAGCTATGGTCTGTATCTTTATATTCTTGCCCTGAAATACTGATTGTCTAAATAGCATGCCAAAAATATTCTGGTTTCTCAGAAAGTCTTTCTTAGGCACTTAATTTTCACATATATTACACAGGCATTGTAGATAACTGAACTGCACAGAGATTTCCCATATGCCATGGATATGGCACTGTAAAAGGCAGGTGAGGGTACTTAAGTCTCTCAAAAGTTATGGGCCTTACTGACCCAGCAATGACCTATTGCAGGAGCCTTTATGCCCCATCCCCTAAGTATTTGTATCTTATACAATCATAGGTATCACAACTCACAACATGCAACCTCATATCTTTTTTTTTTTACTACTTCTAATTCTTGGCTGTGAGTTCCTCCTTTAGCAGGAAGTGGTCTACAGTGGACAGTGCCTTAAAATCAAATAAAACAAATTCTTGGTTCCTCAAGTAGTCAAATACTAAAGAGGCTACAAATCAATTCAGCCTAACATCTCCAGACTAGGAGAGACATTGCATTTCTTTCTTTATCATAGTTTTTTCCTTTTATTTTTTCTTTCCCTTTAGACCTCTTTCAATGCACAATCCCTTCCTCTCTATAAACTCTCCTTATCAACAGTTAGCCCTTTTACCATTTTCTGGATCCTCCCAGCATCACCCTATCCCTATTTGATTTTCTCCTTCAACTTCAAGATCAAATACTTGATCCTCTCTCTATCCTTTTCCTTCCTGCATCCCCCAGAAATGCTTTTCCTGTCAATGGACCCACCACTTTCAGCTTCCAAATCACCTCCCAAAGCCACTACCACACCTCTCCTGCCCTCTCCAACATCCTTACCCTTGGGCTGAAGGCAAGTTGCCTAGTGAAAGCCAGAACAGTTTTAGTGAGTATTTTGAGTCACCTACCAACTTTGTGTGTGTCCACCAAGCTGTGTTGAGGAGATGGAGCAAAGCTTGGCATTGCAGACAGTGAGGGTGCCTGGAGGAACCATGCCAAGGGCATGCTTGGCCAACCAGCCCAGTAGCAAGTACATCACCAGGCTTGTGAAGCCACCATACAACTGGTTTTCAGAAATGCTTAAATGCCCACTGGAGGGCTGACAGGCTAGAGCTTGCAGTGTTAATGGCAGGCCTAAAAATACCTTTCCTGGGAATTCAGAGTGTGTGGCATAATCATTAGGAATTCTGATTTCCAATAGTCAGAAGGTGTTATATCTATAAAAAACATCTGATCTCATGGAAGTTTTCAAAAAATCTTCTGGCAGTTCCAGCTGTTACTGAAGTGCTTTAGATTAGGCTTCATACAGACTGTAAGAAAACAAATACACAAACCCCAACCCTTTCCACTGCACCTGCAGTATCCCATGATAAACGTTGTACTTCAGCAGCCTCAGTTTCTCATTCAATTCCTGCACATACAACAAAATCACTGGTGATCTGGGACTGCAAACTGTGGAAAAATCACACAAAGCAATTTTTGGAAAGGTTAGGATAGGGCAGATAGAGTTTTGAATCCCAAATTTACCTGCAACCAGCAGCATTGCCTGGTGGTAGCTGAGCACATTCTGCAGAGACTGGTCCTTTACCTCCCTTCAGCTCCCTGGAGAGCAGCTCTTGGTAGCGCAATGAGGAGCTGAAGATACTGAAAATGTTGGGGATACATCAGGTTAGAAAAACACCTTTTAGCCTGCCAAATCCATGTAAGGCATCAAGCAGCATTTTAGATGGTGGGATTAAAAAACTTGGCCCTATTTCATGTAATGTCACTCATCTGGTGTCTAAAGTTGATGACTTGGCCTCCCTTATTGTGACATTTCTCTGTCAAAAGCCCTGAAGTGCTGAGAAAAGCATGAAATGAGAGCTAATGAGCTGCTAACTGGAACTAATATCAGGAAGAAAGTAAGAAGTAAATACTTCTTTCATTACTATCAGCCCTGTTGCTTTTAATACAGCCTCACCTCATACATGTTTTTGAAGATGTAAAAAGGCTGAAGTGAAATTGTTGTCTTAATCTGCAGCCAAAATATTTAATGGGAAAAAGCAGCTCTTTCAGGAGTATTTGCTACTAACATGTAAGTGAAATCTTAAGGAGATAGGGGTCAGTAAGTAGCCCATCTCAAAAATACAATTTTGTGATTATTTTGTCCTCAGGCACTAAGGGCTGGAAATTTGGTAGCAAGAGCTGACAGAAAACGTCATGCTGCTCTGAGTAGGGAAGACAACTGAAAATAAAGTATTATCGAAGCTGAGATGTCTGCATCATGCTCTTTGGACATTATTTTGATCTTTCAGTACACTGGAAGTAAGGGCTTATAAATTGTAGGCATTACTGGGAGCAGTATGTAAATATTACAAAACAGAAACAGGTTATTAGAGACAAAATCAGGATAAAGACGGCAAAAAATGATTCAGCCTGGAGGAAACAGTAAAATCTGTTCTTGGCTAGAACTGTGTACACAGAGAGGTTTTAATTTGAAGAAGTAGCTTTTTCTGTCAAATACAGTGCTATGTTGCCATTGACATCCCAGAAACAAACATAAATATCTGAGTCAATGCAATGAAAAATCACAGGACATATTAATGACTCATCTTCTACAGACCTCCAAATCACACAAGTGAACAAGGCAATGAGATCCTGAAGCATCCCTCTCTAATACAGCTTTCTCATTTAGCATTATGACCAAGATTTCAGTGCGAGGATTTGGTTTTAGAGGTGTCAAACTACCAGAACTAAAATACATCCATATTTTTAAAATTATCAACAACAATTTCAATCATTTCCTGACTCAAAAAGGCTGTATCTTGACTTGAACTGACAGATAAAAAGGAAACACAAAACCAAAACAGAAACCAATTGGTTACACTTTTGTACATGCAGGTGCTTTGGCTATTTATTTTGAACATCACAAATGCATAGCCCAAACCACTGATCTAACTCTACTTCCTGCCATTTCACACAGCTAAAAGTATTTGACAGAGAGATAGATAGAAAAAAGACACATAAAAACACGAGTTATCATAATTTAAGAGCATTTTACAAAACAGCCTGAACTCTACATTCCACTAAACAAATAAATAAACAAATAATTGAAAGTCTTTGGCTTAAAGAGGAGAAGCAAGCAACAGTACATCTGAAACAATGACAAAAATTCAAGCTAATACACACAGCCAAGTGTGGAAGTTGTTAACTGATAATACAAATTAAATAAAAAAATAATAGATGATTGAAAAAAGAAACTGAAATTAGCACTAAATAAAGAGGATTGTTTTTTTCTGAGGATGCTAGGAAAAGTAAATGATACAGAAAGAGTGAAGTTATCAGTAGTAACAAAGGAAATACAGTAGTAGTCAATAGATATTTCTCTGCTACCAAAAGAGGTAGAAGATCATTAGTTCCTATCATACAGTGATGAAATACTCTGTGTTAGAAGGTTTAATGAAAGCTAATGCAGATTCAACCTTTAAAAGGAGTCATCCAAGGGCTTGTTTAGATCACGGAAGCTGAATTTTAAACCTTTGAATGTTGGAGAAGCTCCAGGAGAATACAAGAACATAGGTATTGTACCAGAGAGGCCTGATTCTGTCCAAGACAAGAGGATGGCTGGTATAGGTGTAGGTCTTCATAACAAGAGTAATACAGTTTTTACCCTTCTGCAATAGTTTGCCTTCTACACTGAAGAACAACAATACAAATCCTTGTAGCACATGCCAATGGACTCTCAATCTGGACCAGTGACCATGTCTTCAGCCACAGTAGTAAGTAAGGGATCATTTCCAAACACAGGTGGGGGTTTGTGGGCTTCTGTAGCCAGTCCTCATCTGGTTTTATTTACTACTTTATGTCAGTGACCTTGCAACACAAGCAAAAACACTCTTTATTCAGAGTTACAAATCACAGAGAGATCTAAAGCCTAGTAGGAGGACAGACATTGATGATAAGTGGTCTGAATTTCTGATGAGCTGAGAACAAGAAAACAACTGTCACTCTAGGAAAGTCAACCGAGCAGCTTCTGTACCCCTGAGGGAGGAAACCAGGCCCACTGGGGAACCAGCAACTTTTAAAAAAGGCTTATGGTTATGTCAATTATCAATCCACTGTTACTTACAGTGATCAGTATATTTAAAGCATGCAAAGAGGGGAATATCAAGAAGCCAAACAACCTCTCATTTGGCTCTATTGCAACTACTGCTGTGTTCTGTTCTGGTATGCACATGCCTAGAAAGCAGCTGCAAAACTGTAAAGGAATCAGTGAATAATCAAAAAAGTTAAAGAGTGAGGGATGTACACAATTTATTCAATACACAGAAAAGAACAGTACAATTTTTTTCATCACAGTTGAACCAGCAACTTCCACAACTGCTACACAAATTCATCCTAGAAATAAAACACAAAGCAAAACTGGAATAACTGATCATTGGGATTACATATCCTGTGACTTGTAATGGATCTTCCCTCACTAGGAACCTTAAATCAAGGAGAAAAAAAAGCCAAAATCTGAAAGCTATGCTCCAGATCAACTCTAAATTGGACTTTGTGTTATAGTTAACTCTGGGGAATTGTTATGACCTTTGCAACAAAAGAGCTAATCACTGACGTACCTATGTGTTCTCCAAACAATTCTGCTTGTAACTCTGAAATTTAAAAATGGAAATTAACATAACTGACCAAATTTTTTTCCAAATCTATTTTGAGGCTTCTGTGCTATCCCATGACCTCACAGTAGCTCCATATGGATATATCTTTTTATCTCTGTCACATTGACTGCTGAAAGCGTAGATTCTTGGAAATAGCCGGCATCAGCTTTAGAAATCAATACTTGGCTCAAGTCCACCTCAGCCACAATATCTGAAAAGACCAGGGCAAAAGAAAAAGTCAAATTGACACACATAATAAAAAAAGGCTTTCTAAAATTCTTCAATATGTTTTGGGATCAAGTGGGGCAGGTTTTTGAAAGCATGATGGGCTGCTCCCTCTGAAGATGAGAGGAAGCTCTGTGACTAAGGCTTCTCACAAGTGAGACTTTGGTCCACGGCCAGCAGTTGGACTGTACCATGAACTTCAATAGAGTTAGTCCCAAGCACATTCTGAGCTGTCCTGTCCTGCTTTCCCACATAACTGTGTCATGAAGCTGGGTGCTTGTGTCAGTATTGCCCTCTCTTTCACAGGTTTTACCTTCCAAAACGGCCACTGCCCACATCCCCATTGCTCCTTATAAGGGTGTAATAGAGCATCTAAGGTGGTAGAGCAATTTTGAGCTCCAAAACCTTTCTGCTCTGCTCTGCATTGATTGACAAATTATAAGGGGTGAGACATTACACATTTGATTGTGGATTTTACCAGGAAAGCAATTCTTAAGGACAAAGATCTTTTGGTGACTGGGGAACACAGGAACAACAAGCTATGTACCTGAAAGCCAGGCTGTTCATTGTAGCTTGGTCACATTTAACATACAATTCAGCAGAAATGCTGGGATCGGGGAAATACTGGCAACTTCCTTCTCTCTGTCTCCTAGCCAGGCTGCAGTTTGTGCTGGGACATGTCCTTTCCTCCAGAGGGAATACAGCACGACAAAACCCAGAGTGGCTTTATTGTGTCAGTCTGACAAACTCAGGATCAACTCCCTCAATAAATCTCTAACATCTGATAATTACTTTTCTTGGGTACCTGAAGAAGACCCCTAAAGCTCGCCTGAGACCTGAAACAGACTCAGGGCACTTCTGAGAACTAAAGGCAAGCCCAGAGTTTCTGGAATTAATGCTCTGCCCCCTTCTCAGCTTTAATGAGTTGAACAATTGGCTCTCCAAGTTGCACAAGAACTCATCCTGTTGCACAATGTTCTTTTTCCCCCTCCTCAAAGTGAACAGCAGAGGAAGAGCTGCTGCCTAAAGTTGGGAATTAGGGCACCCTACACTTGAGATGGGATAAAGGACCTTTGGGAGAACTCCAGAATCCCCCTGCCAGCTGTATCACTCACTCCTGCCATTTCTCCAAATAAGCCGTAAACACTTTGTATCTTGCTTTAGTCATCTCTGAAACATAACTAAAAGGTGCTGAGAGGCATAATGAAAAGAATATCAAAATGCCTAAGGCAGTTTGATGCACAAGTTATACAAGTACTAAACACTCCCAGAGAGAAGTTATTGCAGAACTCTTTTATCACTGACGGCCTCAATAACTGTAGTGTCAATAAGTCATTCAAAATTAAACATGAAATATTGAAACGGAAATATCCCGGAAACAATAGTCTCTTTAAAACATCAGTAGCAAAGCAGGTCATGATAATGACCACAGGAAGATAAATTTTCTTAGAAATGGTTGTCTTATTTAGACTGCACCAGCAAAAAATCAGAGGTAGTGGGTCTGGAAGAGAGATGAAAAGAAAGATCATGTCATTTTCTGAAGGAAAAGCATGAGTGTTATGGTTTGGATAAAATAACGAGACTTATAGATTGGAAAAGGCAGAGAAATTTTTAACTATTTTAATAGAAAGCAGTGGCAGCAGACAATATATATATACAGGCAAAGATATGGAGCCAGTACCAAGGTCCAAACCTCCCACCTTCCCTCCCAGTTGCTATATTACCGCAGCCAAACTCCCCTGGAGGGGAGGGGAAAGGAAGGGAGGAAGCTGGACCGTGGAGGCCTGGACTCAGAAGCACGGAAGCAGCAAAGCTGGGGTGCCAAGCAGGCCTACCAGAGAGGTGAAGAAAAGAGAGAGAGAAGGGGGGGTGGCCCCCCTAAATTTATACCGAGCATGACATGTATGAAATGGAATACTCAGTTGGTCAGTTTGGGGTCACCTGCCTTGCCTGCCTCCTTCCTATAGGTGTACGCTCCCACCTTGCACACCCCCTGACTTCTTAGCAAAGCCACAGAAAAGTTTACATTCCAATTCTCAGGCTGTAACCCAAACATTCAGGCTTAAGCTATTAGAAGGTGATAACGTTTTTGAAAACATACTGCCATCTTTCAGAGGAATACAGTCACCTTTAAAGGAACCCTGGCTAGAAGCAATACCATCTTAGCAGAATTAATTCTGCTCCAGCCCAAACTAGGACAATGAGATAAAGAAAAAGCTCTTGGACAGACCATAAGACTACAGTCTAACTTCTAAAGGAACTTAGGCTAGCAAAAACCTTCATTATTGTCTTTATCATATTCCTCAGTGTGACGATTAAGGAGAAAATGCTGTCTGTAGGTATTTATCAAACCTTAGCCATAACTGCTACTGTTCATAACAGTGGTTATTCTAAAGAATGGGTGAAGAAACTACCTTGCAGGAGGAAAAGGGCTCATCACGAGTGCATTGCAGGTGAACCAACTCCAAGAAAAGTGCATTGAAATGAGGATAACTAAGCAATTCCAGCCAGGCAATACCTAGATTCAGGTCAGAGTCAAGAACCAGAAAACTCACTGAAAGAGAATGACCAGGTGAATATCTGTCATCCAAAAGTGCCATAAGGGCACTTTGTCCATGGCAGCCCCTTGTCCCAGCCACACCCAGTTTGTGCCTCTTTGGGCCTGAGTCTCTACTGAAATAACTTAGCTGGGCATTTCTCTTTTGAGTTGCTGAAGAAAACAGGAGACTAAAGCTACTGTATAATGGTAATCAGTAAAAAAAAAAAATTAAAAAAAATTTAAAAATCATTCAGGATTATTACTTCCTTTAAAGGGATAATTAGAGATCGTAAAAATCAAGGCTTGGCTGTAAGGAAAAATAATCTGGGAAACAAGACTCTAATTGTTTTATTTCCATGTATTGCAGGGAGAGCAGTATCTTTAAAGCCAGCCCTTTTAAGAGGAGTAGGGTCACTGATATGTATATGACTCACTGCTACTGTAGGTCATGTAAGGACAGTAAAGTGCATATGCCTATGTATTTTATGTGCCTAAGTATGCTGCTGCTTCTTAACATGTTGAATGCCTGCTATTCAATCACTGGGAGTAGTTTCCCTTGAAAGACCCAGCAGACATTCAGATATGTAGTCTGAAGAGGGAGAATCTCATAAGAAGTTTGGGATTTTAGTCCTCAAGAGGAGAGGAAGAATTATATTATTTCCTAATAGAAGCTGAGGCCAAACATTACAAAACATATCCATGAGCAAAACTCTTCCCCCAAGTTTTCGTGGAGTCACTCTTTCTGTTCTGGCTGCAAGAGTAGAACAGCCATTGCCACATTTTATATCTGTTGTATATCCTCTGATAGTTCAAGTGAATTAAGTGCCATTTTGGGCAACGGGCAAATACAGCAGTCAGAAAAACAAACAAACAAAAAAAGACAAAACAAAAACCACCAAGCATGCATCTTCATATAAAGCATCATTTAATGTCCTTTAAAATCAACATAAAACCTTGCATTGATGTCAGTGAGCTCTCAGTAACATTCATGCCACTGTAAATNTCGCGAAGCCTAGCCATACATACATACAAATGTAAATTCAAGCTTTCCAGTAGTAGAACTCATGTAATAAAACACACTTTTGATGTATTGAACAGTGCAATTAGATTTCCCTTTAAACATGCACAGCAATCTTCTTCTGTGGGTTTTAAAGTATGTTACAAAGGAAGGCAGGGATCATCAGCCTCAATCTACAAGTAAGAAAGAAGAGGCAGGAGGAGAAAAAAATGGTTAGCAAGGCAGCCTAATGTGTCAGTACAGAGATGAGAACATAGCACACACTTTCTAATGCCAAATCAGGGTCTTATCTAATAAGTCACACTGACAGAAGATCTAGTTTGTTACCGAGATATCAAAATGATCCTTCCTCTTTATCTTCCAGGGAAGAGCTTTCAGAAAGAATGAGCTCCAAAAGCTTCAGACGTAAGTTCCAATCGACAAGTAGCTTAAAAAAACTCCAACCAACCAAGCAGAAAAGACATCCCAAAAGTCATAAACAAAAATGAAATGGTTCAAATTCCTTGTAAAAACCTTACATGGCCTCTGCATGATTCAAAATCAGGCTCAGATCCTCAGTGAAGTTTCACATATGATCCTTATATTTAACTGGCCAGAGGTTCATGAGAGCTACAGTTTGAGTATACCTTGGTTCCTTTCTCCTCCTGGGAGGGGACTCCCTGACCGGACAACACCTTCCATGACATACACCTGGGTCCCTTATTGCTGAATAGGTAACCTCCCTGTCTCATTACATGCTCTCCCAAAGGGATATGGGCCCTTATTCCAGCCATCTGCCATTGTAGGGCAGTCATTGCTCCAATTTTGACACAGAGGTTAACTAGAAATCAGAGACAACAATAGCTCTGTACAAAGGCTTAGACCTGTCCAGCTGTGGAGTCACTCATCCCCATGTTCAGCGCCCCCCACAGTTAGTGGCTTCTATGTGGGCTTGCCTATATGATGCTCTACCCTTCGGGCACCAAAAACCTGCTAAAGGTCTAGTCAGCTATGGCACTGTGCAGCACCCAACCTTGGGAACTACTCAGATTCTGTTGGGGCCCTGCATGCCCTTTAAGTGAGGGAAGAACAACAAATAGAGAACAAATGAACTTCAGTTTCACACTTTAATTTTTCATATTGCTGTGGTCAGATATAACACCATGTGCTGACCTTATGGTGAACAGCTGTAGAAAGGAGGAAAGTTTGATTAATGACTAACATTAGGTCAAGTAATCACATAATTATTCAGTTGTTTTGGGTTTTGATTTTTGTGGGTTTTTTTAATGTCAATCAGATGTGTTCCGATAAAGTGCTGATGTAATATTTCACACATGATTTCCCTTGCTCAAAACCTGCAGCACTCTCTTGCAGTACTGATGATTTGCAAGTAGCTTGCTTTCACTAAATTTCAAAGGACAGCACGAAGATAGCAATATCAGATCACTTGCTAGAGATCCTTATGCCTGAATAATTATTTAGTCTTTATTTAAACATAGAATTTAAGCACAGAGGAGGAAAGTGGAGATACCAAGTCACTCTAAAAAAGACTCTATAAGGAAATGCTATTTTTTAATAATAATAAAAAAAAATCAGTTCATAGTGCAGCGTTCAAAGTCAGAAGGACTTAAAACCTGTTTGCTATTTCTGTGAGCAGAGCAGTCACAGTTAGGAAAGCTGGAACCCACTGCTGCTTGTGCATCAGCAGCAAGCCTGTTTATGTAAGCTGCCAATTGTGCACAGTTTGTAAACAGGCAGACAATGTCAGAGAGCCAGGGACACAAACACACACACTTCATCTCCTGTTGAGAGGGAAATGGAAAACCATGTGCTGAACTACCTGAACTTTGCATTCAGAAGTGCCTCCACAAGTCGAATCCAAAGCTGCCAGATAAATATTCCTTTGGACGTGTCTGTGCACATTGGTGTGACATCCTGTGACAGGTTCAGTTAGTCTCAAGCACTTGCTCTTAACTATGTTTCCCCCATGCAGTACCATAACTTTTGTCCTTCCCCCCATCTAGCAGCTCCAGGGGAACAGCAGCTGGTTCATCAAGGCATGCTGTGCTCTAGGTCAGAACGAGCAAGAGGGTTTTGTTTTAATCAGCTCCTGGGTTAATTAATCTTTCTCTCTTTTCTCATTTTGGTGGTCGGTGTTGCACCCACTTTTTCATCTCACTTGCTGGGAGGTGGAGGCAGCACCTCGAGCCCTCATGTTATTTTTCTCTTGCTTCCCTGCAAAAGCACAGTTTCTGCTGGTGGATGTGAGGTACTGCCACACTGTTTGCTGCACATCACATCATCTTTTAGTATTTCACACACAGATCCAGAAACAGCAGTGCATTTTTTTGTGTTACAAGACATATATCACATGGCCAAGCTACTGTTACAGCTCCCCACCTCCAGCAATCTCTGTTTCACTAGAGTGCTGTTATGTTTAGTCTTAAAAGCCAGTCCCTCTCCTTAGGTATTTCCCATTCCTCTAGAAGACTACGAAAAATAGCTTTCCTCTGTGTCAAGGATAACCTTCTGTCCTGGTTTTCATTTTGTAATTGGCATTATCGTGTTCATAGAGAGAGTAGGTTTTCCATCCCATTTACTCATTGTCCTGGTTTGGAAGGACAAATTTGGGAAAAAGCCCCTCTAAGAACCTCCCCCTTCCCCAAAAGGACAGAAAATGAATAATCCACTCTGTACACCGGGGGTGAGTTATAAAGAATAACTTTTTAACATAGAAAATATATATATAACAATGAAAATGTAGAATGGTACAAAACCTCCTGTTTCCCCCCTCACATCGCTGGCCACCCGCCCTCTCACAGTAAAACCTGCTTGGGTGCCGTCCGATTAAGGTGAAGTGGCAGATGAGATGAAGGGGGAAGGAAACTCAGGTGGTGGATGGTGATAGTGGGTAGAGGAATGGATGAAAGATGAAGGGATATTCTGGTTGCCGAGAGCATTGCCGCAATATGGAGGAGAGCACACTTTCTCCCTCTCGCTGTCTCCTTCTCTCTCCCAGAAGCACCAGGGGCTCCCGGCAGTCCCTGCCACTGAAGTTTCTCCCTCCTGGTGTGTGGTGCACACTTCTTCCTCGTAGTCCCATTGCCACTTTTTTACTACTGCTTGCAGCTGTCTCAGGACTCACGGGCTGTGGGCTGCGGGCTGCTGGCACCGCGGCTGCTTTGGGGCTTACAGGTGCAGGCTGCCGCAGGCTGTCGCCGCTCGCCACTCCGGGGTCTGCTGCTGCCTGGATCCTGGTGGAGTATGCACCGCTTCCCGCACTGGAGCCAGCCCTGCTGCTTCTGCTGGCGCATCTCCCGTGGAGCCAGCACCACCAGCACGGCTCCACGCCGGGGGGGGGCACCACCAGGCAGGGGTGTGGGTCACTGTGCTGACCCGCCACCACCGGCTGGGCTCCACTCCTGCCTGTGTGGCTCAGCCGGTGAGAAGGGCTACCTCCCACCGAGTTTACAAACATTAACGGTCGGGGGGAGTGAAGGGGGAAAAGATGGATACCTCTGGTAATTTACATACCCTACAACACTCATGTTCTCTCCAAACCCTTGCAAGAGAGACCACAGGGTATCTCGAGACATGTACTGCTGCTGGTTAGCTAGTCTCGTAGGAGAGCTCCTCTTTCTGATGGTTTCAACATGGGTCCNCTCTAGTAGAGGGACCTTTTCCTGGTGAGTCTGATGCAGAGTGATCTGTTTCATCTGATGACACCAGGTGATCTGTTTTGGACAAATGCTTTCTCTCAGTTGCAGAGCTATCAGCCTTCACATCTTCAGCCACAGAGGTGTTAGATTTTACATCTGGTTCTGCCACAGGAGGGCTTTGTGCCTGTCTTGTCTGAGCTTTTCTCCTTNACCCTGTTAGCCACCTCCATCACAGCTGGTACCTCGTCATCAATTTCCCAGATCGTCGGCAATGTGTAGGAATATGTCAATGGCGCACTTTGCACAAATTTGCACAGCATTGGTCGTGTGCATGGCACTTCATAGGGGTTTATTCTTTGCCTGTCACCAAAGATCACCTCTCGCATGGCCAGTTCTCTCAGATACTGGATGCCTCTCTCCATGCTGGTCCACTTGCTCGGGCAGCATTCAATGTCATCTTTATGGGGATACTTGTCCCTTACAGCTGACAAGAATCTCTTCCAGAGGCTGCGAGTGTTATTATTTCTCGCAATAGCCTTGTCAATGCTTCCATCTTTAGCCAGGGATCCCAGTTGTCTAGCTTCCTTACCATCCAGGTCGATGGAATCAGCACCATTATCCCAGCATTGGGCCAACCAGGCCGTAAATGACTCACTCTCACAATGGCCAAAGTCCTTTCTTATGGTTCGCAGCTCTTTCATGGATAAAGATCTAACTGTGACCTCCTCATCTGATGATCCCCAATCTGATGGGCTTCCTCTGGGAGGATCTACTCTAGTAGAGGGACCTTTTCCTGGTGAGTCTGATGCAGAGTGATCTGTTTCATCTGATGACACCAGGTGATCTGTTTTGGACAAATGCTTTCTCTCAGTTGCAGAGCTATCAGCCTTCACATCTTCAGCCACAGAGGTGTTAGATTTTACATCTGGTTCTGCCACAGGAGGGCTTTGTGCCTGTCTTGTCTGAGCTTTTCTCCTTACAGGAGCAACTTGTGTTGGTGCAGATTGAATGGGATTGTCTGGCAGCACAGATTTACAATCTGTTGTCAGAGTCTGTGTTGGTGCAGAGGCAGAGCTCGCAGTGGGGGGCGTTCTGGGCTCTGAGCAGCTGCAAAATCTGCTGCCAAAACAGCACGCCTTCTACAAGTGGAGGCGACTGCCTGGCACACACAGTCACACCGATGTTTAATCTGATGCCACACAAGAACAAAATTTATGATAAGAACCAGAGAATTCATTGATAAGAATAAGGCTGATGACACAAGTAGCACAGCATTTTGAATGTGATGACTGTATGTACTATCATTCCCACCCAGTGGGGAAGGACAGAAAGTACACACAGCCACCAAATCTACCAGGTAATGGCCGCAATACTGAGACATATGCACTAGCCAATCAGACACAATGTAAATCAATGATAAGCATCCTAATAATGTAGCAAACATAACGTGATATCAGCAGTTAGTATTCTTCAGGTAAGCAGCTAAACCAAGTAAACAACAACAGATAATATATGGAAGGAAAGGAAACATTGTAATACTTTAATTAGAAATTAACTCTAGGAGTCAGGCACAGTCTGAAAATCACTTGGGGTCTCCTGTGGCCCCTGGTGCCATAACTGTGCCGACAGCAGAGGGAGCATTAAACTCATTGCCCACAGTAAAGCGTGGGGAGTGATACCTATGTTCCTATAATCCTTGTATGGGTAGGATGTGCTCATTAG
>VWZO01011214.1:0-44442 GCA_013396975.1 Bucco capensis | reverse complement strand
GCCCTGCAGAAAAGGACTTGGAGGTGCTGGTGGACAAGAAGCTAGACATGAGCAAACAGTGCACACTGGGAGCCCAGAAGGCTAATCGCATCCTGGGCTGCATCAAAAGAAGCATGGCCAGCAAATCCAGAGAGGTCATTCTGCCACTTTACTCTGCTCTGGTGAGACCTCATCTGGAATACTGTGTCCAGTTCTGGAGCCCTCAATACAGAAAGGACATGGATCTGATGGAGCAGGTCCAGAGGAGGGCCACAAAAATGATCAGGGGGCTGGAACACCTCTCCTATGAGGACAGGCTGAGGGAGCTGGGATTGTTCAGCCTGGAGAAGAGAAGACTTTGGGGGCACCTACTAGTGACTTTCCAGTACTTAAAGGGAATTTACAAGAAGGCTGGAGAGGGCCTGTTTGCAAAGGCCTGCAGTGAAAGGACAAGGGGCAATGGTTTTAAATTGGAGAGGAGTAGATTTAAATTGGACATTAGGAAGAAGTTCCTCACCACAAGGGTGGTGGAACACTGGCACAGGTTGCCCAGAGAGGTGCTCGAGGCCCCATCCCTGGAGGCATTCAAGGCGAGGCTTGACAGGGCTCTGGGCAAGCTGATCTAGTTGGGGATGTCCCTACCCACTGCAGGGGGGTTGGACTAGATGACCTCCAGTGGTCCCTTCCAACCCTAACCATTCTATGATTCTATGATTCAATGAGTTCTTTGCCTCAATCTTCACTGGCAGCCAAGCTTCCTGCACCTACCAAGAATCAGTAACTCTAGGTGAGTGTTGGGGGAGCAAAGGCCCTCCCTCCGTGAGTGAAGATCAAGTTCGAGACTTCTTAATGAAATTAAACAAGAACAAGTCTGTGGGACCTGACGACATACATCCCAGAGTACTGAGGGAACTGGCAGAAGTAGTAGCAAGACCACTCTCCAACATTTTTGAAAAGTCATGGTGGTCAAGTAAAGTCCCTGGTGACCAGAAAAAGGGTAACATCACCTCCATCTTTAAAAAGCATAGAAAGGAGGAGCTGGGGAACTACAGACCAGTGAGCCTCACCCCTGTGTCTGGGAAGATCATGGAACAGATTGTCATGGAAGCAATGTTAAGGCACATGTAAGACAAAGAGGTGATTCTAGAAAGCCAGTATGGATTCACTAAGGACAAATTGTGTCTGACCAATCTGGTGGCCTTCTATGATAGAGTGACTGCAGCAGCTAATGAAGGGAAATTGACCAATGTCATCTACCTAGGTTTCTGTAAGGCCTTTTTACACAGTTCCACATGAGATCCTTATCTCCAAACTGGAATGCCACAGATCTGAAGGATGGACTATTTGACGGATAAGAAATTGGCTGGATGGGCACAGCTAGAGAGCTATGGCCAAAGGCTCTATGTCTAGGTGGAGACTAGTGATGAGTGGTATCCTTCAAGCCTCTGTCTTAGGTCCATTGCTCTTTAATATCTTTATCAATGACATAGATCGAGTGCACCATCAGCAAACTTGCAGATGACATGAAGCTGAGTGGTGTAGTTCACACACCAGAAGGACGAGATGCCATCCAGAGGGACCTGAACTGGCTTGAGAAGTGGGGCCATGAGAGCCACATGAGGTTCAAGAAGTTCAAGTGTAAAGTTCTGCTCCTGGTTCGAGGCAATCCTACACATGAGTACAGGCTGGGAGAGGAACATTTTGAGAGCAGCCCTGTGGAGAAGGACTTGGAGGTCATGGTAGGTGAAAAGCTGGATATGAGCAGGCAATGTGCACTCACAGCACAGAAAGCCAACCGTATCCTGGGCTGCATCAGAAGAGGCATGACCAGCAGGTCAAGGGAAGTGATTCTGTGTCTCTGCTCTGCCCTCGTGAGACCCCACTTGGAGTACTGCATCCAGGAATGAGGGCCTCAGCATAAGAAGCATATGGACCATTTAGAGCAGGTCCAGAGGAGGGCCACAAAGGTGATCAGAGGGCTGGAGCACCTCCCCATGAGGACAGACTGAGAGAGTTAGGATTGTTCAGCCTGCAGAAGAGTAGGCTTTGGGAAGACCTCGTAGCAGCGTTTCAGTACCTAAAGAGAGCTTACAAAAAAAGAGGGAAAGAGACTCTTTAACTGTTCAGAAAGCAATAGAACAAGAGGGAATGGTTTCAAACTGAAGGAGGGGAATCTTAGATTGAATGTTAGGAAGAAATTCTTTACTCAGAGAGTGGTAAGGCACTGGAACAGGTTGCCCAGAGAGGTTGTGAATGCCTCATCCCTGGTAGTGTTCAAAGCAACCTGGTCTAGTCGGTGGGATCCCTGTCTATGGCAGGGGGGGTTCAACCTGATGATCTTTAAGGTCCCTTCCAACCTAGTCCATTCTATGATTCTAAGACACAGAAGTCTCTTTCTGTTTTCTCTCTCCCACCAATGCCAGGCTGGACCCTTCTCCTGTCTGGCTCCAAACTCTTGGACTCAACCTGGGAGAGCAGCAGCCACATTTCATCATGTCAGCACACCCCTCTGACATCATTAACAAATCTGGGTTACATTCATGATGCAGACAGTGGAGGCAGGTTCTATGCACCACTGGGTGCACCAGTAGTCCCATCAGTGACCCACAGACTCCACACCAGCCCCTGAGAAGGCACCTCTAACAGCCTCAGGGGGCTTTGAAGTCTGTAAAACAAATGAGGCAGTCAGGCAAAGCTCCTCTCTCTTCTCACATATATGGAATTATTATCCACTGTGAAATACTGACATTCTTTACTGGAAGAAAAACCATCATTTCAAAAAATGCCTGCACTGAGCCATTTAAAAAATCATTCATTTACAGATGACCAAAAAGCTTTGTTGAACATCAAAGCACTTCTTTCCAACAGCAACTTTATTTCACTTTGGATGTGCATTCAGAAGATTAAGTCCTTTTCTGAGGTGAGCAACTGAAAGGTTTCATTGCTAAAAAGGTCAGAATGGCACACTCTGACATCAAAATAGTTTCTTTCAAATTATTTTCTAAACAGAAACCTTATTAGAATTATGCATTTCATGTAGTGCCTTGCTGTTAATGAAATTAATAATTCTCCTAATGAATAAAATCAAAACATCTTATTCCAAAAAAATCTCAGTTCAAGTTTAAACAGAATTGCCTAAGGACACAATGGAAATAAATTAGCTTCAGATGAACACAAAGGGGTGCTTAGCCTTGACATGCACCCAGCAAGGAAAATTTTTGCCCCAAATATCTCAAGTTCAGCAAAGTTATAAGGAACTGAAACCAGAGCTTTCTCATGCTGAATGCAAGGAAACTTCAATGAGACTAAAAGGGTGATGACAAAGTGCCCAGGTCTCCTCCATAAGGTAACACAATTTAACCTTCATGGAAAAAAGGTTGCAGGGAAGACAAGATGGTCCTCAGATGGGCAAAGCTGACAATGGGCTGGATGTCCAGCCTTGTCTCCCAGAGTTAGAATGCCAGTTGGAGCCAACTGCAGGTATCCTATCTCAACCCAGTTCTCCTAACTAAGGTAGACTTTCGGTCATGTAGAAACTCACTTTCTAACTGGGTCATGTCTCTGAACAAGTTCAGTGATATAATGAAATGCACGAAGCAAAATTATTGTTTTGCTCAAGCCCAGCTCCAGGCAAAAGCCATTTCTTTCTCTGGCCAGCAGTTTATCTGAAGAGGTCAAGCTAACAACTACCAGAATCGATGCTTCTGATTCTCCACAACTCAGCAGAGACACAGCACTGTCCCTCAACCCAAGTAAGGAGGGAGTTCTGCACCCAGATTTCCCGGTGTGTGCCACCCTCTGCTTCTTAGCGTCTTCTATGCATGGAACTCAACCTCTTCAGGAAGAGGTGGTTTATGACCTGCTTCTGCATCTAGATACTCCTAAGTCTATGGGGGCAGATGGCATTCACCCAAGAGTACTTAGGTAGCTGGCAAAAGAGCTCACCAAGCCTCTCTCCATTTTTCAACAGTCCTGGTCAACAGGAGAGGTACCAGATGACTGGAGGGTGGCTAATGTGATGCCTATCTGCAAGAAGGGCTGGAAGGAGGATCTGGGGAACTACAGGCCTGTAAACCTGACTTCGGTACCAGGAAAGATCATGGAGAGGATCATCTTGAATGAGCTCTCACAGCAATTGCAGGGCAGCCAAGGCATCAGGGCCAGCCAGCATGGACTTCTGAAAGGGAGGTCTTGCTTAACCAACCTGATCTCTTTCTATGACCATGTGACTCGCCTTTTGGATGAGGGGAAGGCTGTGGATATTGTCTATTTGGACTTTGGTAAGGCCTTAGACACAGATCATGGTATAGACAAATGTACTCTTCACTGGATTAAAAACTCGCTAGATGGCTGTTCCCAGAGCTGTGATTGAGTGAAATCTAGCTGGTTGTCAGTCACCAGTGGTGTCCCTCAGGGCTCAGTTTTGGGGCCAGTCTTGTTTGGCATCTTTATTCATGGCCTGGACATGAAGACTGAGAGCACCCTCAATAAGTTTGCAGATGACACCAAATTGTGTGGGACTGTTGATCTGCTGGAAGGCAGGGAGGCTCTGCAGAGGGACTTGGACAGGTTGGATCGATGGACCGAGGCCAATTGTATGAGGTTCACTAAGGCCAAGTGCCGTGTCTTGCACTTGGGGCACAACAACCCCAAGCAACACTATAGGATTGGGGATGAGTGGCTGGAAATCTACCTAGCAGAGAAGGACCTGGGGTGCTGGTGGACAGCCACCTGAATATGAGCCAGCAGTGTGCCCAGGTGGCCAAGGAGGCCAGCAGGGGCCTGGCTTGTATCAGGCATAGCATGGTCAGCAGGAGAAGGGAAGTTTTTGTGCCCTTGTACTCGGCCCTTGTGAGACCTCATCTGGAGTACTGTGTTCAGTTCTGGGCCCCTCATTATAGGAAAGACANCCTAAGGTTCACCTGCCAGGGCCTAGCAAGCTTGGACGCTGGCAGCCAAGTCCTTAGGACAGAGGTTTAACCTCTTAGATGGAAGGCCTTACAGGGCTAAACAAGCTCCATCTGCCCAGGTTTGGAATCAGAGTCCTTCTCCTAGGATGACTGCCAGAAGGCTAATGAGCTCATCCGACCCATACAAGGATTATAGGAACATGGGTATCACTCCCCACACTTTCCCGTGGGCAATGAGTTTAATGCTCCCTCTGCTGTCGGCACAGTTACCGCACCAGGGGCCCCAACTGATTTTCTGACTGTGCCTAGGTTTCATATATAATATGTATATATTAATCTTTTTTTTGTTGGACTCGGTGATCTGAGAGGTCCTTTCCAACCATGAATATTCTGTAATTCTGTACTTTTCAGCAAGATGCTGTGCATTTTCCACTCTCCTATCATTAATTTTTTTTCACCTTAGAGTTGCAAAAAGAAACAAAGAGAAATGCCATCTCCAGCTGAAACAGAAAGAAGAGTAGTAGAGTAATAGATAAAACATCATTATTCTATGTAGACCATGTACCTGGAGTGCTACTGAAGGCATCTGGCAGGCAGAAACATAGAATAGGAGAGGTTAAAAAAGCAAAAATACTGCAGTCTATTTCCTTGGGATCTTAGGATGATCCAGAAATCCTTTTGCCTAGTTTCTCCATACATGACCCTTACTCCGACAGACCACACTAAGTCATGGTTCCTCTGCTTCCTCGTATACAATGTGTGGTCATCCTAGCAAAAGCAAGGCAAAGGTAGTAGGAGTTTATTTACTTAATTCCCGAGAGATTCATCTAGCCATATCCAGCCCAGTCATCCCAGGAATTCAGCTAGGAGGGTCATTATATCCAGTGTACCCTGGACAGTTGCAAGACGCAGCAATTTGCAAGGTGGTGAGTGGGAAAGGGCTCAGGTCTGAAGAAGCCTGTCTTAAACTGGTCTGCTACTGATCAGGCAGTTGCAGCTGGCTGCCAGCATTCAGCAGATTCCCACCATGTCAGTGTTCTGCTGCTGACTAGCTGTTCAGTATTCAAAGCCAACAGGATATGAACAATTCAAATGAAGAAAATAGATGAGGCAAACATTCCTAGCTTTCAACAGTTGTTAACCTGCCCCCAGACCAAATCTCCTGCCTGAACAATATTTAATGACCTGTATATTATATGGGTGCAGAAAACTAAATCCCCATTTAGCAACCAAAACAGTGGTACTATTACACCTGTGCTTGCCCTGTCACTATGGTCCCTGTCTTTGCACGACTTTCCTCCATCCTGTAACACTAGGTAGGTAGCACTCTGCTCCTCGTGATGCACTGTGCAGCCTCTGCCCTAAGCAGGAACTTTTTCCAAGTCATCATCAGATCCTAGCTTTGGCTTTCTCCTTCCTCTAGTCCCTGACTCCAGGCTCCTACCACAAAGATTTCAGAATGACCACAACAGTACTGAGTGCTATTAAAGACTCAGGGTCAGTTTCAAAGATTAACTCCCACCATTTCTTGAGAGAAAATTTCTTCAAACACAGCTTAGACTGAAATCACTGAGGGCAGCAAGAAAACACAGTCTTTGCTTGTTAACAGTGCTTGTTATAGCCCCTAGAAGAGCTTTGTGCAGGTGTCCAAGAACAAAAGGGGAAAAGAGAAGGGAGAAGCACAATAGCACAGACTCTTTGCCCAACAGCTCTCTCTGAATTACATCCTCTGGCTTTAAAGCCAAAGTTGTAGCAGTGTAAAGCCACTCCAGCTGTGTCCTGGTCTGGTGGAGCAAGGAAGTGTGGTTCACCACACAGGTGTGTTCACCACACAGGTGCTTGTGTTGCACAGCTTATGGTTGCCAGCATGGGCAGCAGTCCCACCACCCCCAACAAGAGATCCTGGTGTGATGGTTCACCACTTGCCGGCACGAACACCTACACTGCAGGACTTGCAAAATCAGTGCTTTTGCTTAGCCTGAAGTTGGGGCTGCACAAACACCTGTATGCACTTTGAAAGTCTCTCAAAACACTGGAAAGTCCCTATTTTGGTGCCATTTCTCTGCAGAGTTCTGAAATGGCTTATCAGTCCCTTCTGTATCTCCATGTAATCATGGCTTTGTTAAATATAGGATGGTAAACTGCCATACGCATGCCTTCATTTTGAGCTAAGGTGCAGAGGACCATTTGCTAATGCTCATATAGCAGTAGAATGGGGTTTAGTGAATGGCACTAATAAGACTTCAATGCCACTTCATGGAAGCTAAGATTGCTCTAGCATTTTCAGTACATAGAGAGCAGCCAGACATAATGAGGACCTTATTTGCTCCAGCTTCAAGAAGAGCCTCAATGTCTGAAGCTGTAGTTACGCACCACATTTATCAGCAATCAGCTGAAGTTTTAAGAAATAGGCTTGTGACATTAGTCGTTGTGGCTAGGCTTTGCAAACGAATATCCAGGGAGGGCTCCACCCATGCTCCTCATCAGCGCCTTTTACAAGTGTGCTAATAAAAAGAGGATAGCAGATAGCACACTCGAGCCTGCACTATGGATTTTTTTTTAGGTGAGACACAGCATGCGCAGAGCTTGACCCACCCTTTAGTCCTAAGGTTCATCTGCCAGGGCCTAGCAAGCTTGGACGCTGGCAGCCAAGTCCTTAGGACGGAGGTTTAACCTCTTAGATGGAAGGCCTTACAGGGCTAAACGAGCTCCATCTGCCCGGGTTTGGAATCAGAGTTGTCCTTCTCCTAGGATGCCTGCCAGAAGGCTAAGTGACATTAGTAAAGAGGAGTTCTAGCTCCTGGGCTCTGGTCCTCACTCTGCTCTGTGACNGCACAGTTATCACACCAGGGGCCACAGGAGACCCCAAGTGATTTTTCAGACTGTGCCTGACTGTGACCATGTACATCCCTCTCATCTGCCTCAGCTGCAAAGTGGGAGGGACAAAATATGTCTAAAGGATGAGGTATTGCCCCGTTTCCAGTGTTATTTACAAGTGTGGGTGATACTTAGGGGCAGAGAAGACTCCCAAAGAAACTCAATCCTGTTTTACAGTCATCATATTAAGTTTGATACAGATCCTACAGTTGTAAGCATTTTATCTGCCTAGATTGCCTGACAAAGGTAAGATATTCATGACTGTGCACCAAATCCTCAACAAGCATCAAAAATTGACAAGAGGAACTGGGCTCTCCTTTCAAGCTTCCTGAGATTTTTACTAACGTTATGCAGGGAAGAGTTCAGCTGAGTCAGTTGGCAGCAACAGCCTACTTAGTGTGCTTGAGCTTCCCTTTCAGGCACTGTCACAGACACCAGCTCAGAAGAGCCAAGCCCAGAGAGGCTTCTCCATAGGTCACACTCTAGCAGGATCAACAGCTGAAACACAGATGGACTCCACACTACGACTAGAGGGTCACTGCAGCCCTGGCCACTCAAGGAGCACAGCTGATAACCAAGGAGGGTTTGGAAAAAGAGCACAAACTGTCGGTGTGCTCCTCTGTACCCATTTGCCTCCCACTGGAAACAAATCCCTACAAACTACTACCAGTAACTGCAAAAGTTTGGTCTCAGGTGTTGAGGTGTCACAAGACAGGGCAAAGCAACGTGAGGCAGTGGCACACCACTGCATCGAAAATGGATGCTTTGAAGAAGAGCTTTCAAACAGATGCTAGCAGCACAAAGCTTTGTTCAGGACTGTTGAACAGACCTCTGAAAATTTAAACAGCTCCAGGCAAGCTCCTCAGTCTAGCTGCCAATGGCTCAGTTTCCCACACCAGCACCCCTTTCCATCATTCCAATGGATTCTAAGAAGTGATCCAGTCATGTTCTCAAGGAGGCCTCTGCCTACACTTCTGAGTAGACTTTTTTTATCTGCCTGAGTCTTGGACTAGAGAGAGATCTTACAAATGTAGTGGCTCTCTATCCAGAGTCCCTGCATCACAAACAAACCTCTGTGCATCCATATAGCAACTTACTACTCTGCTCCACAATGTGATCTTTAGATGGTCTACTGGCATCTGCCAGAAGCACAACTTGATACAAAACCCCCAAGTGCCAGACAGCTCTTTCATCTATGACAAATCTTCATGATAAATCCATGTTCTCCAACATCACCTCATATATAGACAACCAAAGAAGCTAAGGTACAGCAAGTAGAAGCATGAAGACAGGGCATATGAGTGAAATTACACTTAATCTCTGGTTTAGTGCATGTCATATATTTTAACTTTACTCCCTGATCCACGTTAGATTTTTAAAGTGTTTCTGTACTGGACTCTCTCCCTCCCAGATACAGCAATTCTTATGCCCAGGAATAAAACTTTAGGTTATATTTCCTTGTCAGTGAAATAAACCTAGCCCTGAGGTAGGAGCTCATGGGCTCCATGCTCACCCTGACAAACTCATATCACAGCCTGCCAACACACCAAACAAGTGGGTATCTCATGGTGGAGGATTTAAGCCAGACTGGATCAGACAGCTTCTGAGGCAAGGGAGCATATTTCTACATACTCCAGGATACTGGCTCCATAAAGACGCAAAGAGAAAATCAGCCACTCACTCACCGGTGGGATTTCTGACTGCACACTGGGTAAGGTCTGCTACAGCTCATCACACACCTGACAAGCCTCCTCTCCCTGGGCAGCACCAACTAGAGATCGGTATGCTGCTCAGCAGGTGACTGCAAGATGTAATTTTGTCAGCTCAGCAATGTCCTTTATTTCAAGTAACAAGGTGGTTGCAAGCAGGAAATGCTGCAGCAGGTGGTTTTGGGTTTCAGCCTCCCTAAGAGAGATGCTGCCTGGATAATATCTAATTCAAACCAGAAGCCCATCAGGGTCATTGAAAACATTAATCCCACTGCAGTACACCTTCAAAATGACTGGTTTTATATTGTTTTCCTCTAGTTCAAGGAATGACAGGGTTGGAAAAGATGCAGAAGACAGCTAAAGCAAGACAAGAAAGGAGCTTGCTCCTCCATCTGATGCTCCACCAGGACACGAGTCCAAAAAAGAGAGAAGATAGCAGAACAAAGCAACCCCTCAGCAAAAGTAGTGCCTGACTGAGCAGAGAGATTAAGATTGCCCTCAGCACTGGGAGGGTGCAGCACCCAGGACCACATAGCTGTCAGCAGCATCATGCTGAGGGGAAAAACCAAGAGCTCCAGTTAGCAGCTACTGATGTCCAGCTGTGCTCAAACCACATGGAACCTGTTCATCAGTAACCTTCTCTGTGATACCTGCAGGAGCAGCAGGCAAACATGCCACAGGAAAGCAGACACCTGTTAACGAGACAGCCACCACCTACTTATCTCTCTTTGATTAACTTACTCATGAGACTTAATTCGGTCAAGACATAGCATGCTTTATTTTTGTTCTCTCTACTGAAAGGGCTTCTCCAGTTCCCAAGAGGCTTTCCTGCTACTGCTACTGCAGATGCTGTGACCCAGCTCCACCATCACTGAGCAGGATTTGAGGCTAAAGCACTCCCACTCATTTTAGCACTTCCCAAAACCTCGTCTCATCAGCACCTATGTGTGTTTTTGAATTTGCCTTCCTACGGAGTTCCTGGCCGATCTTCTGACCATATGATAATGACACTCTTCCTACATGACTGCTCTTCATCTTGAAACAACCCTAGCCTATATCTGTCAAACGGGTAGGAGAGGGGCCTTTGATTCGTCTTTCCCCAAAAGATATTACCACAACATTTGTGAAAAGTAAAGCATTAGGAAGCCCCAGAAAATTGACTGCCAAGGCAAAAAGGGAGGTGTGGTTCAGTGCCCAGAGTGACCCAGAAGAATGAAGCATACAATTCTCTTGACTCTGAAAGTATGACCTTAAAATTGGGATAGCTTGCAAGATCAATGGGTTGAAGAGTTTTTGCTTTAACAGAGATAGGCAGCAGGTCTTAACATTCTCTCACACCAACTACTTAACATTTAGTAGAGTTCCTAATTAGTATAAACAAAGTGGATTCACAACCAGAAGCAGCACTTGCTTCAAATACCCTGCCTTGCTTTGCAAGTTGGATCTCAGGGACCTGCTCCCAAAACCCAGGTCCAAGGGCAATGCTCTCAGAAACAAGCACTCACAGGTCTACACCCCAAGCTCCCAAAGGGAAGAAACTGAAAGTAAGTTATGCAGTAATCAATTTTCAAAGACAGTACCTCGCACAGTACCTCTTTTGACATACCTCTCACACAAGTATACAACACTGACATTGAACAGGGAAAAGCAGGTCCTGTCCTTGCTGATACATATGCAAAGGTTATAAAACAATTTTCCCAATTTGTATTTTGTTTTAACCGTGCCCTGTTTCAGAGAGGCTGTGAGCGTGCTACAGCCAGTGGTAAGAGCAGGGGATCGCTGATCGAACCTCAGTTCTGCAAAAGAAGCACCAGAACTTAAAGCTAGAAATAAACCTTTCTGTAAGTTTCTGTGGCAAAGCAACATCTGCTCAAAGTCCTTCACAGCTGTATCTCCTATCCCTTCAGCCTTGTTTCCTCTTAAAAATGAGAGGAAATCTCTTTCTGGCTAGGAGTATGTGGTGATACTGATACTCAGGCATGTGTTTGCAGCATATTGTACTGTGTATCAAAAAAGAAGGCATCTCCAGCACATGCTCACACAGGTAGGACTCCCAGGTGGTCTAACATTCAAATAAACCCTTAACTGAATTTCTCCTGCCCTCAAGCATAAAGATGTCAAGTGATCATCTGCTGGCTTCAATAAATTCTGCTTGAAAAATAATCAGCATTTCTCCCCAGTCTGTCCCCCCTTGAAGTGGTTCCCATGTTGCTATTTACCAGCATTGCCTTCAGTGGGACACAGCCCTCCTGAGCTTCTCTCCTCCAGCCCAGCTCCAGTCCCCTCTAAAGGAACAGGTCCACACAAAGCAGAGGTTTGATCCAGCCCATCCCGGCTACTGACAGACCCACGGCAAACTCCACTCACTCATAACCTCACTTTGTGCTGCCCTGTCACTTCCAAGTTCATCACACTGAAGAGCAAACTCAGGTACAACTTCTCCCCATGACAAGCACAAATGCGAACAGGGTTTCTGCAACAGGGAGCAAGCCCTCCAAACTCCATGTTCATGCACTGCTCAGCCCTACCAAGGCAAATGCACCAGACCCCCTACTGCCACTAACTTACTCAGGGCTGCAAGGGCTATTCTTTGGCTCAAATAAGAACAAAACACAGGAACTTACATGGCTGCAAACTTGATCCCAATCCAAGGCAGCATGTGGCAGCTGAGACTCAACCAGAGAGGGCACCATGAGTCACAGTGGCATGGCAGGGCCTTCCTCCCACTGGAGACATTTGCATCAGGCCATTTAGCATGGCAACAAGAAAAGAGTAGTAACAGGGAAAATGGATTTTGAATCAAATCCTTTTCCTTATGCTTAGGAAAGCCATGTCCCAGGCAGGCATCTCACATGCTCCCCGTGACAAACAATCTGTTTCTCTAGCAGACCATTGGCACTACAACACAGCACTTACAGCCGTGAACACAGGCTGCAAGGACCAACTTCTCCGTGAGCCCTCAGCCCTGCTACAGCTGCTTTTGCTTCCCTAGCAAGAAACAAAGAGGTTTTCTAACCTCCTTCTTCCTACCAAACAACCTGCATCTGCAGTTCATGGAGAACAGCTGGAAGAGGTTGGGCCCAAACTCAAGGAAATAGGGAAGGAAGGAAGGAGACCATCTTTGCTAAGGGACCTCCTTTCTCCTGGAGCATGGAGGCTTTCAACCAGCAAACTCTAACTCCTCTGCCTAGTCACTCTCTCCTTAGCCCCAGGAGCGGTCACAGTCCAAGAGGTTTTGTCACCTGGAAAACACTAGCTGCCAAGGGCATCTCAGCAAAGGACCATTACTGAACATAGAAAAGAATTAAAATAAAAATCAATTCCAGTAGAAAAATAATTTAATAAAGGGATAAGTTTCAAGAAAATATCTGTATAGTAACAACATTTTCAGTAAAATGTCCACAAAAATATACATGTCTAATGTGATTATACATAAATTTTCCAATAGGTCCTGCTTTCAACTTGGTTCAGTCTACCTAGGTTTACATCCAGGAAAAACCTTCATTCCTATCAGACTTCCTGGGATATATCAATTTGCGCAACAGAAAAATACAATAAATGTTTTATAACTCACTTTAAGCTCATACAAATAAACTTTAGAGTTGGTAATTGTCCAGAAAAGATCATGTTATACTGTATATTAGGAAAAAAAATGCTAATACAAAGAAAGCAGAAGTCAGCCACCTAACAGACTCTGTCAGGCATCAGTACACACCACATTTAATACTGACACAGCTGGAAAAGTAGGGGGATGACCATGGGCAAGGGAGAGTGGAAAAATCTTAGGAGGATTCCTAGGAATTACAAAACTGCTAAAGAAGGGGGCTATAAAGAGGCCAAGGAGAAGCACACGAGACCAACATATTTCTAGAAACTGGACCATTTTGTAACATAGAAGATCAGGTAATTACAGAAAGATGAAGAGGAATGAGTGGAGAATGTTTATTTCTTATTTTTTCCAAATGCCTAGTAAAGTGTAGAAATAACAGGTCTGTCCCAAAAAGCCCTCACCAATAGTGCTAATTCAGCTGAACAGCAGCAAAACTGATGCACTTTGAGTAGAGAAAAATCTGGTTACAGAAACTGAAGGATGCGAGATACAGTAGAAGAAAACATTCCACCAGGTGAGGACAGGAACAAAACACTGAAGAGGTGGTGCCAAACAAGAGACATAAATTTTGTGAGAGGGAGCTGTACACTGCAACAAAAAAACACCAAACCAAACCAAAAAGAACAGAACAAAAACCCAACCCATAGAAACAAAATGGAAAATTACTAAAGAAATAAAAGGACACACATTTTTCAAAAGATTTTCTGGTTTATAATCGGGTGGTTTTTTTTTTACATAGACAACTGAAACACACCAATATTTAGTGTGAAAAATATTTTTAAATAAATTTTGCTCAGTCTTGATTTTTTGTACATTCTGATATACACATGTAACAAGGTTTATGGCACTGTAACCAGGATCAAAATCATATAAAAGAACAAAATAATTGCTTTTATTTATCCTTCCTGAACCAACCTGGCTACCATTGCACGATTAGACTTTAAAAATTATCTTCTTATTAGTAGGCAGCCAACTCTAACTGGTTTGAACACTCAAAACAAACCCAAATTATTGCACAAGAAGCCAGTGAAGGCATATGGCATAGAATGATCAAAGCCCCTTACTGTTAAAACCTTACCCCCCAAAATAGAAAAACAGAAATGGAACAT
Source organism: Bucco capensis (assembly GCA_013396975.1). NCBI lineage: Eukaryota > Metazoa > Chordata > Aves > Piciformes > Bucconidae > Bucco > Bucco capensis. Next base: position 30,248 of record VWZO01011214.1, on the reverse strand, counting down.
GAAACATGCCAAATAAACTTCCTTTTTTTTCTTCTTTAGTTTGAGTCAGGAGTGTGAAAAAGTGCCTTGCAGACTTTTTAAGCTGTTCTGATTTCCTTTGCATGGGTGAGCATTTTGCTAGGTTATCTTTAGCAAAGCTATTGCAAACGAAGGCCCTAATGTTTCAGGGAGGTTTTTTTCTGTCTTGACTGTTTATGTTTTGCCTTCAACTTAGCTTTCTTCAGTCTATGAACCTGCACAGACTACTTAGTCGTAAACTCTACAAGTAGCTGAAAAGGAGGACAAAAATAAAAAGAAAAAAGAGCCCAATATTTCTTATTATTTTGATTTTTAGAAGTACTCCTTTCTGCTCCAAAGCCTCCCTGCTCTGCCAGTGTCTGGGAAGGAAATTGCAACAGCATCCCAAACACGGTGAAGTTCTTGGATCTTTTAAAAACCTTTCCTTACAACAACAACAACAAAAATCAAAAGGTTTTATTCACAAAAAGTTTACCACAACCCCCTCCTTGAAAGCTTAAAAGAAAAACCCACAACCCACCCGTTACTGCCCCAAGGTGAAGAATAGGTCAACTCCTTCAGTGACCCCCTCCTTGCAGCTTCACCATCACACAACAGTCTCTACGCCAATCAACTTTGGTGTGAGGATTCGTGGTGTAACACCATTGTTTAGATCTTCTTCGAACTCCAGTAACTGCCCCATAAAGTTAAGGTTAGGGGAAATGATTGGTCGCTTGCCTTTCACAAATTTATAGGCATCCGTCATGGTCATGCGTGTGTGCTTCATTAAGTATGCAATAACTATGGTGGCAGATCGGGAGACACCAGCCTGGCAGTGGATGAGGAGACCTTTTCCACACTGATGAGCTTCCTCTGGAAACAAGAAAGACAAGAATGTAAGATTTTTGCCAGTTTGTAAATTAGGAAAAGCTCAATGCAATTAAGAGTTACTTAATGTGAAAAGACTATTTAATTACAAGCACAGCAGTGTCTCTTTCCTCTCCCCTTCAGTCAATTTCCCTTTGAGGTTTCAGAGTTACTGAATGCAAAACATGCAGGCCAGTCTAACACTTAAAATCCTGACATTTACTTTCATCTCTTCATTAGACAAACTGCACATTGAGACACACTGCTGCGCTGCTCACATGTGCTGCCTGGGAGCATTTATCTAGGTCAAGGCCTATGATGAGGCAGCTTGGGCTTCATCTCTATCCACCTCTATCACAATGCTGCTGTGTTACATTGGCACCTCAACCTCTGTGTCTTTCAAAGCAGGACACCACCTTTTCTAAGAAAATCCAACGCTGTATTTTCACATTCAATTCACAACAATACATCTGTTTCAAAGCCCTATTCTTTGAGGTTTTTACAAAGCTACTCTTGAAATGAGCTTCATCAGGGCACTCTGCCATGGTGTCTCTGCAAAAGCAGGAGCTGGATCTGGTTTATACCTCCGCAAGTCTCAGGAGCTGGTAAGAAACCTCAAATTCTGTTTCCTGCTTATCAAGCTCTGTGCATTTTGATCTAGACAACTCTAGTAGTGTGAAAAAAGAGATTTGCCATCCCTGCCTCTTCACAATTTGAGTACAGCATTGCATTCTGCTGAATGCTACCCCACCAGAGCTTCTCTGGGAGTGGTGAAGAAAGGACGAGGTAGGAAGAGAGAGACAGAAATGAGAACACAAGTACACATAATCACACACATGCTCTCCACAAAGATACAAGCTCTCTAGGGATGCAACCTGGGTAAGATTTAGGGAGGACAGAACCCCTGGAACCACATGCTAATAGTACACAAGAAAGAAGGGAGTCATCTCCCACATCTTGCTTTTAAAATGGGAGATAAAACCTTCAAGTTGTGACACTAAAATTTATTTCTTTGGTTTTAATCTGCAGGTGGAGCATTAATTTAGTTTGCAAGTTTGGGCATGAATCCAACCCAACTGACAGTATGGTTCACCTTATCCCACACATTCAACCAGTGCTGTGAAAGCGTAAATGAAGTCAACTTCCCTCTAGACAACTTTGCCTTTTCTGAAATAAGTATATAAGTATATATATATGTAAGTACATAAATAACAGGCACAGTCTGAAAATCACTTGGGGTCTTCTGTGGCCCCTGGTGCGATAACTGTGCCAACAGCAGAGGGAGCATTAAACTCATTGCCCACAGTAAAGTGTGGGGAGTGAAACCCATGTTCCTATAATCCTTGGATGAGTAGGATGTGCTCATTAGCCTTCTGGCAGTCATCCTAGGAGAAGGACAACTCTGATTCCAAACCTGGGCAGATGGAGCTCGTTTAGCCCTGTAAGGCCTTCCATCTAAGAGAAGGACACTCTAATAAAACCTACGTCCTAAGGACTTCGCTGCCAGCATCCAAGCTTGCTAGGCCCTGGCAGATGAACCTTAGGACTAAAGAGTGGGTCCAGCTCTGCGCATGCTGTGTCTCACCTAAAAAAAATCCATAGTGCAGGCTCGAGGGTGCTATCCGCTATCCTCTTTTTATCGGCGCGCTTGGAAAAGGCGCTGATGAGGAGCATGGATGGAGCCCTCCCTGGATCTTGGTTCGCGAAGCCTAGCCATACATACATAAGTAAGTATTTCAGAAAGCTGAAACTCTTTAACGCATTTTGACACACTTTCCCAGACATTTTTTGATTATTTCGCTTCCTATAGCTTTAGTCTCAGCTAAACTTGGGTTTGGTTATGTTTTTTTTAGGGCATATTTAAAGAAACATAGGACAACAATATGCTGTTTAAACATTTCCAAATCTGCTCAAATGCAATTTAAAGTTTACCCTAAGGAAGAGAAAGCTTAGACTAGTTACTTCCCCAGCTGGCTAAATTTGCTATAGAGAAAAACTCTCGATGGAGAAATATTTGGGTTTTTTTAAAAGCAAAGACAGACCCACAAGCTGTAATTACTAAGAAGGAAAGTAAAATGGTTTTGGAAACACTTTCTAAACCTTCAGAGCAAAGCTGCTATCTCTGCTTTTAGTAAGGTCATAAACCAAACACTAGCTTTTAGAGAGCTCTAATCCAGTAGTTCGCAGGGATGCTGGGAGCAGAAATCTCCCTCCCACTCCCAAGGGACCTCAGCAGAGCTTTGCAGTTTCTTCATATAAGCTTAGCCTTACTGCATCTCCCTATCTTGTTGAATTCAAAGCTTAAGGATTTACTAGAATTCTTGACCCAGTTTTTCTTCCCAAAGGATCAAAGAGAGGTCTTCTCTTTCTTGCCCCCAAAGAAGGCTTCCCTTCACTCCCCAAAAAGTGTGTTCACTTTCCCATACACATAATAATCAGCAGTCTGGGGAGCTGACAGTACTACTGGTAGAGCCAGGGTGGGGTTAGGAACACTAGGGAAAATTTTGGTTTTAAGTAGAAACCCTTTGGTTCTCTGCACTGTAGAGAACAAGCCCAAGGCTCCTGGAAGAACCTCTTAGCAGTAAGAGTTAGGCTTTATAGCTGCACTCCATCTGAACTGCAGTGTAAGCAATTATTTGCCTATTTACCTTCACTGAAGTAACATGGGTCCCGCATCAGCGCACAGTGATCCTCTGCCAATGGAAACACAGACAGACTAGGCTGACAAGTTGGCTGCTTCAGAGCAGTGAGCCCATGCCCAAGCATATGGCAAGGGCAGATGGGTTCAGGAAAATAGGCTGGCCTTGGATATCCTGACCTGGGATCCAGTCCCATGACTGGGGCCCAATCCTTGACAAGCCTGAAAGCACCACCACAGAGCCAGCACAAGCATGCTTGAGTTTCTGGAGCCATGTACCCACACCTTGACTCAAAAGGCCATAAACATTGATAGCTTGAGGGAAGGGAGGAAGACAGCTCTGCAACCACTTCAGCACAGGGTCAGCTAAAGTCCCAAGCTGTGACACAGCACAGACGCTCACTTCCTTTGACTAGTCCTCTACCACTGAGCCTGAAGTATTGTTAAAGAGATTATCAAAGCCTCAGCACACAAAAGTAAGATTATATGTGAGTGGTACTCCAGCATATTTCAGAAAACCTCTTGGGACACACATTGTGCTGGGGAAGCACAAGTGGACATTCACTGTGCTGCAGAAACTGTGTCTACAAAGACATATAGAGGTATGTGGGAAGGTCCTGAAAAGCTTTCAGTATCACATGCTGATGTCCTCACTGACCAGCCTTGCTTAAACAGGCCACCTGGCTTTAGCCTAGATGACCAGCCAGAGCTGAGCACACCCCTAAAATTGGCTGAAGGTTGTGCTGCATGGATCATAGCAGGGTTCAGAATAATTCTGTAATGTGGGTAAAGTTGCTGGGTCATTTCTTTAGCAACCTCCCCAAAAAGCTGCATATCTGTGGTGAACTCTCTCACACAGCCTACAAGGTTTAAAGACTTAATACAAGTTTTCATCATAATCCACTCATCCAAACATACACTCTGAAGTCATGGTAGAATAAGTGAAGTCCGAAAGCTCATCAGTTTCCTCATGAACTTAAGTCAGGAAATATTTACTATGAAATACTGGCTGGAAGCCACTGTGAAAACTAGGAATGCAAAAGAATCAAGAGGGAATGATAAAAGTCAGTTTTCTGGGGTTTCTTGAATTTGGAACCTTAGAGGTAGGTATTAATGCATAAAAGATTTACCCCCAGACTACTTAAGTGGATATGCCAGAGACGAGAACGAGTAGAAACATGAGGTGGTCAGCATTTCTGACAACCTAAACAAAAGTAAATATGGGCTTCTGTAGCCTTCAGGGTAGTTTGTGAAGCACAAAAACCACTCTAGATTCTTACAACAGGTAAAAAAAAACCCCACAAGAGTATTTTCCGTCAAGGGTAATTACCAATGAACTCAAAAGCCTCTTCAAAATACTGCCTGAGATTCTGCTTGTTGCTGTCAGTGGCCGGGAGCCGCTTGTAGTTGAACATGCCTTTCTCATAATGGTACAGGGGCAGGTGGGTGGTCACATTGATTACATAGCCTATGTTCATCCTCTGCATTTTCTCCAAATCCTGAGCATCATGCTCATTTCCGAGGAAGAGGAAGGGCAGGATGGGGGTGAGCTCAGCGTTCTCGATGTCTGGTGTGGTAGGGATGGACTGAGGTAGTGTGTGGGGCACGGCAGATGCACTCCCCCCTCCTCCCCGCTCTGGGCACTCTTGCAGCTGGAGGAAGTTATCACAGAGGTTTTCATGGTTCTGCTTGAAACCGCTGAGTCCTCCTGGGAAGAGAGACCAAGCAGATATTTTGATTAGATACTCTGAGTTTGGCAGTGCTTTGGACCAACCTTTCTTCAGAGAAGCCACTACTGTCACAGTGACTGATGCTGGGCATGGCCACCAATGGCAAGGGTGGCATGAATCAGCAGCACACATTGTCCTCCTCTCCATTAAGCTGATTGTGTCAAGGAACAGGCTCACAAACACTCCTCTATGCAATACCAGTGTGCTGGAGCCGCCTCACCTACAAGGCTGTGGGAGGAGAACAAAGTAACAAGGCATTATTCCAAGAAGGAAAACATTGCCAAAATGAGGAAAAAATAGGCTAGCAGCACACTAAAGCAGAGCAGTGACCCATCTGGGATAGTATTTTAGCTTTACCTGTCCACAGCAAATTTGCCTGCCCAAGTTGCCGTGCAAGGCATCGTCTCATCCAACATGCCTAAGAAGAGGAGGGTGTAGCACATTGCTCTGCTCCAGGAATAGTATGTTTGTGTTTCTGTACCCAAAAGAAAACCACTCCTCATAACCTAACAGAGACCAAGGTGCTCACTCAATGTGTGACAAATGGCTCTCCTTTTTCTGTCTCAGGTGTCTGAAAATATCTAGCAAGAGTTATTTTTAGGACAGTAATAGGGGTTGGGAAATGGATCTGGGGGGGAGGAGAAGTCACTTTTTCGGCTAGTGCGTCCCCTGGCTCTACTGCATGTCTTGCTGCCTTTTTCAAGCGGTATTTTCCTTTTTTCTCTCCACCCTCCCCCTGCCAAGAGGGAGGCTCCACAGAACTGGGATGAGAAAAGCAGACCTTCTTTCTACACCTCATTCACAGCAATTACATCAGCCCCAGCCTCCCCACCTGCCCAGTTTCCATAGCGATTACACAAAGCACACAATGACATCAGCTGGCATGACATCAGCTCTTTGAGCGCAAACAATACAAGAAGAACTAGTTTGTGTAAGGCCTTTGGTAGGAGGCAGTGTTCCTGGAAGGTGCAGATGTAATGCTAACAGGTGGCTCCTCCAAAATGAAAAGGCAGAAAGAGGAGAAATGCAAAGATACAGCCCTCTTGTCTCACCTGCAAAAGCACACGTTGATGCACCAGGATACTTGGAGTCATGCACTGCACTAAGACAGACTCNCAAGCCCCCCCCCCCCCCCAAAAAAAAAAGCTGAATGTCACCATCCTAATAATGTTATTTTTAAGGAAAAAAAAAAGTTACTTGTATTTTTCATGCCCTTTCACAGTAACGTAGGGAAGGAAGAGTTTAAAACAGAGCAAAACATGCTATCACACAGACACTGGATCAGACACAGCAACAGGCTTTGATGCCTGTGTCTTTAGTGCTGCAACTCCAAGCGTCCACATACTGTGCATGGGGGTGGGACCCTGGGACCCACTCAGGGATCAGCTTGATGCCCCATGCAGAACTAGCATAGTATGAGGCGTCTAGACTAGGTTACAATCATCTGACCCCTCTAATAAAAGTGCCCTTTTCAATGTCCAAACTTCTGTCCTTCACACACTGCTAGTAACTCATGTTCCCAGAAATCCTTGAATTGCCCACAAAACGCAGAGTATTTTCCCTGCCTCAAAGGTATACTTGTCTCCAGCTGTTTCTGCTGTTCACAGGACAGAACAAACGGATCTGCCTTAAAGATCTCCACTCGCAAAGTTGTTACAACAGGGGAGCTGGATGAAAAGAAAAGCAAGGACAAAAATCTAAGCTCGACTGACAACTGCACCACCTGGCCTTAACAGAGTTTGAAAAGTCTTCTCAGTGCACTCAAGAAAACAAACAAGACTATAGGCCCCAAGCTGAAGATGTCTGAAGTCTCATCCAAACCAAGGGCCCCTAGCCTGGAGTCTGGGCTAACAGCTAAGACCTAACACACGTTCCTGTCCTTCCACATAAGCAACCAATCCACTCATCTTAAATACTGCTGTTTAAACAATAACCAGAGCATGCTGGGATTCCCAAGAAAACCTCCGAAAAATATCCTGCTATAATGACGAGCCAACCCTCGTTTTCCACCTCTCCTGCTGCCTTCTGGGAGTAAGTGGTCATAGGCAGAGATAGGATCCCATTGCTTCATCACACAGGTGCAGACATACTGATGGTGTGGCAGACACCATCCTGCTTCACTAGCCACCTTGTAAGATACAGCAGTGGTGGACAATCTTTAGCAACCCTCACCATCTATGCCCTCCTTGCATGGTCTCTGCCTGCTGGGTTAGACAGAAGACACTATTACTCCTGTAACCAACTGTTTCTAAGTGTAGGCTTTGGTCAGGCAGATGAGAAGGAGAGGATAAGAGACCATTACATTGTGCAGAGCTCCTGTTATCACTCTATCCAGAGGAGATCAAGAGGTACAGGGCAATCCCTATCACTCCTGCAGAAGCATCAAGCCAAAGAATGGGAAGGTGACCCCAGATAGGCCATGTGGAAGATGCCCAAACAAGTGGAGTGGCCAAACATAACAAACAGCCTCACCCACAATTTCTTTCCTGACATTCCTCAGTCAAGAAGTCACATTTCCAAATGTCAGTCCACATCCCCTCTCTCCTTGTTCTTCTCCCTCATGTGGGTAGGGAGTTAAAAGGTCAGTTTAAGTAATATTTAAAGTACCATATCCAAGCAAATCTCAGAGCAAATATCCCTGAAACAACACACTACTAGGGAGAGGATTACTAACCTGAACTGGCTCAGACATGTCAGCATGGGAGGACAGGACAAAAACACCAACACCCAGAAAAGATGCAGCAAGATGCAGCCACAGAAGCAAGCTGAACTCTAAAGCCAACAGCAGGTGCTTAGCTTGGATCTGCACTGCCATACAAGTCATGCAGGTCCCAAAAGAGGATCCAGACACCTCACAACTGCTATTCCCTTAATCCACTCTCACCACCTCACCACACATGATGCTTACTCCCAGATGATTTATGAGGCACTAGTGTAATTTAAGTGGAGCTCATGCATCCATAGTTCTCAGGTTTTTCTAAAGTTTAATGACACTACTTCCCAAAAAAAGGTCCAAAGTTTTTTTATGACCAGTCAGAAAGAGTTCAAGGGATGGACTTTCTATGTGAAGATAAATACAATGTACAGGGTATTCAAGTGTATCTGTATTCCTTTTTCAAGCAGCTGTTGTTTCAACATTTAAAGTCTTAATGCAGTGGGGGAGAGGAGGTTCAAGGGAAGAGGCTGAACCTGGAAAGGAGACCAACACATAGCTACTGCAAGCCTGGTCTGAGAGTTGATTCATTAAACTCAGGAAGGACCAAGACATATCACTGCTGCTGACAGAAACTCAAGGCATGGATGTAGAGACTCCATTTGTGGCTGTAAGAGAATCCAGTTTGCAGTTGAAGGTGCTCAAGCCTTCCCAAACCTGGGGCATGAAGGAAGTGTTAGAAGACAGTTAACAGGGAGTGTGGAGAAGAACCACAATCTGGCAGAAGCCTCTCACTGGCACAAAAGTAAATTGCATTTTAAAAGCAGCTTTTCAGCTTCTATTTGCAATGTGCAAAAAGCCTTCATCATATATAGGCAGCCTAAGCAGAGGAGCAACATAATATATCTACTAGGAAAGACCATTAGCATACATAACACCACAGTCTAAACAACAGCCGTGAAGCCTTGACTTAGCTGTGTAGCCACCTTCAGTGACAAACCAAAATGCCAGCAGCTAGATAAGCCACTGATGCTCACTTATACAGAATGACATGCTTGTAACCTGTCTCTTCTAGCTTTAAACACACCACATAGATTTAATAACTAAAGTACGGCGAAAAGCTTGAACCTCCCAGCCAGTTTGACGCAGCCCACACAGGGATGCAGAGAATATTCAAAGCACTTTTGTGCACACGTTTTTCCAAAACGTCTCTCAGGGAACCTTTCGAGGGGCCTGAATATAACTCTGAATGAGGATGGACATGCAGGGATGCCCAGCATACTGGGAAACCCAAAGTATTTCTTCCATAAGGAAATGAACCACTGAAGCAGGAACCTTCACAGCAGATGGCCTTGCCTGCTATCTTGTGGAGCACAACAGAAGACTAAGGGCTTTTGCTTACCACTGATGCAAGAGCCAGATATTTTTGCAGTTTTCTGTGCACAAGATCTTCCAGCATCCTGCTCTGTCAAAACAGTTAGCAAGTGACAACAGACTTTGGATTGTCTGAGACCTCAAAACTTTCAGAAAGTTTCAAGTCAGCATCATACGTGTTCCAGCTATTCACATGTTTGTTCAAGTTCTCTTGCAGCCATCTGCCCATAAACATCTCTCTTAATACTCCTCAAAATCCCCTGTCAAGCAGCACCCAGGCAGCAGCTGTACACAGATTTTCCAACTCTGAAGCCACCGAGGAGCCTGGGACTTGCACTACAAGGCCAGGTGAGCAGCTGGACAGAAGCTAGAGCAGCTCTGAACAAATAAAATATGACAAGCAGCATGGTGCTTGCACAAAAATCATGCCAAACACGGTGCCTGTCATTTGCTATCACAAGAGGGCAAATATGATGCAAAACAAGCACAAAAGGTATGTCAGGAACTAGGCAACCAGCTTTTACAAGTGACTATGACCTTGCAATAGAAACAGTCATCTTCAGAGAAACCAAGAAAAACAAACTCTACCTCAAGGTGTACATCTTTTATACAAGTGGGGTTTGGGGGGGAGGCGAAAAGAGGAAAGGGAGGGGTTGTTTGCTACGTTTGGGGTTTCGTTTTAGATCTTTTGTGGTTTGTTTGGTTGGGTTTTGGGGTTGTGTGTTTGGGGGGGAGTTGTTTGCTTTTTTGTTTTTTGGGGGTTTTCTTTAATTTCTGTTGTTTTGTTTTTTTAGATGAGATTGAGAATTGAAGTACAAGGAGTACTGTAACACTTGACCTCATTCTCATTGTCATCTTTGTCACCTCTTTCAACCATTACTCTGATCTATGGCTGTGAGACTACACGCGAACTAGGATCACAGAATCACAGAATGGTTTGGGTTGGAAGGGACCTCTGGAGGTCATTTAGTCCAACCCCCCTGCAGTGGCCAGGGACATCCCCAACTGAACCCTATGGCAACCCGGTATTCCCAGGTGGTCTCCCATCCAAGTACTAACTGGGTGCAACCCTGCTTGGCTTCTGAGATCAGACAAGATCGGGCCTTCTCAGGGTGGTATGGCCGTTCAGGATGTGGGTTTACAACATGTTTTGGTAGATTTGCAGTACATTTCCTTTCTGGAAACAGACTCTTACCCCACAGTAAAAGGAGTAAGGAACCTTGCTCCCTCTTTTAGAGAGGCAGTTACCATAAAATACCCTCACCATAAAGCAGTACCTTTGCATTACCTCATTGGCGTGGCCACACTTTGTTCTGAACATAGCAGGTACTGGGTCTTCCTGCTACAATTACAAACAGGAATATATTTTCATACATGACAGACTGCAGATGCAGGATCCACATTTAGATAAAATACATCTTGGGAGACAAACAAAGCTTTCATACAGATTTCAAAGCTGTCCAGGCAGATTTCTGGATCCACTCATCCTCAATTACAACACCATGAAGCCATCTCAAATAAAAACCAAACCAAAACAAAAAAACCCTCATGCATGCACAACACAAGCAGAAATCTCAGGACACTGTGAAGTATCAGCAGAAAACATGTTCAGTCTGTAACTTCCACTTGTCTTGAGTTTCTGGGCTTTCATGAGAGGAGCAGTGGAAAATCTGGCAATACCAGGGTTCTGACCACCAAAAGCATCACTCACACAGGAATGAAGCCAAGTTTTAAACCACCTACTCAGCAAAGATTGTGTCAGTACCAACACAGCAAACTGAGCCCCTGTGGCTGTGTGCGAGTATATTTAAGGCGAAAATGTTACAGTAAGCATTTGGGGTGCAGACGAAGATATTCAGACAATTGGTGTATATCTGTTTAAGATGACGCTTTGAATTTGTGCAAGTACAGCCTGTTCCTTTAAACCTGTGACCTCATTTATTTACATTACTGCAGAAAAGCACTGCCAGGAGCAACAGCTGATGACAGTCTCATGTATTTTTCCATTAAGACAACAATTAAACTGCTCCTGTGTTATTAATGAACAGATGACTTTGTGTCAAGTTAATTCAAACTGCAGGATACCTCAAGGTTAAGCAAAAAAAATAGAGCACGTAAAAATAGAGGCCAAGTACTGTCCAGATGCTTCATCCACCCAGTGCTGTGGCCTTCCTCAGCCTAGCAGGAAAGTCCAGGACCCATGGCCACCCCTTTGCTGTGCCACCATCAGTGCCCAGAGTTCCTGCTGCAGGGTGGTATAGCTTTACTGCCAGCATTCAAGATGTTCCTGTATCATGGGCGGGACATGCTTTAGACTGTAGCACCACACTCAAGTGAGATACACTTACCTTCAGGCACTCTGCTTTGCTAACATTTTTTCCTTACTGTCACATATTCCTTCTCTTTGGCTCAAGCTACAGTCCCCACCAGCTTCAGCAGGTAGGTAGCATTGCCTTCCTTTTGCTGAAGTTCATACAACGTGTTTACAGAGAGGCAAAGCTAGCCGAGCTTATTTGGAGGCAATGTCTTGTCCCCAGGTCACATGTCTATGGTAGGAGTGCTTTCCCACATCAGGTGAATCAGTGAGCTCCAGTACAGAGGTACCCCAAGGAACAGTGCTCCCCTGTGATACAGGTATGCTTTTAGCAGCAAATCCATCTCAGCTTGCTTTCTTCCACCAAGGAAAAGGGAGTTGTACAGGTTGAAGCAGAATTCAGCCAGTATAAGCCAAATCTACTCCCAGGATGTCAACAACCACCCAGATAATATCTTCATGCCACCAACCAACACAGCCATGTCTGCAGAAGTTTATGGCTGTGCACAAAGGATCTTATGTCTGGACCACAACCAAACCAAAGGGCCACTACTTTTTCTCCAACACCACCAGATGACACAGAAAGAATAAAAGCAGGAGAAAAAGCACCTAAATCTCCTGGGGAACCCATCCTTCTGCGGTACAAGGAGACCGTAGTGACACCAGGACACATTACCTTTCCTGCTGTTAAAGAAAGGAAGGGGGGAGGGAAGGGAATCCATCCTTCCACAGAAGTATACACATTGACCTCAACAAGCCACATTCACAGAATCATAGGATCATAGAATGGCCCAGGTTGGAAGGGACCTCAGAGATCATCTAGTTCCAACCCCCCTGCCATGGGCAGGGATGCCACACACTAGACCAGGTTGCCCAGGGCCACATCCAGCCTGGCCTTGAACACTGCCAGGGATGGGGCATCCACAGCCTCTCTGGGCAACCTGTTCCAGTGCCTAACCACCAGTAAAGAACTTCTTTCTAATCTCTAATCTAAATTACCCCTCCTCCAGCTTGTAACCATTCCCCCTTGTCCTATTACAATCTGACCAGCTGAAAAGTCTCTCCCCATCTATCTTATAATCCCCCTTCAGATACTAAAAGATGGCTATAAGATCCCCTCCAAGCCTTCTCTTTTCCAGGCTGAACAACTCCAACTCCTTCAGTCTATCCTCTGGATTCGTTCCAACAGGTCCACATCTTTTTCATGCTGAGGACCCCAGAACTGGATGCAGTACTCCAGATGGGGTCTCACTAGGGCAGAATTACCTCCCTAGACCTGCTGGTCGTGTCTCTCCCAATGCAGCCCAGGATGCGGTTGGCTTTCTGGGCTGTGAATATACATTGCTGGCTCATATCCAGCTTTTCATCTATCATGACCCCCAAGTCCTTCTCTGCATGGTAGTCTTTCTCTGCACGGCAGTCCTTCTCTGCACGGCAACATTGTCCCACATTTTCCAAAATCAAAGGCATAACTGAAAGTTTTTCTGCTTCAATTGTTACTAGCAAGTAGAATAGCTCTGACTTTCTGGTCCTGCAAGCATATTTCCCACCTGCCTGCAGAGAGTTCAAAGGACCCATTGCAGAGTTTCTTTCTCTGTCACCCACATAGCACTCAGCATCAGCCTTGATGCAAAAGACTAAGCTTTAAACAAACATAAAAACGTAAAAGTAAACATAGTTCACAAAGAACAGCTTCCACCTCAATATACTCAATCTAATCTAACCCATACTTTAATCAAGCTGCCAACGGCATTTCAAAAAAAGGCAAAACCCTGAATTCTGAAGAACTTGCAAGGTCAGTATTTTTCCATGCGGGAACTATCCCAAGAAGGTGGTCTGTACACAAACTCTGGCCTAGAGGAGTTACAAGCATATCCTTGACACAACTGCTTTGAGGTCCTTTCAGAAGTCAAGAGTGACACTAGACAGAGGAAATGTTTCCCCTCAGCATCGAGGCACATGCACACACATTTGCATGTAATTTCTAATTTCATCTCACTATGGCTCATTCCCCTTGCCACATCACATCCTCTCCAACTGTACCTTGCAATCCTTGGTCTCATCTACTTTTATTCTGTACTTTGACACAGGGTATACCACAGCCACCTGTCCCAGTGGCACAGTCCGAGGACCAGGAGAGAGGTCACTGAAAGCCCTTTCCTCTGTAATGCAGAGAATGCTGGCTCTGCCTAGCTCCATTCTCAGCATCTCCTGTCCCACCATGGCCTGCCGCCAACCACATTGTCATTCCCAATGCTTCCCACATCTCCACACAAAAGTTGCTTCTTTCCACTATCAACTCTCGTCCCTTCCCTTTTCTTCTTCTGAGGATCATCCAAATTAGTTCCAATTAGAAACAATTTTTTTTTAACCTGTCACTAGGGAACCTTCCTTGAGGTTGTTTTTTTTCTTTTTTTTTTGGGGGGGGCGGTTTCTTGTTGTTGGTGGGTTTTTTTGTCTTAAACTTAGTTTTTCCTAAGTTTTGGGCCCAGGCCACCTATGGAAATTCCATACATCCCTTCCCTACCCTACTTGCTAGCCTTTCCAAGAGATGCCACTAACTTCTAGAATATTCATCAGCCTGTCCAAAAGCCACTGTGTATACTTCTAGACTAACTCTCAGAATTCAAGACAGTGGTTCCAGCTTGGAACTGGAAATCCCCCTACACTGAGTGAGTGCAGAGTCTGCCCATTTGAAAGAAGAACTAAAAAAAAACAACCCTTATGGCAGCATGCTTCAAAGTGCTGTGGTTTCCTTGGGGAACAGTCAGGAAGGTGAAAGAGGACAAGGTCCTCTCTCAGTTTTGGTACAAGGATTAAGCTGTACAAGAATGTAATTAGGAACAAGACAAGAACACACTCTGGTGACAATTCTGCAGCCACAGACAAGAACTGGACTTAGCCTCCTTGGAGGGAAAGCGCTTCTAACAGAAGCTCAGAATTAGACACATTACAATTTCTCATAGCAGAAGTATGTGTTCCTGTGGGGATGTAGGCTAATGTGAAGTCCAATTAAATGATCACTGAAAATGTCAGTGTAAATCCTGACAAAATATATACTTCTACTGTGAAATGCTCCCACTGGAAATCATATTAACAAAAAGGTCATCAAGAAATGCTAAAGCTATGTACAAAAGAGGCAGGGCAAGTGAGGGAGGAGGGAAGAGAAACTATTTTAATGCAATAAAGACACCACAAACGGTTTTACACTGACAGAGAGCTACAACTCTTGTTTTCACAGACAGAGGTAGAACAGACCAGATTTGCACAAAACACCAGGTTTAGTTTTGATTGTTTTTTAACCTATTATCTGTTCTCTCCTTGACCATCACTGCGTGCATCCTTCAACCAACCGCCCTGCTTGGCCTGGAGACAGAAAACAGCAGCCAGTGTGATCCCACACAAGTGCAATGCAGAGGGCTTTGGCTCAGCCCACCTGAAGATGGAGAAGGGTTCCAGCACTGACATCTTGGATGTGCAGGAATGGAAATTTCTGTTTAATTCATGTTTAAGTGACATTTTCCTGGTTCAACCATCCATTTACTTTCCCTTTTAAGGGCAACCACTTCAGAACACCTTTCTAACCACAGAGCAGGTTACATCATTTCTCCTGATGCCTAACACAGGCTCTTTTCCAGTTCAAACTGCTGCTCCTCCACAACCAAAACACCAGCAACACTTGCATTAATATGAAACAAAACTAGAGTGCTGACATACCACACCAATGTTTGGCAGTGCCATCTATTCCTGCTTGATCTAAATTTTTTAAACTGAGTGTCTTTCAGCTGAAAAAAAAAATTATATCTGGCTCTGATTTGACACTTTCCAGAAAGTTAATTCAAAGCATGTAAGGAAAACCCAGAGAAAATGAAAAGTGCTGTCTTTACATATCCCAGAGTCACACTGTACAAGAATAAATGCAGCAAAATACTGGAACTAGCACGATGCAAGGCACCCCCCCATCTCTGACACAAACCTCAGGGCCAGCCCTGCTGGCACTTGAATCCCAATCCTAATGGTCAGAGAGGCAAGGCTAGACCCTAAAAAAACCCAAAGGGCAAGAGAAAGTTGACCCAGTTTGCACCCATATACTCCAGAGTCAAAGGAAGAAAAAAAAAACAACCAACAAACCAGAAATACATATTACAGAACCCAGAGCTAAGTAATAATCAAACAAGAAATCTCTTCAGCCAGATCAAAACCAAACTGTGTTTCCCTGTCCCCACAGGCAAGTTAGCACTAACACTTCCCAGGAAGCATAAGCACTGTGTTATCCCTCAACAGAGATGTTGCGTTGCCTTGCAGGACAGACACCTATGAACCTTACATTAACCTCATGTTAAACAATCATGTTAGATGGTTTGTACCTAAAACATGTCAGCAAATTCTAAGCAGCACCAAAAGGCTTATTCTTAATTCCATCAACTGGATAGATGCCCTTTATCTTAGCATAGACCAAGAGTCCGTTACCTACACAATACGGGTCAATTGCTCTAACAGCTTTTGCTTTAAAAAATATTGTTCAAAAGCTAACATAATCACACTTTGGCATATAAACTGGAGAAAACCAATTTAACTGATATGACAGAAGCTTGCAAGTTATCTTCCATTTTCCAAATCTCTTTAAGCCATTGTTAAAAAAAAATATATACGCGAGATAATTCATGCGTGGACAAGGAGTAATATTTGTTCTTCTTTTTATTACCTTTAATTAGATGATGTTCTTCTCTGCTGCAGTGAATCAAGTGGGAATTAACCCAAGCATGCTGTAGACTTTTTCAAGCTAGAGCATAGTTAAAGAGTTGGAACCGAGGTTCATCACTTTATTATTCTCTTAATTTGTTTTTCCAATTTCCTCCTTTGAAGTCATTGTCTTGGAAATAGACAGATGCATATGTGCAAAAGAGCATCTAACCCTAGCGGGAGGAAGCCCTCCCACCCACTGAGCATATCCATGTCCTCCCAGCTGCAGCTGATGACAGATCTACAGTCACAGTCACCCTGACTGCACTAACCCCAGAACCCTTTCAGTGGTGACAGCCCACTGCAGGGACATATGGGCTGGCTGGACCCCAACCAACGGAGTTGTGGGTGTAATTGAGCTACACAAGGCTACTATTGACCCAAGCAGAAGCTCTTGGAGGCTCATTCCTTCAGGACAAGAAGGACTAGGTGACATCCAGACCTACAAGGTCCCAGTTTCTTCCTGCTGACTTGGAAGCTCAGGTATCTTTGCATGGACTCCCCTGGGACATGCTTAGATGCACCACTAAAAGCAAGTGCCAGGAAATCATAAACTTGTGCATCTTCTGGATCTTGGTATTAATGCAAGCGGTACTTCCCTACAGAAAGGAGGTAACCTGCTCAACCAAGGAGTGAAAGATATGAAAATGAACCTTGAATTTGTAAAAGAATAAAAACAACATAGGGGCAAGCCAGAGCCTACAGTTTATCACTTTAGCAAAAATACACTGTTAAGAGAAGACGGGAAGGGGGTGCTCCTAAGTCCATCTCCCACATTCTGCAAGAGAAAGCAGTTATTTCAAGGCAGCACCATGAAGGTAGATGAACTTGTGTCAACCATACTTAACACTGATGGCGACAAGAGAGATGAGCTTAGTGTAACAAACAGTGCAAAGGACAGAAAAATAAAACCCGGCAGATTAAAATGACTTTTTCAAGGCCTCACAGCAAGTCTTTTATGTGTGCTTAGTCACAAAGCAAGAGAACAAGAACTGCAC
This sequence comes from Bucco capensis, assembly GCA_013396975.1. Lineage (NCBI taxonomy): Eukaryota > Metazoa > Chordata > Aves > Piciformes > Bucconidae > Bucco > Bucco capensis. The sequence goes on along the minus strand of VWZO01011214.1, from coordinate 12,934 downwards.
AGCCTTGGCCAGAGCTTCCCTGGCCCCAAGACTACCCTGCTATCTAGGCACAGAGTTCTCTCTCCAGCCAGATCACAGAATGGTTTGGGTTGGAAGGGACCTCTGGAGGTCATCTAGCCCAACCCACCTGCTGTGGGCAGGGACATCCCCAACTAGATCAGGTTGATCAGAGCCCTGTCAAGCCTTACCTTGAATGCCTCCAGGGATGGGCCCTCAACCACCTCCCTGGGANTGATAGTGGGGATTGTTCTGACCCAGGTGCAGGACCCTGCACTTGGTCTTGTTGAACCTCATGAGGTTCACCTGGGCCCACCTCTCCAGCTTGTCCAGGTCCTTCTGGATGACATCCCACCCCTCCAACTTATCAACAGCACCCCAGAGCTTGGTGTCATCTGCAAACTTGCTGATGGTGCACTCAATGCTGCTGTCGATATTGTTTATAAAAATATTAAACAGTACAGGCCCCAGTATGGAACCCTGAGGGACACCACTTGTCACTGATCTCCAGCTGGACTTCGAGCCGTTGAGCACTACTCTCTAGATGTGACCATCCAGCCAGTTCCTTATCCACTGAACAGTCCACCCATCAAATCCATAGCTCTCTAACTTGGCCCCCTTTCTGCACCACTTGGGAGAGAGGTTTACTTCTTCCATCTCCCTCCCTCTCATTCAAGCCCTTAAATGCTGCTGTACAATTCCAGAAACAGGTCAGAGGCCACCTTGTGGAGAGACATGTTCCCAGCATACCAATACCTTTCAGAGCAGGGGAGAACGTACTAAAACTAACCTCCAGTGGGCTGAGATGCTTCTGGACATAAGGTTGCCTTCATCATAGATAGTAATTGTAGAAAAGAGTTTCCTGTACTAAAATGTCACAAGGCATAAAAAAAAAAGGGACCAAAAAAAAACCAACAAAAAAACCTCTGCAGCTTCACTACTGAAGCTACTAGAGGATGTAGCATTGATCAGCCAACCCACACAGAAACCATGAACACCCCAGGACTTTCTGGCTGTAGAAATAACCTCACTGAACCCTTCCATGACTCCAATTCACAGCAGCCCCCATTCTGCCTCTACATAGTGTACATTGAGGGGCACAGCTGAACCCAAAGGCACTGGTACACGTGTGATCATTACCACCATAAATATCATTACTCATTGGATCAAGAGTAGGTGAAGGGCCCGACAGCTGAAGCAAGTGCAATGCTCCAGACAGCACCTTTACAACCTCCTCTCAACAGGACTCTGCCTGATGACTTTTAGGGAAGGTGACATCTGTGATACCCACTGCTCTTCTTTAAGCCTAAGCTTACCAAACACCTTTGTGATAAGAATCTCAAAAAAAGTTTTAGTTTTACAGTACAGAGGTGTTTAAAAAAAACACTGAAGACAGATTCAGTCGAGTACTTATAAGCAAACCTCCAGGCAAACAACTGCTCATGATAATTCAGGTCAGCCTTGTAATTTCTCTAGCCAATGTTCTCCTACATCCACTAGAGACTTTCCAACAAGGCCAAGGCACCACATATAAACTTATGTGCAAAGGGACAATGCATTAGGTCATCTTCACAGATTACCATAATCTCTATTTCTTAAACCAGCATGATTTCCACAGCTCTGCAAACCCAAGCTGAATATTTGAGAAATATTTCCCTCCTGGTTGGCAGGAAAACATGCAAAACAGAAAAATGTTAAGACTGTCTCCATGCTGCTCTAATTCAGGGCATTTCTTCACTTCAGAGTTGCTTGCAAAGTAAAATCATTTAAAAAACCCACTAATAATGTGGCTTTTCACAGAGTAAAGAAAGAATCCACAGCCTAAAGTCAAGTGGCTGATTTCTCCCACTTCAAATGCACCATAAAGGCAAAGTAATCTCACTTTGTGCTTCTAAAGCATAGTACAAACATTGGCTGCTGCTTTGGAAGGAAAACAACCCAAATATAACACTAAAAAAACCCCAACCAAACAACAAAGTTCATCTGTATTAGTTAACATTCAGACACCACTCAAACATCAGATACAGCTACTCTTCCACCAAGCCTCTCAAAAAGGCTGTTCTCACCTTAAGAACAGAGAGCCAGAAGATACACCAGCAAGCAACTCTATAAAATCTATAAAGGTTTTACTAGTAGAGTGTCTCACCTCCAGTAGGGTAAGAGCAGCACATAATGCATTCAGCTAATTATAACCCAATATCTATCTATCAGCAACACTGCAGAGGATGTTCCCTCAATTTAAACAGAACTCTAAACAATTTTTCCTTTACAACCATCAGAGATATTTTCCTAATGTAATAGTTTGCTTCTTGACCCTTAGCTTAGTTTCCAAGCATATGAGAAGCTTGAGAGCTAAAAAATAAATCTCCTTCCTGTTCCTTTTACCAAGGCAGTATCATGGCTCTCTTCCCCCAAGGACCATTAAAATGTGGCTAGCACTGTAACAAGCCAGTGCTTCAAACTCTGTTGCCATCACTTGGGAGGAAACACTACACTTTCCATTACTGTGGAATAGGCAAAATTTAGAGCTATACTCCTCTGCAAAAGCATCCACTCAAAGCACAGAAAATACTGTGGTCTCCAACCATACTATTGCCCTAGTTTACCTATATGCAAGAAGTATAAACACAGCCAATTTTCAAGTGTTATGGCCAATAACACTACCTCTTCCAGTTTTTTTAAGCTCCAGCAGTAAGGGTGTGAAATCTGAACGTGAAATCTCAGCCCCAGTAGAGCCAGCAGAACTTTTTTTCCCCAGTGACTGATGGGGCCAGATTTTCTCTGCAGCACAGAGGTAACAGTTTAGTTTTAAACACATTGGGCACTTGACAAGCATTACTTCACACTTAAAAATACACATTTCCCTATCACAACCATGACCTAATAATTATTCAGTGGAGATCTCTCGTGGAAATAAGTGCCAGGCACATGTTTTGTTGGTCAGCTGGATTTGTTGACCATTGTGTCAAGTTTCACTCTCAGATATATTTGTGCAGTGTAATCCAATTAGGGTTTAAAGTAACATTGACACTGTTAAATTATATAATAATAAAGAACAATGACCATGTTAGTTATTCCAAAGACAGTTGATCATAGTGTTTTACAGAAACATGGAACAACATAAAACAGTTACTTATTATAGGCGTCTTGGTCCCTCTCTAGCTGTTTCAGCATTGCTGATACACAAGTCTGAAGCTATTCTTAGAGAGTGGCAGAAAGCATGAAGAAGTTTGCTGGCAGGTCTTATACTCCCTGCTATAATGAGAGCAAGTCACTTCATTTATTTCCCTGTTAGCTGAGCAATGAGAAGACTGAAAGCCAGGGCATAAATAGGCTGCTCAGACAAGGAACAAGAACAAAAATGCAACTAGTTGTTACTACCACCTCTCTTGCAGCAGTCCAGCCACCAGTTTACAGCACACAGGGTGGGAGGGAAGGGTATTATTTGCCAAATTACATTTTGCACCTCTGCTTTTGAATTTGCTGTTTCCCTGCAGTCAAACACAGAAGCCTTTGAAAACCAAGCACAAGACTTCAAAGGGTTCATGAGGCTTCTGCTGCTGGGGCTCGAAGGCAGACGAATAAGGGCAGGATTAAGACAATACCACTAGACATTAGCCAGGGAGACAAAGGCAACTCCTCTTGTGTTAAGAGCTGTTGAAATGTATTGGCAGAGATGCTTCAATTTTTCATTTTTGTTTCATTTGTAGCTTTACTTTAAGGAAAAGAGATGTTCAACTCCAAACCTAAACACTTCATTCTGGGTAAAATAATATTTTTCATCTGAATGCAAATGAATTTCCTTCCTGTTTTTAGGTCCCAGTTACAAACACAAGCACACAAACTCCCAAGACTCCAAGCCACTTTTAGCATAAGCTGAGATGCTCATGGAAGGCAGAGACGCCTCACTGTTGGGTTTGCAGGATGGAAAGATGCACAATCCCACCAAGGTGGCCAGGGCTGCTGAGTCAACTTGGGGCTGCACCACCATGCTCTTCCTCCCCATGTTCAGCTACAACTTTGCCATTGGCCTCAAGCAGAAGAGACACTGGGCTCACATTACTGCTTTTTCTTCCTCTCCTTACGAATGCTAATCAAATAAAAAAATATAATAAAATAAGCATCCACAAAACCCGGATACCTTTACATTTCAGTAAGCATGTAATACCATGGTCTAGTATGAAGGTGTGTGGGTGCAGAGGAGAAACAGAATCATTGAGGTTGGAAAAGTCCTTTAAGATCATCAAGCTCAACCAGTTTTCAATTTGGTACACAAATAGACTGAGCAGCAGCTTCAGCCCCAACAGCTTAGGCTGCTAGAAGCCACGTAGCAGCACTGTGAAGTACATGATTTTTTACTTTTTTTTTTTCTTTAAGTGGGGGGTTTATGCCTGTCTTAAGTGCTGTTGTGTCTTGTGAAAAAATGCTTCTAAAGAGCTTAAATGAAAATTATGTAACTGTTCAATGTTAAAGGAAGCAGTAAAGAAAGGCATAGATAGGAAAGGAGGAACAGAGGTCTTAATATCCCCCCATACCACAGCATACGTAAACCCCCAAAACTCTATTTTTTTCTTCCGTCTTCACTGGCAACCTCTCTCCCAACACATCCCAAGTTAAAAAACCACAAGATGGGGACCAGGGCAGTGAAGACCCTCCCACTGTATGTGAAAGTCAGGTTCATGACCTCCTAAGTAACCTGAACATACACAAGTCTATGGGACCTGATGAGATGCACCCCAGAGTCCTAAAAGAATTGGCTGATGGAGTCGCAAAGCCACTCTCAATAATATTTGAGAAGTCCTGGCAGTCAGGTGAAGTCCCTAGTGACAGGAAGAAGGGGCATGTCACACCCATTTTCAAAAAGGGTGTAAAGGAGGACCCTGGGAACTACCGACCTGTTAGCCTCACCTCTGTGCCTGGGAAAATCATGAAGCAGATTCTCCTAGAAGGTCTGATAAGGCACATGGAGGAGAGGGAGGTGANAGGGGATGAGAAGATAGAATCCTAGAATCATAGAATGGTTTGGGTTCGAAGGGACCTTTGGAGGTCATCTAGTCCAACCCCCCTGCAGTGGGCAGGGACATCCCCAACTAGATAAGGTTGCTCAGAGCTCTGTCAAGCTTCACCTTGAATGCCTCCAGGGATGTGTCCCCAGCCACCTCCCTGGGCAACCTGTTCCAGTATTCCACCACCCTCATGGTGAGGAACTTCTTTCTAATGTCCAGATAGAGAGCAGCCCTGCAGAAAAGGACTTGGGTGTGCTGATGGATGAGAAACTGGACATGAGCAAACAGTGCACACTGGCAGCCCAGAAGGCCAATCGCATCCTGGGCTGCATCAAAAGAAGTGTGACCAGCAGATCCAGAGAGGTGATTCTGCCACTTTACTCTGCTCTAGTGAGACCTCATCTGGAATACTGTGTCCATTATGGAGCCCTCAATGCAGAAAGGGCATGGACCTGATGGAGCAGGTCCAAAGGAGGGCCACGAGAATGATCAGGGGGCTCGAACACCTCTCCTACGAGGACAGGCTGAGGGAACTGGGATTGTTCTGCATAGAGAAGAGAAGACTTCAGAGGGACCTACTAGTGACTTTCCAGTACCTAAAAGGAACTTACAAGAAGGCTGGAGAGGGCCTGTTTGCAAAGGCCTGTAGGGAAAGGACAAGGGGTAATGGTTTTAAATTGGATAAGAGTAGATTTAGACTGGATATTAGAAAGAAGTTCCTCACCACAAGGATGGTGGAACACTGGAACAGGTTTCCCAGGGAGGTGGTTGAGGCCCCATCCCTGGAGGCATTCAAGGTAAGGCTTGACAGGGCTCTGATCAACCTGATCTAGTTGGGGATGTCCCTGCCCACAGCAGGTGGGTTGGGCTAGATGACCTCCTGAGGTCCCTTCCAACCCAGGCTGTTCTATGATTCTTTTGTCACAGTGCTAGTTTATATATTGGTGTGCTATATTAAATTCGGCCATCTCTTTTTAACTTGAGCCTAATAAAGTGGCCCATACATACATTTATCTGTAGATCACATAGTGGCCTTTGGAAACAGCCCATAGTTTCTCTGCTACTTAAACAGACTTGGGCGCCCAAACCTAGATGCACACAGGGCTATGTCATTATCCCAGTGAGCTGTGAGCCAAAGCTGTAACTCAATCCTCAGCTCTGCTGATCAGATTCACCCCACAACACGACACTTTGCCACCAAAACAGCAACAGGGCCATGGGCTGACAGGCAGCACCAAACATGGAGAAGGTGGCACCAGATCAGGGCACATAAACTTGGACAGCCAACTTAGCAACCAGTGTTTGCAAACAGAACACTGGGGGTCAGATGGGCTGGCAAATTAGGACTGGATTGCAGAGAGCAAGTTAAATTGCTCAAAATAACAAACACAAAGAGGGGCCCCCAGGTACCCACAGTTTCATTTTGGTGCCTGAACCCAGGGGCATGCACACACCAGCTCCTGGTCTGCTGAAGCATGATGGAAAAAATGCTACGTGACAAGTTAAACTAAGTAACAAGTCCTTCTGGCTCCACACCTCCCGCTCACAAACTTAACCACAACCTTCCTAAACGCTGCTTTATCCTTCGCTTGACTGCATTTGACGCCAGCTTGAGTCACACTTCAAAGGAGTGGAGGGGAGTTAAGGTGCTGGGGGGAGCTCCAGGTTAGGTCTGCTCTGGCTCAGCCCATCACAACATCCAAAAAGCAAAGGATTTGGGCCTCCTCTGTGTTCTAGCACACTTTCAGATGTGTTGGCGAACAGTTTGGGAAGGGGATTTCTGCTAAGCAGGTCTTCGAGGCAGATGCTAACATTTCTCAGTGGTAAACCAAAAATAGCCCAGGCAATCCCACATGCACTCAGCTAAACCCAGCACAGCACCCAGAGGCAGCAACAAGCATTGGAAGGTGGGAGAAGGGTCTGCCCATGGGGCCTGAGAGCTCAATGCTGCCCAACTTGGTTCCGCAGTTCCATCTCAGCTAGGAACTTACTTCAGGTACCAAAGAACCACCAGTTTGAGGTCCACAGAAGCTTCAGTGTTTTCAGAGGAAAAACACCTTCAGCATCCCACTTTTCTAAGGATAGGAAGGCTTGCAGACTACAAATATATGTCTAGTTGCAAGGGCTGTACAACACAATGACTACCACCAGAAATGCAGGACTTCAGCAGTAGGTTCACTCTGCAAAGCATCTCCTCTCTCTCTTTTCTAGATGAAGGGCACCATCATGACCTAGGAGACTCAACAAAAGCATAGTGGGAACCTGTAGCAAGCATCAAAGCAAGCTCAGCATGACCATACACTTGCTGGAAACAAGAAGACAGTTCAGCGCAATTTTAAGCTTCCACAAGATACATCCACAGAGAAGTATCTCACAGGACCCTTAGCTCCTACAAAGCTATGAAATTAAACAGAAAGGCGATAAACTATCAGCTTAATCCATTCTCCTGCCATGTTGTGCTGGTTGGAAGTAGTAAGTTGTACAGGAAAATTAAGTGAATTAATATTCATACATATAGCATGAGCCATGCAACAAATCCTTCCCCAGTTTCTCAGTGCCACCGCCAGTCTCTGCCAATCATGCCTCTGAATGGCATAAACACACAAGGGAAAAGGAGATTCAGTCTAGAGGGTAGCATTGTTAGAACTACAGAATAAAGTTAAGACAAGTCTTCTTGGATGCTGCCCTAACTGGCGGGGCTCGTTTCCTCCAAAATGTAAAGGGATAGACCAAACACCACATTAAAATAGGAGTCCTTACAGGAAAAACATACATATATAAGAATGCATATATTCAGGTCAGTTTTTGGATGAAGTATCTCCCTCTGTCCATTATTCTGATCCCTTACCACCAAAACAAAGCTTGACTGCTCCTCAAGCTTTGCTGACTAGTGCATGACCAAATGCCTCAGACCAAGAAGCCTCCCTCATCTTTCCTCTTCCTTTCTACTCTTCTACTGCCCATCTTCAGCACCTACGAGTTGAGTTTTATACTGACTAAAATAACGCTAAGTAAAGGTCAGTCTAACAAGCTAAAAGAAGTTTACCCTCCTGGACCTCTGCCCCTTGGGCTATAAATACTTAAAGCAAGCACTGGGGGAAATTCTTTGTCTGCACAGACACCAGGAAGCACATTTCCTCCTCCTTCCAGTTCCCATTCCCTCTACTACTCAAGGACAACAGTCAGAAAAGCAAGCATCTCCCTTGCTACCGGCTCCATGATTTGTCCACAAAAGGCACTACTTTACCACCGGCAACTAAAGACCGTCAGGCCTTCCTTGAGATAAACAAACACTTCCAAAGTTCACCCATCAGTGAGACTGACATCAGAGTACAGGCACTGCAAAGCAAACCATGAAACTATGTGTAGGCAAAGAAAAGGATTACCTTTTAGGACTAGGGGTTCCTTGCCTTCTCGCTTGAGTGACTCCAACACTATGTGGAGCGGCTGGGAAGGCATTACTCTGCTTGGCTCATTGGTATTCTCATCATAAACTATTATTTCTTTGGAAAAGATCCTCTTGAAGGAGTCCTTGCCTTCCCGGCAGGAGATCAAGTCCAAGACAGTGATCTTGCCCTGCTGAAGCCGTCTCCGGCTGATCTTGTCAGAACAGTTAATGTGGACAGCGCCTTGAATGTGGCTCTTATTATACTCCATAAATGGCCTGCAGTCAATGATGACAGGCCCTTGGTTCTGCTGGTGGCTTTTGCTGCATTTGGTCATCTTCTTCGCCAGATCATTGGGGTAAATAATTCTGATGCTAGTGAGTTGCTTGGTGGTGCCTGAGACTGGGCTCCCCACTCCACCCAGCGGGCTCAAGCTCCCAGCATTCTCATTGCTGTTGACCATTTGGTTGGCAGGGCAGGCAGTGGAAGCTCCAGTGTTGGTGCTGCTGGTGCTTGCTTGAGTTTGGGCCTGAGTGTCCTTGTCGTACGTTGCCACAGTGCAGCAACTGGCACTGCTGCATCCACAACTCAGGGAGCGTGCAGAGCCGTTAGATGAGGGCATATACGTGAGATTAGCAGTCTTTAGGGACAGGACAGCTGCACCAAGCAGACTGGAGTGGCTCTCACTGGCAGAAGAGGCAGATTCAAGATAGCTAGAGTCTAAACAAAGGTTAAGATCCTGAGGTCTCTCTGGCCTCGAAAGTGCCACTACTACCCTGTCGTCTAAAGGAGATGGAGGCATGAGGAGGCTGAGCACTAGCAAGCTAAGAAGAACTCAAGATCACCCTGCAAAAGAAAAAAGGGAAGGGGAATGGGAAGAAAAAGGTGATGAAAACAGACCATGAAATCACCTAAGCCTACAGATAAAGCAACTAACTTACTTTGCCAGCACCCATTAGCCACAGGTAACAATCTAACGTTCAAACAGCTAAACAGCTCACAGTAGTTGCTATAAAACCTTTTCCAATCCTGCAGCAAATACTTCAGTTATACGCATGTGTGCACATGGCATGCAGAATACATGCAACTAGCCTGGACCATGCAACTACACCCCAGGAGGAGGCATTTGCATATATGGTGCTGAGCTACTCTGAAACCCTAGGCTGCAAGGCACGCAACTGATAATGACAGAGAGGCACGTTCTCTTGATCCCATTGCTTACTGTGAGGGAAGCAGCCCCTGGGCTGGCTCTACTCCTGGCAGAAATGCACAGTGTGTGATATGCAACATTTACAGCACACTGAAATGAAATTAGCTTATGAATAAATTCTATGAGATGGTTACAAAATTGAACACATAAAGCTCAACAAAAAAACACCTAGGAGAAAATAGGAAATTAGGTATTGGAGATCTTCACAAGAAGTAAGCATGTGTCTTGTGCATCCATCCCCATTAGAGAGGTTAATCCAGGCCCACTTAAGCCCCTAACTCCAGGCCCGGGAAGGCTGCTGCTCTCCAGCAGTCCCAAAGGACTGCTCCCCAGCACATCTCACAGCTTCTAGAAAGACGGGTCCTCTCCACCCCGGAGCCAAGGTCACTGTCTGCCCAACCTCTGCCTTACCACTTGCTAAGGGACAGCATACAGGATCTGCACTCACACACTTTCCACTCGGGAGGGAAGGAAGACAACAAAGCAACCTAAGAAAGCCCAGACAGTGCCTTCGCCTTCCCCTTCCCCAGCAACTTTGGGAGCAGCCACCACTCTCGCTGGGGAAAGCATCCTAGAAGCGACTTCACAAACTCCAACAAACCTCCAAAAGCGGGTGAGTGCTTGCAACACCGGTTCGCCTCCCCATCCAGCTCCGAACCAGGAAGCCTTGACAAGAGGAACGGAGATACCCCATCTCGAACAGCGAGACCTCCCCTCCCGGTGCGGCCCTGGGAACACTGTCACCCCTCAGCAGCCACCGCTTTACAGAACAAACCCGCAGGCACCTCCGAAGCAGGGAAAGATTCTGCGACCCACCCGCCGGGCGGACGGCTGAGGTCTCGGGGCCGGCTGGAGCAGCTCCGGAGATGGCTCACTCTGAAGGTTTTCCTGCCTATTCCTGAATTTTCCCAAACCTCCCCTCGTCCTCTTCGCTGTTTGGAAAAGGCCTGAGCGTCCTCGCCTGATGCAATTAACAATAAATTAAACAAACAAGGGCGATAACTCAGCTCCTGCAGCCAAGGGTGGAGGAAACAAACAAAAAAACCGTATGAGAAGTGAGAAACCGAAGTTTTTACACCCGAGCGTAGGAACCCGGGGCCGCCGCCATCCTTGCAGCGGGCTGGGCTGGGCCGGGCCGGACCGGGTCGGGTCGGGTCGGGCCGGGCCGGTGCTCCCAGCCGCGGCAGCCCTGCCCAGGCTCCCGCAGCTCCCAGGCCCTGGGCCCCGCCCTCTCGCACTCACCGGCGCGGTGCCTTGCGGCTGCCGCCACTGTGTCTCACATCCGATACCCCTGTAGCACCAGACCCGCGCGCTGTCCGCACCATCCTCATTACTTTCTCTTTTTCTACCGCGTAAATGTACGGCTCGGCCGGGGCGGGACGGATAGCGACGGGCGGCCCCACTGGCCAATGACAGCGCGGCGGCTGTCGGACGGGGCGGGGACGAAGGCGTGACTGCCCTTCCTGGGTCGGGGTGGTGATGTCATCGTCAGCCAATCAAAAGGGACGCAGTAGAGCACCCGGGGCAGCAGCTGCTCCCCGCCGTTGACAGGCAGAGGCTGGCGGTCCCAAGCACCGCCCCTCCGCGGCAGCGCCCTCTGCAGGAGGGGTTGCGCGCGGGCAGCCCCGGGGGCGGCAGCGTGGTGAAGAGGCCTGGGTCACGAACTGGCTGTAGTAGTCGACAGCCAACGAGAGAAACATCCCAAATCAGTCCCTTCAGCAGCAAAAGCTACTAACATACCAGTAACTCCCTGGCCTGCCGCCTCCCTGGCCACGCCACTGAGCCAAAGAGCTGCACCTTGGCAGGATGAGCCACCACCCCATCACCACCCCCTGAAAGGCCTTTCACAGCAATCGAGCTGACACAGAGCCTGTAGCCCTCATCGTGGTTTCCATAGGCAGAGCTGCTCACACAACCTACTGGAAAAGACCCACAGCATGGTCACCAACCACTTTTGAAGTAGGACAGGAAGAGCAAACCTCCCTCCTCCTGGAGTTTCTGAGCAGCAGGATGGTTATTGCATGTCTTTCCCAGGCCCTGCAGCAAGTGATTTGATGAAGTAAAAGTGGTGTCAAATCAAGGAGACTGCTTTCTAGATGCTTTTCCAAGCAATCCTCCTCTAACAGAAATAACGCTGCACATGATATTTTGAGTAGAAAAACAGTAACTTTCCTGCATTGCAGCTGTAAATCACTGGGAGGGCAGAAGATGTCCCCTGCACACAGCTCGGAGCCAGACAGGAGACCTGTAGGTCTCTGCCTGCCTGACCTCCATGTTAAAGAAGAATCGCACAATCATAGAATATTTTGGGCTGGAAGAGACCTTTAAAGATCAGTCAGTCCAACTCTCCTGCAGTGAGTAGGGACATCTTCAGCTATATTAGGTTGCTCAGAGCTCCATCCAACCTGACCTTGAATTGTTCCACAGATGAGACATCCACTACCTCTCTGGGCAACCTGGGCCATTGTTTCACCATCCTCAGTATAAAAAATTTCTTCTTTATAGCCAGTCTAAATCTCCCCCTCTTTTAGTCTAAAACCATTACTCCTTGTCCTGTAGCAACAGGCCCTGCTAAGAAGACTGTGCCCATCTTTCTTACAGGCCCTTTTAAGTACTGATAGGCCACATTATAGTCTCCTCAGAGCCTTTTCTTCTCCAGACTGAACAACCCAAACTCTCTCAGCCTTTATTCATAGGAGAGGTGTTCCAATTGATGAAAGTGATGGATATGGTTTCTCCATGTTGTGAAAATTCAGATCAAAACAAGCTTCTGGCATGATGGTAGATGAAAAGCTGGATATGAGCAGGCAGTGTGCACTCAAAGCATAGAAAGCCAACCATATCCTGGGCTTCATCAGGAGAGGCATGACCAGCAGATCAAGGGAGGTGATTCTGCCCCTCAACTCTGCACTTGTGAGATCCCACCTGGAGTAATGCATCCAGCAATGAGGGCCTCAGCATAAGAAGTATGTGGACAATTAAGAGCAGGTCCAGAGGAGGGCCACAAAAACGTCTCCTATGAAGACAGACTGAGAGAGTTAGGATTGTTCAGCCTGGAGAAGGCTTCGGGGAGACCACATAGCAGCTTTCCAATAACGAAAGGGGGCTTACAAAAAAGAGAGAGACTCTTTAACTGTTCAGAAAGCAATAGAACAACAGGGAATGGTTTCAAACAGAAAGAGGAGAGATAGATTGAATGTTAGGAAGAAATTTTTACTCGGAGAGTGGTAAGGCACTGGAACAGATAGCCCAGAGAATCACAGAATCACAGAATATTCATGGTTGGACGTCTCAGATCACTGAGTCCAATAAAAACAAACAAACAAACAAACAAA
>VWZO01011213.1:0-20823 GCA_013396975.1 Bucco capensis | reverse complement strand
CTTAGAACATAAGCCTGAGGAGGAAAGACTGAGGGAACTGGGCCTGTTTAGCCTGGAAAAGAGAAGCTTGAGGGGAGACCTCATGGCTCTCTAGAACTACCTGAAGGGAGGTTGTAGAGAGGCAGGGACTGCTCTGTTCTCCCTAGTGGAGAGTGATAGGACAAGGGGAAATTGCACCAGGGGAGGTTCAGGCTAGCCATTAGGAGGAATTTCTTTGCTGCAAGGGTTGTCAGCCATTGGCACAGGCTGCCCAGGGAGGTGCTTGAGTCCCCATCCCTGGAGGTGTTTAAGAGACAGGTAGATGTTGCATTGGGAGGCATCATTTAGCAGGTTGCTAGGGCTAGGACAAAGGCTGCACTGATGATCTTCAAGGTCTCTTCCAGCTGGAACTGTTCTATGATTCTATGATTCTGTGATCATCCAGGCTACATTCTCCCCTTTGCCAGGCTCTGCCTGAGTCACATGCATTATGACCCACATTTTAGTAGGGGTGTATCTCTTAAAAGAGGCTGAAAAAGTCAGGTTTCAATCCCTTTTGCCCAAAAAAACTCAAAGAGGAGGTGTGATTCAGAGTGTCTGCAGCATCATTTGTTCTTGTTCTACTCCTAACTTACAGGCTGTTGCAACTCTTCCTTCAACCTTAAAGCCTTGGCAACCAAAAAACCACACATATATCAGGGGCCATGACCCCAACACCAGTCAAAAAATTCAGAGGAAAACATCCCAGCTCTATCATTCTTCAGTATTTCTTTAAATTCTTCAACATCTCTTTAAATGTTCAGAAATTCAAGTGGACTAGCAAATAATTTCCATACAAAATACTTACTGTACTTGACATATTAAAAAATACCTTTTCTCCCCCCTCCCTTATTCTTTGGAGCAACAAAAATACATGTATGAATACTTACAACCAGTCACAGGCCAATTTTTTTGCCCTGACTTACTTGTTTCATGGAAGTTTGAGCTAGTCTGAAAGTTTCCTGCACACTATCTGGGGAGCAAGTGAATTTCTAGGGCATAAACTATCAGATTTCCTTTAGTGAGCAATTTTCCCAACTGACTAGAGAGACTTGTAGACACAGAATGATAGAATAGAGTTGGAAAGGCCCTTTAGAGGTCATCTAGTCCAACCTCACCTGCTGACAGCAGGGACACCTACAACTAGATCAGGTTGCTGAGAGCCCCAAACAACCTGACCTTGGAGATGGGGCATCCACTACCTCTCTTGGGCAACCTGTTCCAGTGTTCACCAACCTCTTTGTGGAGAATTTCCTCCTCACATTCAGTTTAAATCTCCTCTCCTTTACCCCTTGTCCCATTGCAACAGGCCTTGCTAAAAAGAATGTCTCCATCTTCTTTATAAACTCCCTTTAAGACCCAACAAGGTCTCCCTGGAGCCTTCTCTCTACAGGCTGAGCAATCCCAACTCTCAGCCTGTCCTCACAGCAGAGCTCTTCCAACCATCTGAACATTTTTGTGGCCTCCTCTGGACCCACTCCCGCAGGTTCATATCCTTCTTGTGCTGAGGACACCAGAGCTGGATGAGGTACTCCAGGTGAGGTCTCACCAGAGCAGAGCAGAGCACAGGAGCAGAATCACCTCCCTCAGTCTACTGGTCACGCTTCTTTTGATGCAGCCCAGGAGTCAATTAGCCTTCTGGGTCATGAGCACAGATTGTCAGCACATGCCAAGCTTTTCCTCCAAAGGCATCCCAGGTCCCTCTCCACAGGGCTGCTGCCAGTCACATCATCTTCCAGCCTGTATTGATACTGAGGATTGCCCCAACCCAGGTGCAGGACCTTGCATTTGGCCTTGCTGAACCTCATGAGGGTCACACAGGTCCACTTCTCAAGCTTGTCCAGGTCCCTCTGGATGGCATTCCATCAGCAATCATAAACAGAGAGGAGTTTATGAAGAAAGATACAATCTTAACCAAGGCACAAGGCTAGGAATAGTCAGACCAAAGACCAAAGACAAGGCAATCACTATGTCCCTTCTGAGACTGATATCAACTTTTCTCTCAGTGAACTGTTTTCTCTCCATTGTAATGGAGAAAAAGAAAAGCTGAAGGCAAATGAGAAACAGATCGCTGTCTTTGAGAAAATTCACAGAGTCACAGACTGTTAGGGGTTGGAAAGGACCTCTGGAGATCATCTAGTCCAACTCCTCCTGCAAGAGCAGGACAACCTAGAGCAGCTTGCATAGGAATTCATCCTTGAGTAAGTTTATATGTATTTCCATCCAACTCAGGGCTGTGCCTGACCATATCACTAAGTTTGGTACAACAGCTATAAGTCAAAAGACTTGTCAAGCCAAAGCCCAAACCTTGGTCCAACATGAGAAGAAAGACACAGCCCTGGTCTTGTCTGACATGCACAAATGAAACTATCATCAAGGTCAAGCCCAGAGAAGCCTTACTTGGGGCAATAGTTGCATGTGGCCGACAGGGTGGGATGGGATATGGGACTGGTTTGTGTGGATTGTAGGTTGATGGAGCCTACAGAAACAAAAAACAAACAGAAGCAGCATTACCTGATATTTCTCAGACCAAAAGCTAACATTCAGATACTACTACAGACAGCTGGAAAAATAGCTGACATCAAATTTCTTCATCATATCCACAGTGACTGCAAATCCTTCGCTCTTTCTCAACAGAATGAGTCAAACATCACTAGCATGCTTTGAGATTTGAGTACTGAATACAGGTGGGAAGGGAACTCCTCCCTACCTTGGAGTCTTCACACTCTGCAGTCCTGGACTGACTTCTCATTTTCAACCTTTAGCACATTTCAAACTAACAAATCCTTATTAAAGTACCAGTTAAGGTGCCTGTCCCTTTCAAATCATACAACTTAGTGGGAAACATAAAAGTGCAAATAAAACACCTGGAGAATACTTCCAAGTAATATCAGGGTCACTGAAAGTCTGTCCCACATGCTTAAACCTGTTGAAATAGAGATCAGTTGTGCTCTTCAGAAACAAGAATCTCCTTCTAAAGGCATTGCTGTCATTCAGGTTTCCAAGATGCAGGCATTTGATTAGGTCCAGGTGGGAAATCCTCAGAGACTGTCACAAAATCCTGGATGCATTTGTATCTAAAACTTGCACTTCTGTTGGGCTACTAAAAATGCTTTTTTTTTTACTCTTCTACTCCTCTAAATGATGACCTCAAATGCAGACATACTGGACTCACTAGAGAATCCTATTCCAAACAGAGAGAAACTAAAGCTTCTTTTGAAGTTAAATAGAAAAAGATTAGGTCATATTATCATGACAGAAGTTTAGCTCTGTTTATAGTTCTGCTCTAGTCTTCTTGCAACATAACACCATTTTCTATCATTGAACTGGCAAGTTTCACTTATGTATTCCTTTCTTAGACATACTGGTTTGGAAGGTCCAAGTATCCGTGCTGCTATTCCCTTCCCTTCAGTGGTACATTCTTCTGGGTCCTTTTTGACAGGGGTTCCCTGAAAAAAAAAAAGGAAAAGGAAACTGTTCATCTTGCTAGAGAATTTCTGCCATTTTGGAAGTGATGTTTGTTAGGAAAAAGAAACTGTGTTCTGGGCTTGTAAAGGTTAAGGAAGAGCATGCAAGTAGTCTGGTTTGTAACAGTAAGCTTCTCTAAAGAGATGCGTATCCAACAGCTCATGTTTCTGATGCAACCAAGAGCTCTGCAATTTGCCTTGTCAGCATAACTTACATTTTGCAATCCCTTCAATGTCCAGAGGAAATACCTAACATGGTTGTTCCAGCCCTACACTAAGATAAGCAGCGGTGCTCTAGTGACCATATTTAGGTCATCCTCCCAACCCACCATTAAGGCTCTTTACACCTTTCCTGATTTTGTCAAACATTGCTGGAGCTTCCAAAGTTTTCCTTGTATGAACAATGTCTCCTTTATGGAGTAACCTTCATTTGAAGTTTTCCTTGCATGAACAATGCAGTAAACTTTACTTGAAGTAGCAGAGAAAGAATGGACAAATAAAAACAAGGCAGGCTCCCTCAAATGTTGGAATGAGGTCATTAAAACAAAACCACACATTGCTTTTGATTCTACTTCTCCTTCCATGCCTAGGAAGCCTGGGTTTGGTTATGCTTTAATGAACCCTAACCCAAGGATGCTGTGAAAAGCAAATGGACAGAAGAATGATGCTTACTGGGAAAATGCCATTGATGCGGCTTGGCTTGCCCTTGGGGTAAGGGTTGCCAGGAATCATGCCACAGGAGGAGATCATAGCATGAGGAGCCTTGCAACCTGTTTTGGAAGCCTGCAAAATAATCAAAACAAAAAAGGCTATTATTTGCTATCAAATTCCATGCTTTAGAGAAATCAGTGACTATTTCATGACATTTATACTGCATGAAGCAACCTAAATGGAGCAAGTCAAAGCTTTGTCTCAAATCTTCCTCCCAAGTTAGTGTGATCATAGAATCATAGAATCCTAGAATGGGTTGGGTTGGAAGGGACCTCTGGAGGTCATCTAGTCCAACCCCCCTGCAGTGGCCAGGGACATCCCCAACTAGAGCAGCTTGCCCAGAGCCCTGGCAAGCCTCACCTGGAATGCCTCCAGGGATGGGAACTCAACCACCTCCCTGGGCAACCTGGTCCAGTGTTCCACCACCCTCGTGGGGAGGAACTTCTTCCTAATGTCCAATTTAAATCTACTCCTCTCCAATTTAAAACCATTGCCCCTTGTCCTTTCACTGCAGGCATTTGCAAACAGGCCCTCTCCAGCCTTCTTGTAAGTTCCCTTTAAGTACTGGAAAGTCCTACCAGGTTTTGAGTAACTATTCAGATGACTTCTGCTTCTGCTGAACTTGGGGTTAAGCCCTTGGTGTGTTCTCTAAAACAAGCACAGCCTTTTTTCTTCAGCATTGGTTGCAATCCCTTGTCCCTTTTCCCGGGTGATCCTAATGCCCCAAACTTCCTTTTTTTTTTTGCACACTTATTGCATAGTTCTCCTCTTTTTGCAGCTGCCTCCTTCAGCTTGTCCTCTACCAGTAGTTCCAAGTAAGTCTTGACCCCACAACGACCATAAGGATGGGCAGAAGCAAGGATACTAGAGGATCTTGACTACCTGCTCAAGAATTCTTCTGCATCTTTTCTTCTCTGACATGTTAATCCTGAACAGATCTTCAATCAGGCGATAATTCTGAGCATCAACAATGTTGCTATCAACAAAGACACAGACAACAACAGCTAAACTTTATGACAATAACTGTGTTGGCAAAATGTTTTTTGCATCACAAAAGGCATCAGAAAGCTTTAATTTCTACTAGCATGCCACTTTCAGCACAGCAGAAAACCAGCAGCTACTCAGTTTGCCACTGTTTCTTGGTAGATTAGTAGAGAATCACAGAATCCTGAAGGTTGGAAGAGACCTCTAAGCTCATCAAGTCCAACCACCTGCCTATCACCCCCATGTCACTAAACCATGGCCCTAAGGACCACATCTAGATATGTTTTGAACCCCTCCAGAGATGGTGACTCCAGCACCTCCCTGGGCAGCCTGGGACAAGACTTAACAACCCTTTCAGTGAAGAAATTCATCCTGACATCCAATCTAAACCTCCCCTGCTGCAACTTGAGGCCATAAAAGAAGCAAGTTTTCATTTTATTTAACTCTAGAATGAAAAAGAATAAACTCCTGGCACTTTCCTCCATGTTTTACAGAGCCAGTGAAACCAGTTCAGCTCTGTTCTCTGGTTTTGATTAGCAAATGAAGTAGTACATAGATTTGGGATAGGATTCCTGGATGATGACTCCCTTATTATGCTCTTGCACTGTAGAAACTCAACAGCTCTACAAGTTACCATGCTTTCCTCCCAGACCAGCTGAAGTGGAGCAATCAAAGAGTGAGTCTATCAGCATCAGTCCCATTTACAGGTTAGTTTCATGTGAACCTCCTTTAGGCTACCCTGTTCTCTTTTGGTCTGAGAGAGACTAAGAACATTCACAGAGCTTCTCAAAGCTCAACTCCAAAAGCAAGATCATGTCAATACCCTCAGTCTGATTTCTTTTATGGATATTAACAGAATGATTTTATATGCCTCAAAATGTTCAAACTGGTTGTAATACACAAAATATCACCCCAACCTAAAACAGAACAAGCCTCCAGAGAAGAAATGCCCTAGACTGGGCAGAGGAGTTTCAATATAGATGTTATGTATGTATATGCATGTAAAAGCAGCTGTGTTCAGTAAAACCCCCTCATTTTCTGGGTAAACATACAATATCTGTACATCTTTTATAAACAGAAGATGTGCAAATCAAATGTGTCAGCTGAAGAGATGCATTTACATAACTCATTTGTACAGATGGAATATTTAGAGGGCTTTTCAAATGCCAAACAGCCAATGCCCAGAGCACTCTGGTCTCAAGCCTTTTACATTCCAGTGAGCACAAATAACCTTAAGAGCCTCTCCATTCTCTCCATGATTTGCAGATCACTGCAAAAACCATGAGCAAAGTGGCAGTTTTCCAGCAGGCAGAAGCCCACCCAGGAGCATGCTCAAGACTCAGATCAACTACAGAATTTTTTTGCCCAATGTCTACTTTTTTTGCTCTTCTTTTGACACCCACTGCAATAATGGACTTGGTGCTTTATCTTACCCAGCCACACTGCTTCCTTCTAGAAGCATCTTAAGTTTTATATCCTGCAACATTAGTAAAACAAACACAACTTCAGGAAATATAACACGAGGGTACTCACGAAGCTAAGATTTCAAGGGCAATGAGTTTATCTTTACTGAAAGTGAAGCAGTTGAGAATGTTAACCATTTTGGATGCTGGAACTGCCACTATTTTCTGACAAACAAGAAAGAGAACAAAAAAAGTGTATCATAATTAAGACATGATAATGATTTTAAATCTAGAATGCTACTTAATAACAGTTTCACATCACATATTTCAGCGCACATTTAATATTCTCTCCCTTCCATTGGGGAGGGACTTTTTATGCGCTAAACTCTGACCAAGCAACTCCAAAAAGCATTTGCCAAAAGCAAAGAAATTAGGGAAGTTAACAATAGCTACAAAGCAATACACAGGAAAGGTTTCCTTAGTCAGAAAACACATCATTAACAGGATGAAGTTTCATATTTGGATACCATTGACAAAGAAAAGAGATAAAGAGGAAACTTGGAAAGGGTAGACCAACTCATCAGTTGCAGAAGCAAAAATCACAAAAATAGTATGAGATCAAGAGTGTAGTGATATTCTACAACATTATGCAACAAGAACTTACATGCTGCAAAGCCTTTATTGCCTTGAGCTGGGGTTCAGCCCAGGAGAAGTATCTCAGTAACTCAACAACCTGCAACAGAAAGGCTTGCATTAGAGACACACACAAAACCCAAACCAAACAAAGATAAACACCCAAAACACAGAAGAAAAAGAAAGCTACATAGGATCAAAATCAGTTGGATATTTATTACTCCATGCCAGTAATAATCATGCAAACCAATCCCAAATTACATGATGATCAATTTCTCCACTTTCCTCACACAACAAGAATGAAAATATCATGATTTTGATAACAAAACAACTTGGGACTGTTTTTAATAGTTTAATGTTGATATAAAAATGAAAGCATTAAATAAGAATTAAATCTACTCAGTAAATAAAAAGCTCATCTGATCCCGTCACTGTCTCCCTGTATTACTGGATACACAAAACCAACAGCTCCCATTTAAACCCATGACAGTGTTGACTTTTACCTGTTCACTAGAAAAGTATCCATGAACATATTCAATAGCTTTTAATTTGTACTCAGTCAATACAGCCTAGAAGAGAGGGGGGAAAAAGGATGCATAATTAGTCTTTCTGAAATTACAGCACAACCATCTGAAGAAATCTGACCTTACAAGGTGACATTTGCATCAGGAACACTGCAGTGTTTCTAGCTGACAGTACACTCCTTCAGTACCCTGTTCAGAACCATCTGGGCTATCTAACAGCCAGGGCTTCCTCCCCCTTCTCATACCCAGCTCCCCGTACAGGTCCATGATGTAAAGAAGACAGCTAACAGCTGAATTCCTGCCCCAAACTGCTGCAAACACCTTTTTTTTGCCTTGTATTACAAGGCCCCACCTCTTGCTAGCGCTCATGTTTTTCTCCAATGACCTCCAGCTTTCACCTACACTCCCCTTTCTATCTCCTTCCAAGAGCTGGTCAGCTGGTCACACAGCATGGAACACAGCTGCTTATTATAAAGGAGAATTTATGACTCTGACCTTATGCATAAATGCTAGTAAGTGCAGTTGTGAGCACAAATACTCATGCCTGGGGCTTTTCTCTACAGTGGTTTACACCTCAATATGTTCCAAAATACTAATTACTACAACTGCAGCCACCACTGCTTGTCTCATGCTGGAGAGAAGCTGAACTGAAACTGAAGGAAATGACCTCTCCTCAGCTACTCATCCTAACAAAAAGGAGCCATTACAAAAATGGGAAGGTTCCTTTTCTGCCTTATGGCAATCTTACCCCAAACAAGCCCTTCATCTTCCCACCAAGGCAGCTTTAGAAGGATACAAAACTGTGACACTTAAATCACCTTTACTTAGCTCCAGCAAAGAAGTTACCCTAGGTTTGTGGTTTGCATGCAAGTCAGGAATCATTAATCTCAAGCTCTGGTTTTTTTCTCTCTCCTTTTCCACTTTCAGCACTTGGGGGACTCTCCCACCCACTAACCTCTAGTTTTTCCTGTTAGAATCAGGCCTCTGTACATCCCTGCCTACCCTCAGGCCAAGCAAAGGCTACTCCTCCCCCAGCTAAGAGACAGCTACTTTGGCTTTTCTTCTTCATCCTCCTTGTCAGTGATAAACTTACTGAAGTGCTTATCTCAAGGGAGAGCTCTTTAAGTATGTTGTTAGCTCACTGATAGCAGTCTGGACATTCAACCTCAGTTTTCTTATACAGACCACACCAAAAAAGATGATACACCAACTACACAGGATGACAGTTCTTCACAGGGAGGTGAGATGTGTTCTTCATTGAACCCTGAGGTGCTTATTAAAGCACACAAACACGCAACCTAGTGTGCTCTTCTACCATCAAGCCGTTCAACCAACATGCAAAAGGAGAAGTTACCTTTCTAATTTCATCCAGCACGGTCTCAAACGATTTCTTATCCATCTTTATTAGTTCATTCAGTGTAGATACTTAAAACATGTAGGGAAAAAAAATCATTAAAAAAAAAAAAATCCAGGCGAAAAACTTAGGAGCCTTAAGTACATTAAAAAAATACTTAAAAAAGAAAGAAAAAAAAAAAAAGAAAAAGAGAAGGCAGTCAGGGAGCTTCTTCTTAGCCCTCGTAAGGGAGTGCTGACGCCTTTGCAATGTCAAGAGACAAAGGCAGGCTGCGGGCGCTGCTCGCCGCCTCGGAGATCAGCGCCCGCTCCACTGCACACGCTCCGAGGCTGCTCCCGCCGGCGGAGGAAAAGCCCAAGGCACAGAAGCCAAGGCAGCAGCAGGAGGAGAAAGAAGGAAGCAGCCGCACCGCGACCCCGCAAGCGCCGCTCCCCTTAACATGCGGCGCCGAGGCCCGGCCGCTCCGCGCCTGCCTGCGGGGCGCTCCCGAACCCCATCGCTTGCTGCGCTGCCACGCTTCGATCTCGGCGCGGGGAGCGCGGCTACCAGGGAGGGGAAAGCCGGGTTAGCGGGCTAAGAGGGGCTAGGAGGCGAGGGGCACCGAGAAAGCGGAGCAAGGCAGCACGCTGAGCCGGGCTTGTCGCGCTGCTGTCGCGCTGCTGTGACATCACGGAGCGGAGGTGCAGGACCCCTCCCGTGCTGGTCGGACACCGCCGTACCTGCGCATAAGGAGGGGGAGCTCGCCCCTCGCCCACCTCCCAGGTGTTGCTTCTACGGGGCGTCGCCGCTTCCGTGCTATTCCAACCTGCCTCTGCGCTGCTGCCGCCGTTCGGAGCCGGCACGGTGAAGGCCAGCCCGGCACGACGGGGCGGGGCGCGGAGAGGAAGCGGCTGGGAGGAAGGAAGTCCTTTCCTCGCTTCTTTCCTGGCTCCTCGGGAGCAAGGAGGAGGAGCCGCGTTACGTGGCCGCTATGACAACGCAGAGTGACCTCCCCTTGCCGGTGAGGCGGCGGTGGCTGCCGGGTCGGTGGCTGGGGATGGCTGCCGCCTTCCTGCTCTCCCTGCTGGCCCTGCTCCGGGGCTTGCAGGTGGGCGGTGGTTGGAGCGCGCCCGTCCTCGGCAGCCCGAGGGTAAGGTGGGAGGAAAGGAGGGGGCCAAGTGTGTGCTAGTTCTCCGGTTACGACTTGCCAAAAGGCAGGGAGCGGGGGGAGAGGCCGGCGGAGGCCCCGGGGCCGTGGTGACTCCGCAGCGTCCGCTTGTCCGCCTTGGGCACGTGCGGGGACAGGGCACCGGGAGTTGTTCGTCCTGGTGCCTTTCAGCTCCTCAGCTGCCTTGCGTCGGGAGGGCGGGCAGGACACCGGGACCCGTCCGTCCTGTGCAGGGACCTGCTGGAGTGCAGCGACAGGGCACCGGGATCCGTTCGTCCTGGTGCCTTCCCGTGCCTCTGCTGCCTTCCATCGCTCTTGGTTCTGTGACTTTGCAGCCCTTCCGTACCCTGGGCGATTCTTCCTCAGGGCTTTCGGAGCAATACGCTCTGCTTCAGTGAGGAAAAAACCTGATTAATCTCGAGTGAATAACTTCGCGCTTCTTCCTAGTGGATTTTCTCTCCCTGCTTAATTACTGTGGGGTTTCCTTCACGGGAGTCTTGTCTGTCTGAAGCTCTGTGTCGTTAGCTTCCCCCTCCTAGTGAGGCAATTAGCAGAGATGTTAAATGGCCCTGCTGGCCTTCAGGGTCACTGCTTGTTTGCTTCTTAGGTCTAGCGTGATGTTTTCCGTGTCAGTGCGTGTAGCTTGCATCAGCATAGCTGTGCTTAGCCTGCATGCTTCTGCTGGGGGGAAAAATAGAAAAGAAAATGGAACATTGTTTGTTTTTTCATTATCCCTTAAAATGGATACATTAACCAGAGTTTTGCCCTTCCTGCTATCTTACATTTAATCCTTTTCCAAGATGAGAACCCAGTTCCAAGAGAGCAGCCCTGAGGAAAAGGACTTGGGGCGCTGGTGGATGAGAAGCTCACCATGAGTCGCCAGTCTGCACTTGCAGCCCAGAAAGCCAAACTGGCTTTATCAACCAGGCCTTATCCTGGGCTGCATGGCCAGCAGGTGGAAGGAGGTGATTCTTGCCCTCTGTTCCAGTCTTGTGAGGCCCCACCTGGAGTACTGTGTTCAGCTCTGGAGCCCTCAGGACAAGAAAGATCTGGAGGTGCTCGAAGGTGTCCAGAGCAAGGCCACGAGGATGCTCAGAGGCTGGAGCACCTCTCCTCTGAGGACAGGCTGAGAGAGTTGGGACTATTCAGTCTGGAGAAGAGAAGGCTCCCAGGAAACCTTCTGGTGGCCTTCCAGGATCTGCAGGGGCTACAAGAGAGCTGGGGAAGGACTTGTTAGGATGTCAGGCAGTGCTAGGACTAGGGGAATGGATCCAAGCTTGAGGAGGGGAGATTTAGGTTGGCTGTTAGGCAGAAGTTCTTCCCCAGGAGGGTGCTGAGCCACTGTGCCAGGTTGCCCAAAGAGGTGGTGGCAGCCCCAGCCCTGGCAGTGTTGCAGGCCAGGCTGGCTGGGGCTGGGAGCAAGCTGCTCTAGTGCCAGATGTCCCTGCCCGTGACAGGGGGGTTGGCAATAGATGAGGTTTAAGGTCCTTTCCAACCCTGACAATTCTATGATTCTGTGCAGTTTTCTTTCTTTTCACCTGTGTTTTTCCTTTATGCTGACTTTTCTTTATCTTGTTTTCCTGTCTTCTTCAAGTGGTTATAGGTTCTGTTGCATTTGGAACCTTATCCACTTCTCATTTTTGAGTTTCAGGATGTGTTTTTTGCCTTCTAATTCGGGAGCTCCTCAGTTGAAATAGTTCATGGTATCTTGAACACCCCAACAGAGAGTTCAGTATGGATCACAGACCTAAAGGACTTCATTAGCTAATTTCCAGTTTGTGGAAGTTTTCCCATTTGTAGTCCAAAACTGTACAGCTACAAGCCTATTTCTGTTTGTTTGTCTTCTAATTGAAATGGAATAAATAACCTGATAATGCTTCAGTACACAGGTACTTTCTACTGCTGGTTCTGCATGGAATTGAACTGCTGATGGGTATTTATTTTGTATTTTCAGGTTTTAACAGCATTTGATTACTTCCCTTTTTGGAAGGAACCACCAGAGATGTACAAGCTGGACATAGGCTGGCCTAAAATTCCAGAATACTTCACTGGCCAAACGTTTTGTGTTGCCGTTGACTCTCTTCATGGTTTGGTCTATGTGGGACAAGTGAGACTATTGTATTTCTTTCTTTGTTATACTAGTGTATTTTTGCCTTTCAAGTGTCTGGTTTAGATTAGGATTTATATATATGTCTCTCTCTCTCTCTAGATGTGAATAATACAGTTACAGGAAGAACATAAAACCACAATTCAAAACTAAGACCAGGATAGCTGCAGGAGCCTGGCTGCTCTGAAAATTGGACTTGGATGTGATTTTAAGTTGAAGCTGTAGAATGAGTAGAAAGTTTGGCATGCTGAACTTAGACCCTTCCTTCTCTTTCCTCTTCTAGCTGGGAAAAAATGAAATCTAGCAGACAGTCTCAGGCGAGTTTCATGATTCATGAAACCTTGCAAAAAGAGGAATTTTCCTAAATGTGATTACTTGCTTCATGTCTTCTCTTAATAGACCTTTTTTTCTTTTTTTTTTTCCTTTTCAGAGGGGGGACAATGTGCCAAAGGTGCTTGTATTCTCAGAGCAAGGCTATTTCCTTCACTCTTGGAATGAGACAGTTGAAATGCCTCATGGGATCTTTGTATTGAACACCCCAACAGATAGCTCAGTATGGATCACAGATGTTGGAACAGGTATGCATGGTGCTGGTGGTGATAGGAGAAGTATTAGGCAGGGAAGAAAATGCTTATCCTGGAGAGATTACTTGACACAACTCATTTAAGTCTCTCAAGCCTGAGTCAGATTTGTGTTGTTCTTGCTGTGAACAAAACAGCAGCACAAAACATTTGGGAAGTTCATGAGTTCATGAGTCACACACACATGACTGTGTGCCTGCTCTTAGCTTCAGAACATAGTCAGCACTCCTTCCCACCTCTAGGAGAAGTATTGGGGGAAACAAGTCTTATGGCCAGGCAATTTTCTCTTTGAATCTTTGTCATCAGTTGCAGTCCTTCCATTTTTGTTTCATTAAGATGCTTTTGCACTGCTTTTTTCCCCTCTTCCTTCAGGGCAATATGGGCACACTGTGAAGCAGTACAGCCCTTTGGGTAAACTTGTGCAGGTCTTGGGCACGCCTGGTAACGCTGGCTCCAGCCTGATCCCCTTGCAGTTTGATCAACCAGCAGAGATCTTTGTGGAGGAGAGTGGAGAGATGTATGTCGTGGATGGAGATGGAGGAATGAACAACAGGTTGCTCAAACTATCCAATGGTATGGGGAAAAATGAACTGCAGGATTTGAGCATTGAAAATGGAATTTTTAAGTAAGAGGGTTTGAGAAGACTTTTAAGTGAGGCCTAGATGGAGCTGTCATTTCACAGCAGTTGAAAGACTTTGTGGAATCAGTTCCTGGTTGATTGCTTGTCACTTCAGGAAAGATCTCCTAATAATTTCTGATGAGAGGCTGAGAAGAATGAGTTTGTTCAGTCTTAAAAGAGAATCTTGAAGTCAGTAATGGGAGGGGATACAAAGGGTAGAACCACTACCATCTTTCTTGGAGATGCACAGTGAAGAGTGAGGAACACTGAGCAAAAGATGCCAGAGGGGTGAGTTACAGTTGGATTTTTGGAGGAAAAGCTTCACAGTGAGGGTGATCAGCTGGTCAATGGTTTTCCCAGAGATTGTGTGCAGTCTGTGCTCTTGGTATGAAATCATTTGATCAAAATTATCAATCCTTAAAGGGTGGGGGTCAGGAGACTGGGGCCAGGCTTTGTTCTGTGGTGTCCAGGGACAAGACTAGAGGCAATGGGCACAAATGAGCACCCAGCAAGTTCCAGCTGAACAGGAGGAGGAATTTTGTCCTTTGGGGTGGTGGAAGACTGGCCCAGGCTGCCCAGGGAGCTGCTGGAGTCTCCATCTCTGGAGAGATTCCAAACCCAACTGGACACATCCTATGCAAGCTGCTCTAGGTTGTCCTGCTCTGGCAGGGAGGTTGCACTGGATGATCTCCAGAGGTGCCTTCCAACCCCTCACAGTCTGTGGTGCTGTGAAAATTTGATGAGTTAAGAGCAACCTGCTGTAACTTCAGAGTTGGATTTGTTGTCAAGGCTAGTCCTGCTTGAGAAGCAGGTTGGACCAGGTCTTGTCTTAAGAGAGCTTCTCTGCTTTAATGATTCCATGATTCTAATTAGCTGGCTCATATTCCCCAGCCAGGTGATCAGTGTTGGTTAGGGCAGTGAGTGAGGAGTATGCACATGTCTACAGCTGGGAGAAAGTGGAG
This sequence comes from Bucco capensis, assembly GCA_013396975.1. Classification (NCBI taxonomy): domain Eukaryota; kingdom Metazoa; phylum Chordata; class Aves; order Piciformes; family Bucconidae; genus Bucco; species Bucco capensis. The sequence continues at coordinate 6,313 of VWZO01011213.1, read as the reverse complement.
GAGGTCTAATTTCTCCTTTGTACTATCATTTGTACCACAAATAAGGTGTTTAAGAATTGCAATGATGTTCTACTTAGGGCCATGGTTTAGTGCATGTTAGTGATAGGTTGATGGTTGGACTTGATGATCTTAGAGGTCTCCTCCAACTTTCATGATTCTGTGACAAGAATCCAGCAGTCAGTATAGTAGTTGAATATTTCTTGGGTTTATGTCTTGGGAGTATTGTGTGGGGAAAAGTCTGACCTTAGAAATGTCACCTTTGAAAAATGACTCTTAACTTCACCAGTTAACTTTTGCCAGTCTCACTTTTCAAGCTGCTTGATTTTCTGTTTCCTTACTGTGACTCTTTTTTTCTCTCCCTTTTATTTCTACTGGTGCTCACTGTTTAGATCACCAAGAGATTTGGCTGGCTGGAAGCAATGGGACTGGCATTGGGCAGTTTAAGATTCCTCACAGTGTAACATTGGATCCTTTTGGAAGGGTAAAGAAACATGGGAGAATCCTTTTGTTTGTTGTTTTTCATCTTCCAACAGACTTGTTTACATGTATTTGAACAAAAATTGGCTTTCTTGTTTACTGGAGCTGTTGTGATCTGGGTCTTTGTGTGAGGATCAGAGTTTTCCGTGTAATGGAGTGGTAAGGAGCTGAAGTTTAATGATGCAGATGCTACTGAAGTAGCTGACAGCAAGGTTCTGACCAGTTGCATTGTCCATGTCCATGCAACAACAGAACTGTTCCTCCTGCACCTTCGAACAGGTTGCCATTGGGAGAATGATGTCCTGTAATAAACACCTCAGGTTTCTTCAGGGGACTTTCATTTCACCTTTGGCAATTCCAGATAAGCTGAAGATGCTAGTAAGGCTCTAAGTGAGGCTGTGGACATCAGTCCTCTCCTGCTTGCAGCTCCAGGCATTCCAGAGTCTGCTTCTGCCAGATGTTAATGGGAGTTTGGCTTTTGTCCTGCTGCTTTTGTCAGAGGAATTATGAAGTGACTCCTGAATCTGTTGCAGGGAAAAGAAGATTGCTTACTTAACACATCTTCAGTCACTGCTTGGAGCTAATTCTGCTGATGCTGCCTGAACCAGAATAAGAAATAGTATCTAAAAACCCCTTCTCTGCCAAAACTGAGAGGGTGGGAGGGAGGAGTGGAGGGATGTGGTCAGGTTATGTTGAAGGGTAGACAACTGGGATGGGCTACAATTGTATTGCCAGCATAGCACAGATCATCAGCCTGGGCTAAAAGTGAAGTTAATCCCTAAGAAATCTTAAGAGAATGCTGTAGTAGTGTTTAATTTCAAAACAGGTCAGGTCAGCTTGTTTATTGTTCTCTTTTGGGTGATAGCCCAGGAAAGTCAAAAAGTTTACTTCTCAGACTGACAGCTAAGACTTCAATAATTGTAGGACAAGAGCTGTCTTCACTGGAATTGTCTAGTGGAATTGCTAGCTGGCACTGTTTGTGAGCCCAGAGCACAGGGTGGGACAGAGAGAAGCTCCAGAAAACTGAGGAGACACAACATGCTGAAAATGCTCTTAAAATTGCTCAATATTTATAGCAGCATTAGGCATCTCAAGGTTGTTTGCAGATTAAGTCATCATAGGCCTGGGTCAGGAGAAACTACTGCTGAAAACCAAACTGTTAGCTGGTAACAGGCCAGTCTCTTCAGAGTTCAATAGGTGGCAATATGTCCTCACTGGGAGTGGACGTTCCTGCTAAATATATCCATGTCCTAGCTACAGGAATGACACTGATTGTCAAACCAGGTTGTCAAAATAGGTTGTCAAACCAGGACAAAGGAGTATAAAATAATTTGTACATGTTAACTGTGTGGTGATTTTGGTTTCTCTCTGGAGTCGGATCTGGGGAGGTACATCCTTCCAAGGTGTGCTTTTTGACTACAGGATACTTTGCTTGTGAAAGAAAGCTAATGGATGTGATTTGTATGAATGATTTTTGTTCTTGACAGGTCTGGGTTGCAGACAGAGACAACAAAAGACTCCAAGTGTTTGATAAAGTCACAGGGGAGTGGCTTGGGGCTTGGAGCAACTGTTTCTCAGAAGATGGACCCTATTCTGTCAGGTATTGTGGAGCAATTCTTCTCTTGATCTGCTGGCCACACTTCTCTTGCTGCAGCCCAGGATGCCCTCTGGGCTGCCAGTGTACACTGTTTGCTCATGGCCAGCTTCTCATCCACCAGCTAGAAGCATAAGGTGTAGGACTGTACCTGGTGTGTGAAAATGTTGCTATTTCATGCATGATAACACGGAGTTAACCAGTTTAACTCCTAAGGTGCGGGGCCCTTGTTATATGCATAGGGAAATCCTGGCTTTCTATCAAGCCCCATGGATCTGAGTGCAGGGCTGGGAATCTCATTGTAAAGTTGTGTGCTGTTGGCCTTACTGTTGCAACTCAGAAAGGAAGAGAGAGTGTGAGTTTTCTGTAGCACCATCTGCCTCAAGGAGCAGCAACTTGCAGAGCAAGGCTTCCAGGTGAATTCTCAGTGACGTAGTCTGTCGTAGCCTCTTAAAGCTTGGCTATTAGGCTGTTATGTTAGTGACACCCTGAGCAGGCCTGATCTCGTCTGATCTTGGAAGTCAAGCAGGGTTGGGCCCAGTTAGTACTTGGATGGGAGACCACCTGGGAATACCGGGTTGCCGTAGGGTTTAGTTGGGGATGTCCCTGGCCACTGCAGGGGGGTTGGACTAGATGACCTCCAGAGGTCCCTTCCAACCCAAACCGTTCTGTGATTCTGTGATTAGGGAAGTTTTCTTTGTTTAAATGTGCAGTGGTTGTGTTCAAATGAGATGTCAGAGGGAGTTGATGATTCAACAGTCTCTTTTTCTGTCTTTCCCAGGTTTACTGCTGATTACAGATATTTGATTGTAGCTCAGATGAACATCAACCGCTTGGTGATCTTGGCAGCACCACCAGTTGGCAATATTGGGAACTGTGTTGTGGTCAGCACAGTCCAGCTGGCAGATGAAACCAAACCACACCTTGTGGATGTAGACATGAAGAGTGGAGCAGTCTATGTTGCAGAGATTGGAGCCCAGCAAGTACAAAAATACATCCCCTTAAGCTGATGGTTTCCCTACCACTGCTGTGACACCAGCTGTGTGACATAAAAGACCTGTGACCATGTTTCCTTGAACTTTCTGGAACTTCTCTTTCCTTGCACAGCCATGGAACATTGTGCTGCCAGAACTCTGCAGAGTTAAGAATCTGTCCTAGCTGTTGTGCAGTCTTGGAGAAGGATTTCATCCTAACCCCAGCTGGCAACTAGGCACTACACAGCTGCTTGCTCACTCCTCCCTTCACAGTGGGGTAGAGAGGAGAATTGGAGAGGACAAAAAAACAATTAAAGGTTGTGGGTTGAGATAAAGACAGCTTAATAGGACAGAAAAGGAATAAAAGAGATGACAATAATACTACTAAAAGAATGTTAATCTACAGAACAAATGATGCACAACGCAATTGGTCACCATTTGGCAACCGATGTCCAGCAGCAGCCCCTGGCCAGCCTTCCCTCCAGTTTGTATACTAAGCTTGATGCCACATGGCATAGAATATCCCTTTGGCCAGTTTGGGTGAACTGTCCTGGCTGTGTCCCATCCCAAATTCTTAACAGCCTTGCTCTCAGCCTGCTTTCTGGCAGGGAATGAGAAGCTGAAAAGTCCTTGACTTAGTATAAACACTACATAGCACCACCTACACCACCAGCATGTGATCAACCTGATTCCCACACACACTCCAAAATGCAGGATTAGACCAGCTCCTACTACGAAAATTAACTTAATCCCAGCTAAAACTAGGACAAGCTGTTACTCAGTTTATAATGCTATGATGGCTTTTTCTTTTCTGGCTGGAAATTGGAAAATTACTTTGATAAGCATCATAATTTTACAATAGAAAACTTTACCAACATAGCTCCTGTTCCTGAATAGCTAGGATCATCTTGGGACTGTGTGGGTTGTTAAATGAAGGCCAGAACTGCCCGAAAGAAGTGTAGAAATGATTTCCTGAAAGGCAAGCACTTCATTTTAATGTTTCTTCACTTGTTTTTTATCTAATCATGGTGCTGATACTGCCCAGGGATGCATTAATGATGTTGGATAAAGATCCTGCTGGATCCTGATGTCACTGCTGATCCTGGCATCTGCCTTAGGTGCCTTTATGGCAGAAACATTGAAATCTGAAGTTTTCAGCTCTGGCTAAAGTGGTAAAAGTCTGTAATAAGCTTCAGTTAAATTGGTATCAGGCACTACAAACTAGATGAGAAGTATGTGCCCAGCAGCCAGGTGCTAATTCTTAATGCAGTCAGTTCTTAACCTGATTTGATTGATATAAGCATTAGCATCTTGTTCCATAAGATGTCACAGTGCAACATGAGGTCCATTCACGTTCCTCAAGATAAACCAAATGGCAATGTGCTAGGGAAGGCTTAGTCAGCATTAGAGCCTGAGAGACGTCTGTCTTTCTCCAGGAGCTCTCTCAGTGCCTTATTTTGATTTGGTGATTTTTTTTTTTTTTAGCTGTTTTATATCCAGAGCTTAGAATTCATCAACTCCTTTAATGTCTAGAGTTTAAGTTTCTTAAACTTTATACCAGCAGATGTCTTCAAGCTCTGTCCTAAAAAAAAAAATGCAGTCTCTTTCCATTCCCAATTAAAAGTGGTTCTGTTTTCTTTACATGCTCACTGTCTCATTTCTGCCATCTCATCTTCTCCTATCCCATTTTCCTATACCCAGTTTCCTCTGTGCTAAAGTGTTCACTTTATAGTGTAGGAAAATGGGATGGAGAAAATGAGATGGCAGAAATCAGACAGTGAATAACTCCTCACCTCTGGAAAGCTCAGGACCCACATGCCATATTTTATCTACTAGCTCTTCAAAAGATTTTGAGAAGGTTTTTGCTGTTTTCACACACTTCCTCCACTGCATGGACTGTTCTAATGCTAATTACCAGCTAAAAGGCTTTTTTATCTGCTTGCTTAGAAAGGAATATGGGAAATAAAATGATTCTGATGGCAAATAGCCAATCCAGTGACTGTTACCAAAAGAGAACGCTCTTAATTTGGCAGCTTTCAAACTCTGAGCACAAATGTGTGGGTCAGCAGATAGGAACAATCTGTCCAGAAAAGATCAGCTTCCTCTTTCCTGTGCAGAAGAAACTCAGCTATGAAGCCTGAGCGCCTGGTTTCAGGGATATTTGAGGTTAATGCATTAAATGTGACTGCTTGGTTGTTGGCAGATCTTACCTGGCTGCCCTCCTGCAAGCCTTAGAAGAACTTGGGGGTTATGCACTAGCAAATACAGTCCATCCTTTCCATGAGAGCTAGTAAGCAAATGAGCTGCAAAAGCAGAAGTACTTCCTCTGGCCCTGGATGGGTAGGTCCCCATTGCTTTGCAGTATTCTGGGTGAATTTTCTGAGTCTCCAGTAGCTCAGAGATTTCTGCTCTGAGATGCTCTGCTCTCAGGTCGCTTGTCTGTGTCCATTTTAGCTATTTCTCATCTACACAGGGTGGAATTCTTCTTGTGAAACACTGCTTTTATATCATGATTTATATTTGAGCATATCTGGGTGGTGTGAGGACTCCAGGCACATCTATCCCTGCCTCACCACGTCCTCTCTTCTGTTGGTTTTTTCCTTTGTCACATCCATTTGAAGCAGAACTTGAAGCTGCCTGGGAACATGCTTCTGTGTTCAGTAGAGGAGCAGTGCACTTTTGGGTCGTGATGAATCACTTCTAGAAGTTTCTCTTTGCTGCATGGATCTGCTCCCAAGCCTCTTTTTCCATGGACTTGTGCAGGCCCTAGGGATGGGGAGCAATTCATGGAGTTTAGTCTGAAATGGGCCACAGTGTCAAAATGTGCCTTGCCTTTAGGCATTTACCTCTCTCTGATAAGAAGGGATGTCACTCTGAAGTTGCTTAGCCCTTTTTACCTCTGTATCTGTGAGCAGGCTGAGAAAAGGATTTAGTTGTACACTAACTTGCTAACTCTGAAGATTTTCTTATGTATGCTCTTGAAACTGGACTCTGAACAATGGCATTGACCAAATAAATGGAGAATTTCTCATTGTGAATGCCTTGGGTGCTTTATTTCTGTACTAATATCAATATATCCCTTTTGCAGTGGATTATTTCTCTAGATACGGAGTGCTCACCACTTTCATAAGGTATTTACTAATCTCTGATAGCAACATCAAAATGTACTATCCAGTTCCATGTTGCATCAGTATTTCTGTGGCCCATCCCTTTTGCATTCTGGTTTCTGGATCAAAAAGCTCTGTACTACATCCTGGAACACCCCCTG
>VWZO01011211.1:0-11840 GCA_013396975.1 Bucco capensis | reverse complement strand
GGGTGTAACATGCCCCTTCTTCTAGTCACTAGGGACTTCACCTGACTGCCAGGATTTCTCAAGTATTATTGAGAGTGGCTTGGTGATGACATCAGCCAATTCTTTTAGGACATTGGGGTGCATCTCATCAGGTCCCATAGACTTATGTATATTAAGGTTCCTCAGGAGGTCATGAACCTGACTTTCACATACAGTGGGAGGGACTTCACTGCCCTGGCCCCAACCTTGTGGTTTTTTAACTTGGGAGGTGTTGGGAGAGAGGTTGCCAGTGAAGACGGAAGAAAAAAAGTTGTTGAGAACCTCAGCCTTCTCCTCAACTGTTGTTATTAGTTCTCCATTCTTGCTCTTCAGCGGGGGAATGTTTTCTTTGACCTTCCTTTTTTCATTGATGTACCTGTAGAATCCCTTCTTGTTATTCTTTGCAGCCTTTGCTAAGTTGAGTTCTAGCTGTGCTTTGAGCATCTGTCTGTAGGAGGGACTTGGCCAAAACATCATTATTTAGACTAGTAGAAGCAGCTCTAGATAGGCCAGACCAGTGCAAAATAGAGTTAGGTGTGTGCGAAGAGTTAACTGTTTATGTTAAGGCAGAATCGGGGAGTCTGTACATCCTGAGTATCCCCAGATAATGGAGAAAGGGAAAGACCTTCTGCGACCAGGGGTCAGGGATAAACTACAACACCCAGCAACTTGAGAGAGACCCCGCAGGAACTATGCCCATGGACTCTTTCCCTTTATTTGAATAAAGCTAACAGGAAACCTCACTCTGCCTCTTGAGGCCAATTAATTAATTATTTTCAAGACATTTTTCTTTACAAACACTTTTGAAGGTAATGCTGCGAAAGACTAACAGTCTTTATAGTGCAGTTTATGGAGCTTGGCCAAAGCACTTAAAATGCATACATAGACATTGTTCCATTTCAAACAGAATCACATAGTAAATCTTGATTTGCCTAGAAAACTTTCAAATCCTTTCATCTGAAGCTGTTTCAGTGTTGCTATTTTAATTCTTTGTTTCTGGCAGTTTGGTAGCTGGACACGTCCTTAAGGAAAGTGCTACAATCCAGTAAGCTCAAGCAGCAGCAAATCAACTGATTCTGAAAAATCTTGAGCTAGATTTATCAAATCAAATAGCAGATAGAACTAGCAGTGCACATGCGGTATTTCTGAGGGAAATGGGATGCAGAGTCTACACACAGGTAGAAACCCCTTAAATAGTAAAAGTGAAGTAAACCAGAATTTTGAGCTATGGCATCATGCAATCAGCTGATGAACCATCATAGACCAACACTGAGATCATTGTTCCAACCACTGGTACCTGTATGGTAGGTGTCAAGTCTATGCTAGTACATATTTCTTTCTCCTGACTATAAGAGACTGGTCTCAAGTTCTAGACTGCCAGGCAGCCATTCCATCTGAATTAAGTTGTATGGATGCATGTTAGGCTACATCTATATCAAGCAAACAGAGGCAGAGAGCCTATTCTGCAAGTGGCACCACATAGTGTACATCCATTAGTTAATTAGTTCCCCCAAAACCCCAGAGAAGCAGCCTTGTCAGTGCTGTCTGAATGAAGCAGCCCAAGCCAGGCTCAGTTTTGGAGAGCTAATTACTAACTACATCAGGGGTCAGTGCTCAACTTTTTGCCATAGTCCTGGCCCATTTACTAGCAGCTTCCAGAGTACAGGATACCTGCAAGGAGGAGGCAGTTTAAAGCAGTAATAGCTTTAATCTGTGTGCTTTCACAGACTCATCATGTGGCTTCAATTCAGGTGAACACTTTTCAACTTGGTTTCTTCCTAGCTACAGATGATACCAATCTGCCTTCTTAACAGGACTATTATTATGTGAAGTATTATTACTATGAAGATACATAAAGCAATCTAAAAATACTCTTATCAGCTCCATGTTATCACTCACCGCAATACAGATTAAACTTACAGAACCCTCCATTATACTCGCACCTTTCAAACAACAGATTTTTCTGACCCCCAAAAGCATTTTGCAAAACCTAATTTGTCTTTATGCATTCAGAAAATTAAACAGGACAGAAGAGAGAGGAATACACACCAAACCACAGACTGGGAGATGCTTCTTAACATTCAGTCCTCTCTCAAAGGTGCATTAGGCAATTTTTAGCCCTCAGCCTCCTGCCCGTAAATAGAGTCATAATTTCCCCTGGGGACAGACTCTGTCTTTGGGTGTGCAAATGTATAGTATCCTGCACTCATGAGATTTGGTATTTTTCAAAACCATATATTAAAGAGATGTGGTATAAAAACAGGAGCATAAAAGGCAGGCTCCACAGGCCACCAAACAGTTCTCAGTAACTTCTTGTTTATTTATTATAGTGCAGGTTATTAAAAAAAATGCTATTGCTGTGTCTGATGAACTCCAGTCACTGTATTTAAACACAATCATGGGATACTGTATATATCCTCTACGGCAAATGAATGAGAATGAATTGCCAGTTAGCAACTGAAATTAATTTCCTCTGTTAATGCTTAGCTCTGCAATGCTCACTTTGAATATTAATGCTTCTCCTTTTTATGCATCATGCTTGCTGCCCAAGTGCTGATGCATACTCTATATAAACAGCTTAGAAGAAGTTCTGCTTAGACACTATTTAGATCCATTGACATAGGAGTCAAACTTATTATAAAGGACTGATCATTTTCAGAAATCACATTTGCTGGTGTTTAAATTGTATAAACTATAAAACAAAACATGTACATCTTTGATGTCCTAATCACATATCCTGAATTCTTTTCATGAGTCCATTATTATTCATTAATGCATGCCACAAATTCTAGTCTTCTAGTTAAAATTATGACCCAAGAAAGGTACCTATGAAATTAATTTTTATAATATTTTTATTAAACATTTTTCTCAGTTTATACTTTGAACATAAATACAGAAGTTTTATGGCTCATGTTATAAAACACACTATGTGTTAGAAAACATATACAGAATATATCATAGTGGTTACACTTGCTCCCCTCTTTTTCTATTCTTTTCCATAACTTCTATCAATCTAGAAATGCAGTACCAGAAAGCAAAATCCAACCTACCTAGCAGTACAGTTTATAATAGCTATAGAGACTCTTTGCCAGCTGTAAGAGAAACTTTGGTTCCTGCCTGCTTTCATAGTAAGGTAATAGTAGTTGGCTGCATATCAGGAAAACATTGCACCCTGTGCTCACTTAGTTACTAAAAATATAGTTTCTGACAATGTGCATTTTTAAAGACATTTTCTCTTTTGATTTACAACTCAGTAAGATACGTATCCATTTGGATACATATTTTCAAAACAGCATAATGTAAATGAGTTCTGTTCTTACTGAAGTCACTGGCAAAACTCCACTGTAATTTCAGAAGAGCAATTTTGTACTTTGTTTCTACTGTTTTATTGATAAAACTTAAGAGAATGACATTTCAGCTGGAAGACAGGATGAAATTAACTTCAAAACTCTCACGTATTATTGCAGAGACCATGCAGTGATTTCCAGTTGAATGTGCGGTGGATCCTGCTTACTGCCAGTGGTAATATCCGTGTGAGAGTGGATGTGATCCCTCAGTCCTGAAGGCATGGATGTGGAATGCCACACCCAGGGAGCATGCAGAATAAAACCTGTCTGCTTTTTACTGCAGTGTAGCAAACAGATACTAGATTATACATGCTTCATACACAGAAGAATCTTTTTGTTTTTCAACATACATATAGTAAAACTATACGATGTAGTACTTCCACACAGTGGAAGCTATGGAAGAGTGTAGAAAATGCAACTGGCCTTGATGCTTCAAGCCAGGCAAGCCCAGGCACTAGACCAGGGAGAAAAGAAAAAGTTTGGGAAAGTACCGCCAGCTCCAGCTGCCTGACTTGGAGGCACTCTGGTTTGTTGGGGTTTTTTGTTTGTTTGTTTTGTTGTTGGTTTTTTTCCCCCACCAAGAATCATGTCCACACTGACAACACCCAACTAAAGTTGCAACATACACAGAATAAAAACACAAAACAGTAATTAGGACCCTAAGCCTACAATCCCATCTGTAGCAAGTGTTCTTCCTGACCCATTGAAGTCCACATTACTATGGCTTGAGAATCCTGTTCTGATCAGGATGTAGGACGTGGGCAAATCCTCTGAAAAGAAATTGGGTTGCATATCTGATTTTTGAAATGCCTATTTTAGTGCCAGCTAGCAGGCAGAGACTGAATGCAAAGCCATTCCCTGTGCCCTGTGTACCTGATGTTAGGTGGCAGTGAAGACCTGACATTACTTTGGTGGTCTGTCAAATTTGGTAAGTCAGCCCACCCACCCATTTTGGGGTCACCTTGATAGAGGCTTGATTTTTAGAGCAGAGAGACTTGAAAATGTAACAGATACACAGATCTGCTGCAAAATAAAGAATATCAATTTCAGCAACATTTTTTAAAAAAACCTTACTGTTTTTTAAAAAAAAAAAAAGCCAACAACAACAAACACCAAAAATCCTTTATCTTATATTAAACAAAGTAATTCAGTCTCTAGTACTGTTTCCTTTGAAATGTCACATGCTGGGAAGCACTGTAATTATGGTTGATGTTGATGTAAACTAAGCAGATTGAAACAAAACAAAGTAGAATCAAGAAGCTTGTATTAAAAGTAACAAGATTAATTTCAGAGAAACCACCTCCTTACTGAGATAATAATGGTACTAAAGTAGCCAGAAGTTTTACTTTAGTCAATGCATACATCTGAAAAACATTCTTCAGATATGTATTAATGAACATTTTACTGAACTGATATATAGTATTACAGGTTTTAACATATTCAACTGAAACGTAATTGTCCTAATTTGTCTGCGTCTTCCAGTCTATTGATGAGGGAGGAGGATGTTTCCAGTAACTCCATTCAACATGTTACATGTATTAAACGTATTTTGAGTGAAGGATGTGTCTCATCACCTTTTCTGCCAACATCTTTCTAAGCTGAAGGCTTTGCCTTATATTTCACATGTGCAGAGAGTAGCACAAAAATGCAATTTCATTAGGAATCTCAAATTCAGAGTTTCCTTTGGAAATACATCGATTCATTAAGAAATAACGATTGTGTCTTTATTTAGAATTCAACCTTTTAACACTACAAAAGTCACTGCTTATCTGAGTGAATTACCTGCATTTCTATAGATATTTCCGTATTAATATATTTCTCCCCATTAATGATTTAATTAAGAATTTCATTATTAATTTACTGGATGTGCATGCTCCCTTAAAAAAGCCCTAGTCCATGTCTAGTTTTGATATCTTATTGCCAGGGGACAATGTGTTAGCAGTAGCACTACGATCCACAGCTGTCTTGTATCTGCGTTTTTTTATTTGCCCTAAGCCACAGATACATTGTACCTACGAAGCAAACTGATGCGCTTTTTGTACTACAATATTTTTAATAATACTGAGTATTAAAAATAATAATTTACAAATTTATTTTCTATGCTGAAATAAATAACAATCAATTAATGTAACTGCTTTTGTCCAGATCAAATTCTGGCTTGTGGAATGATGTTACTAAATTAATATTAGTTTACGTTAGACTATTCATTGTTTAAAAATATCTGCTAATTTGTTACAATCTAAAGTCCATGCAGTATGTCACTCTGGAAAAAGAAACAACAGCAAAAACCAGCACGAGACATAGAATCATAGAATCATAGAATGGTTAGGGTTGGAAGGGACCTCTGGAGGTCATCTAGTCCAACCCCCCTGCACTGGGCAGGGACATCCCCAACTAGATCAGGTTGCCCAGAGCCCTGTCAAGCCTCGCCTTGAATGCCTCCAGGGATGGGGCCTCAACCACCTCCCTGGGAACATGTGTTCCTTTCCTTCCCTAAGTGCTATAAAACATAATTATGATAACTCTAAATGTCAATATAAATAAGGTAGGGATCCTAAAGTCAGTGAAAAGTGTCTAAAAGATCATTTTTGTTCTAAGTATCAAGGAAAGCATCAATGCCTAAGACTGCTTGCAACCCTTAATCCTGTGATCAAAGCCTGTTGAAATTGCTCCTAGGGTTATAAAGACTATTCATCGGGGTCCTAAGCTGGCATTTGCTGTGAAAGGATATCAGACTTCTTTTAACAGCAGAAAGTATCTTGTATTTAGTTCAGTTAGATATTTAACAGTGGGATTTGCCAGACCATCACTGAAGACACTAGTTCATCTTGTCGCTGCTGCTTGGCTTTCTTGTTCACTCTTCTGTGTCCTTGGCCACCAGAAATTACTAACATTGAACTTGCTTTCATTTTCTTGGATCTCTGTCTTTTACTTTTTAATGAGATATTTTGATCTTTCAAAAGCTCATAAATGTTACTGTGATCTGACCTATGTTGTAGGGAACTTGATCCGTGAGACAAGGTAGGGAATCCACAAAATGATAAGTCACTTTTTTGGGCAATGGATCCTGCTAATCCCTCCAGCCAAATTGCAGTGTTATGGGTGTTACTAAAGGAAGACACTGGTCTTTCATTGTGCAGAACATTCTTTTGGTCATTGTCTTTAGGTTCTGAGCCATGAGGCAGGCTGTTCGTCAGTTTGTTTCTGTTCTTGTTTATAGATGTAGCTGTTACAAGAAACTTGACTGGGCCATTGTGTGCATGATATGACACCATTCCTCTTCCTGGAGCCAAAAGAAAAAGAACATTAAAGAACATTATTTATTCTACCATAGTGCTCCACCATAACTAGTTCACAAAATTTGCTCAGAAAAGCATAACTCTTAAAACCCTATCATATGCATCCAGTCTGTCTTTCACCTTGTGTGTACACAATTTACAGAAAAAATGTACAAAAAAATAATGTGTAGTACTCTCAGTTTTAGGAATGTACTAATAAATCAGATGAAATGGTATTATGAATTAATGGACTTTTGTGCTCTGTTTTCACAACAGCATGAGTACACAGAAATGCTAACTTCTTTGTTGGCATCAACACAAATGTAACACTGCAAGTCTTTTCCAGCAATCCACAAATAAAACATGTGGTTTTCAATTAATCATATTGTACCTCTCCAGAATAGCAAAAAAAATCTGCTTAATTGTAACCGACCCTTCCACATTATAGAGCAGAAACTAAAACTCATCCTTCTGAATGGCTGCCTAGTTACCATGACAGATTTATAAGGAAATGATTGAGCAATTATTATTTTTTTTATATACTTGAACAGTAGGATGTTGGCAGTACAAAGAAGATTTACATCATGCAAATCATTAGAATATACAAAAAACAAATTGCATATGACCAAATTCAGAAGCTATAACAATATATGTGGCTTTTACAGCAAAAAAGAAGAAAAAATCAGCTACAATATGGCAAAGAGCTAGGCTATAAAGGGAAAAAACCCACAGCCCTACAAATCACTCTGTCCACCTCTAACTCCCTAATACATTCCAGGTTATAAAGCAACATATTCCACTTTTACAGAAAGTGCAGTGGTATAAAGATGAATTATCACTATTGGAAGCACAACTGAAAAAAGTCACAATTTTTCAGTTCAAATTCCAAATATGGTATCAAAGACTATAAAAATAGATCTCTAAATGTAATGTTGCTAGATCTGTGAAATCGGACAAATCTTGACCCAAAATAAATGCAAGAATATATAGATGACATGAACCACAATAATCAAAACAGAAAATGGAAGAATAAAAGTTTTGGTTCTGCAACTATGCATTGTCTTGTATTGTAACAATTTTCACCTACCATAGGTTCCACATTTTTAAGACATATTTATCCTATGCCACACTGGATTATTGCTGCGTATTTGCTGAACACAAAGAATTTCATTTTCAGTTTGCAAAGTTACATAAGTTTTCCCCCTTCCCCCCAAAGAAAGTTGCAAACAGCGTGCCTTACAAAATCTGCCAGGTTCCCTCCACAGCGCAAAAGCTGAAGCAGAACTCCAAACCCAAAACATAGCATGGAAAAGCCCCTATGAAACACACTTAAAATCTTGCTTCTGGTAGTAGTTTAAACATTTGCGAAGTGATACAGCAGCATTCATGCATTTGTATTTCAAATGGGATAATACGAAAGTAACCAATTTACTGAATAACCAGTCATACAGTCATACAACATACTAAATTTTCAGTACCTGTTTCTTTAAACATAATGCATCTATTTTCCACAAATGTGGGAGAAAGATTGCTTGCACTCTCTTCTCATCCCCATATATGTACTCCAACATGAATAATGCCTATCCTATTATGTCCTACGGAAAAAGTTGTCCTATGTCCTAAAGTTGTCCTAGCATAAAAAACAGAGACAAAACTAGACAAGTATCTGGATATATTGAGCTGTAAAGCTGAGAAAGAACAACAAATGTTATTTCATCACAAAGCCCTGATATATATCTAAACAATACATATAATATGGCAGGTTTGCTTAAGCTATTGACAGAAGAGAAATAAACTCTTCAGGATAAACCCATTGCACTCAATCCATTTGATAGATTTCACTCACCAGTTACTTTGGGAATCCCCTGCAAGCGTGGCACTGGTAATGCTACTATTATACCCAGGCTTGTTCCAACCAGCAATAAGCCATGGCACACCAGGAGACTGGTCACAGAAACACGCTGCTGCCCTGTGAAGTGTAGGAAGTGCTCTGTTACTTAAGAGCAATGATCTTTGCCTAGATCAAAGTAACTTCAGGCAAACACAATCAGCACAATCAGCTGTATCATCTCATTCAGCAAAGCACTCATCACAAAGGCAAATGTTTTGCTGGACTGTGGTATTAAACTTTACATACATGACAATTAAAGTACTATTAAACTTCCGAAACATTCTGTCCTAAATCTCTAAACCACAGTATCTAAAATTAGACACAGATTATCTTTACAAATATGCTTTTACTAATAGACTATGTATAGTCTCAATTTTAGAACTGAAAGGCATTTCACTTCACAGTACTCAATAATATATTGCCATAACACACTACACTCAAATTCAAACCTGTTCATGATTACTTTTTTCTCCTAGTTTTTATTCTTTTAGACAGTACCAGAAAATTGCTGTGTTCCCATGACTTAGGACCTCCACAACAAGACACAAGAGATCAAATCTGGAACATGGGAAATTTGGATTGTAAATAGGGAAAAGCATCTTCATTACAAGGGTGGTCAAACACTGCAGTGGGTTGCTCAGAGGGCTTGTGGACTCTCACTCTATTCAAAGCTAACAAAAATGTGGCTGGACAAGTCCTTGAACAACCAGGATAATCAGGCCTTCTTTATCTTATCCTTCTTCTGGATAAGATGACCCCCAGAGTAATTTCCAATCAAAACTATTCTATGATTCTACAGCATGTTATTCCTAGGATTGCTATTTTTCCAGTGAAAACAAAACCATTTTGCTTGATATGATTACTATACATTTTTTATTCAGTTTAGATGGATTTTCAAAATGGCCTTGACAAGTTCCAGAAATGGAACCTATGGCCTGCCTAAACTTTGGCCATGGCCCAAGTTTACGTGGTGGAGCATTTAAACTTTGCTGGAATCCTCACCTACAGGTTCTTCGATTTATGATTAACTTTACATGCAGGAGAGCCATTATTCCTAACTTCATCATAACTCTCAAGTTGTTGATCACTTCATCAGTAAGTAGTGAATTTGAATTCCACATCTGATATAGCTTGTATGAACCTATATGTTCTACACTTTTGAAAAGGACCTTAATTATGCTGTATTATGAATGAATGCATATTCCATCTCCTCCCTTAAAGCTGAGCCAATCTAAATCAAAAAATATATGAATCATAGACCCAGTGGGAAAGCAGGGAAGGAGCAACTTCATTGTAGCCCAAAGCACTCAGCTGGAAAGCAGGAGGCAGACCACAGCTCATGTCTTTCCTCACAGAACTTTACAAAACCAAAGTATTAACCTAGCAATGGTATCTTGTAAAAAGTACATGTAGGGCCAGATCTGGAATCCCAGCTCTAAAATATCCTAAAAGCTTGATGACGAAGTCACCCTCAGCAGATGTAACAAACACAAGCAGGTTGAAGAGGATCCATCTACTCATGCAGACCTTCAGAGACACCTGCGTTGTTTTTCATGCCAACAACGTGTTTATGCTGGTCGGACTGCATCATCCCTCCTTAGCTAGATAAGCATGGGTGGCCTATGCCTACAGATAAATTACAAGCCTTTTGAAATTTGGAGATTACTTTTTTGATGTAGATTTTTGTTTGGTTGCTTTGTTTTTTGTGGGTTTTTTGTTGCTGAAAGGTATTTTTGGTTTTGGGTTTGTTTTTTTTTAGTTATTAATAGGATGAATTTAAGATTCCAAAACAAAGCACAGCAAAGCGCTCCTTTTGCACAAAAGAAATTGAAATGGTGATGCTCAAACAGCTCTGTGTATTGGAGTTTTCAAAAATCAGTATTTGAATTCTTTGATCTAGAGGTCAGGCTCAATAAAGTTAGGAATGACATGTTAGTCCTCTCCCACAACCGGTGCAACAACAAGTGCAAGGTAACTGCAGGTTAGCTTAACCTCACATCATTTGATTTGAAGCTTCTTTTACAAGCTACTAACAGAAATACTTAAGTACAATTTTTAAACCTTTTAAAATTATCACAAACTCCAATTGCACTTTTGTCTCTCAAACCCGTTGCAGAAGCAAGGTGGTCACATCTTTAATGTTTTTTTAAGGATTTAAAATGTAAAATAACATTCATGCTTTCATACTCCAGCCCTGAAGCAACTTCTAACCAGTAACTTTTACCAGGGAAAACTGGTAATATGCATTACTGTTTCCATAGGTGCAAACAGTGAACTATCAGCCAGCAACTTCGAATCTTATACACTGAGCACAATCTTAAGCATGAACCATCTATAGTGAGGTCAAAAGGAAAACTGCTTGCTTTAAAATCTTGGTAATGCAGGAAACATCTTCTTCTGAAAATATACTTTGAAATAGTGGAGTACAATTAATAATCTAGCAACATTTAAAAGAATTTATTAAATACTAACGTAAAATATTAATTTATCTGCTAACCAAGGTTTAAAAACATATTTTCTTTGTTATTTTGTGACTTAGTGTTTTGATATATTTCAAATTCAGAGAGGAAAAAAGTAAAATCAATTCTCCAGAATGTGTTATGCAGAAAGCACTGAAATTAATAAGGGAAAATGATAAATGTAACTAACAAAGCCAATAAAATACTCTTTAAATGACAATGTTTAGATCACACCATCCCAATGCAGACAGAACTGTTAAAACCTGTAAAGTATATCCGACCAAGATCTTGACTTTACGAAGAACTGAAGCCAACAATTAAGCATATATATGGACAAATGATTTTATTGCCTGACTTCTGCTCTATAATCATCTTTCTCAGGTCTCAATTACAACAACCGTCAGACCCAGGTAAATACTCATGTGTTTCATTCTCAGGAAGGCAAATTTCCACCTACTGAGAGACTTGTTGGGTGAGGTCCCCCGGGATACTGTCCTTAGGGACAAAGGAACCCATCAGAGCTAGCAGCTCTTCAAGGATACTCTTCTTAGAGCACAAGAGATCTCCATCCTTCTATGCAAAACATCAAGCAGGGCAGGAAGGAGACTGTTGTGGTAGAATAATGACCTGCTTCTTGAGCTGAGATGTAAAAAAGAAATGCACAGGCAGTGGAAGCAGGGACAAGTGGCCTGGGGAGACTACAGGGAAATGGCTAGGAAGAATAGGAATGGGATCAGGAACCAAGGCACAGATGGAGCTGAACTTGGCGAGAAATGTAAAAAAATAATAAAAAAGGCTTCTGTAAGTATACTAAATAGTAAAGGAAGGTCAGGGTGAGTGTTCCCCC
>VWZO01011208.1:24092-59461 GCA_013396975.1 Bucco capensis | reverse complement strand
AAGGATAGGGAGCTGCTGGAGAGAGTCCAGCACAGGGCCAGCAAGAGCCTGAAAGGAGTGGAGCATGTGCCCTAGGAGGACAGGCTGAGAGAGCTGGGTCTCTTCAGCCTGGACAAGAGGAGACTGAGAGGAGACCTCAGCAATGCTTAGAAATCTGTGAAGGGTGAGTGTGAGGAGGAGAGAGCCAGGCTCTGCTCAATGGCATCCAATGGTAGGACAAGAGGGAATGGGAGCAAGTTGGACCACAGGAGGTTTAGTATTAACCTGAGGAGGAACTTGTTTGCAGTTCAGGTGCCAGAGCACTGGCCCAGGCTGCCCAGGAGGCTGTGGAGTCTCCTTGTCTGGAGCCATTGCAGAGCTGCCTGGACACATTGCTGTGTGAGCTGGTCTAGGTGATCCTGCTCTGGCAGGGGGGTTGCACTAGATGATCTTTCTAGGGCCCTTCCAACCCCTGACATTCTGTGGTTCTATGATTCTGTGATTCTGTGAAGAGAATCATGACATTTTCCAAACACTAGCCAGGTTTACCTTCCACACATCCTGAGAAACTCTGTAGCTGTGGGAAAGGGGTAATGCTGACATAATTCCTACGTTTCCCTCCTTTTGGTAATGTTTTTATTATTTATTTTTACCCTAGAGAGAAGAGCACCACTGAAAGAACAAAGCCCTGAGCTCCCTATCTGATTCATCAGAAAATTCACCAGGAGGTCATTCAAAGGCAATAATTCTCAGCTCACATATAAACAAAATTATATATAGATACAGATAGGTGTGTATACAGTTTTATGACTAACTATCACTAATAGAAGACTTCTGTCTACTCAAGCAATGACAAGTCCAAAGGTTAGATCAGCTTGGGCTGGCCACAGAATGAAACACTTTATTTTTATATAGCATCTTTCATGCCAACAGAACACCAAATTCTTCAAAGCCAGTTTATCTACACAGTCCTGAATGGGGCAACTGAAGTGCTCAGCTTTACAGGAAGCATCTGTAGATGTTGCAGGGCAGGGGTGAAGATGGAAACAATGGCCAAGTTTCAGGAGAATGATTGAGTACTGGAAAACTGGGAAGTTCCTGCAATGGGATATGCACTTTTTTAGGCAGTTGGAGAGGCTCTGCCCATTGAGCAGATGACTCCTGGAAGGAATTTGAAGAGAATTAGTGGGAATGGCTATTTCAGATGGCAGAAGCAATCAAAACAGAAAGCCAGTTCCTTAGGCCTGGGCTGTCTCCTTTCAAGTCTGAAGCCTATTTC
Source organism: Bucco capensis (assembly GCA_013396975.1). NCBI lineage: Eukaryota > Metazoa > Chordata > Aves > Piciformes > Bucconidae > Bucco > Bucco capensis. The sequence goes on along the minus strand of VWZO01011208.1, from coordinate 58,203 downwards.
CTTTCTGTCTTGGATCTTTTGTATCCAAGAGCTCTTTATCAGCTCTGCTAATAACAATCCAGGAGGAATGCTCCACAGGGGAGAGAATGGAGTGCTCTCTGCTCATGACCCCTCCAGCACTCAGGCTGAGGTGGACAAGACCTGCAAATTCTTTCTCTATTGTGGATTTGTGCTGCTTGGATATCTTCTCAGCCTACCTGAACCTACCCAGGCACAGTCTGACAATCCCTTGTGGTCTCCTGTGGCCCCTGGTGCCATAACTGTGCCCACAGCAGAGGAAGCATTAAACTCATTGCCCAAGGGAAAGTGTGGGGAGTGATACCCATGTTCCTAGAATCCTTGGATGGGTAGGATGAGCTCATTAGCCTTCTGGCAGTCATCCTAGGAGAAGGACAACTCTGATTCCAAACCCGGGCAGATGGAGCTCCTTTAGCCCTGGAAGACCTTCCATCTAAGAGGTTAAACCTCCATCCTAAGCCTAGCCACGACCTGAACCTACCCCAGAACTGCCTGCTAAGGGATCCTCCTCCTTGTAAACATGCCTCTCCTAAGCATTTACTAGTAGCAGCTGAAACATGTAACAAAGATCATAAACAGCACAGGTAAATTACAATGGAATGTGGACACTGACAAATTGATGCTTTTCCTGTTTTAGGCACATATATATAATGATAAATAACAGGAAAGGTGACATGATTGACAAAAGGCATTATGTGGAATGGAGCAAAAATCAAATTCTAGAAATCTCTACTTTCATTGGGAGCATTAAAAGATCTTTTGCTAGTCTAGGCAAAACTGCCCACACAATGTATGTTCAACAGGTGTCATTCTGAGAAGTGATGAGAATCTCCACTTTTCACTTGAGAAGAATAAGTAGAGTAAGTTTTTGAGCAACAGAGTTTAAGATTGCTCTGAGAAGTTCAACCTTTACATGTGAAACTCAATATTGAATCACATGTGGGAAGTCCTTTTGGTTTCATTCCAGAAAAATTCTTATAATGATCTTACACTTTCCTAAATTTGCTCTCTCTTTTGGGCTGTGATCTCCTTTATTTTCTCTTAGGTTTTGCACAGTTTTTCTTTGGCTTCCATTTATTTTCTGATCCATAGCAATGTATTATTGCCAGTAATTCTTCCATAGGATGTAGAGAATGGCTATTCTCTCTGTAGTAAAAAACCTTACCTCCAACATTTAAATATACATGCAAAGAGCTCAGTTTTCTGTTTTGATAAACAGAAATGATGATATTAATAGGACTTGCAGGATTTCAACATCACCAAAAATCAGCAGCTGTTATTAAGAACTTAGACACAGAAACACATCCCTCAGGTTGGCTCATCAGTGGCCTTCATAGCTTTCCATGAATCAAGAACTAAAATAAAGGAAAGGCAAGGGGAGACAGTAGAGGATTCTGATCTTCTGTGCTCCCTCCTTAGCTGGGATAGGTGTTCAGGGATGTAGGTGGCAGCTGGGACAGTCACCATCAGCAGCAGTGCCTAGCTACAGGCAAGAAGCAAGGATATAACTGTATAGAATCCTAGAATCATTTAGATTGGAAAAGACCTCTAAGATCATCAGCCTATCACCACCATGCCACTAAACCCTAAGGTGTCCCTAAGTACCACATGTCTGCAAAACTCAGTGTAGAGAATGGGAAGGAAATGGTATTGAGTGTTTCTAACCCTTTTGCCACAAGCAGTCTTACTGTAGCAGAGGCTGATGTCTTAGCTGGAGCACCTCATCCTCTTGGGCCTCCTGCACACACTCTGCACACAGGTCTCAAGGGCACTTTAATGGGGACAGGACCAAGCCTACTTTGTGATAGTTTGTAGCCTGGCTTCTCAGACAGTGTCTTTGCTGTGCATTTTTAAGGATATAGTCCTTCATGGATTTTCCAGTCCCATTCACAAGTGAGTGAGGAACCAGTTGGCTTCTGTGGCACTTTGTGGCTCCTGCTGACATCTCCCCCCCAGTCTCCAGGCAGCAGGTTGCTGGAAGAGCTGGTTCCTAAGCTAACATAAACCTCCCTAGCTTTGATGTATGTATGTATGCCTAGGCTTCATGAAGGAAGCTCCAGGGAGGGCTCCATCCATGCTCCTCCTCAGAGCCTTTTCCAAGCACGCTGATAAAAAGAGGATAGCAGATAGCACCCTCGAGCCTGCTATGGATTTTTTTAGGTGAGACACAGCATGTGCAGAGCTGGACCCACCCTTTAGTCCTAAGGTTCATCTGCCAGGGCCTAGCAAGCTTAGATGCTGGCAGCCAAGTCCTTAGGACGGAGGTTTAACCTCTTAGCTGGAAGGCCTTCCAGGGCTAAACGAGCTCCATCTGCCCGGGTTTGGAATCAGAGTTGTCCTTCTCCTAGGATGACTGCCAGAAGGCTAATGAGCTCATCCTACCCATCCAAGGATTCTAGGAACATGGGTATCACTGCCCACAATTTCCCGTGGGCAATGAGTTNCTTTCATCATCATCATCATCATCCATCATTTTCAGACTGTGCCTGAGCTTTGGTGTAGGCCAAGGAACAAAGGCAGTTGCCCCAGTGAGGACCTGACTCACCCTACACATACTGGCTTCACAGAATTGATGGTGGTAGGAACAGGCAAGCTGGGGGAAGATAGGATCATCCTTTCTGTCAGAAGGCAGCATTTCCATGGGACCATGGTGTCTGATAGAAGGCCTTAAAGGAAACCTCCTTCAGCTTCATAGGTGAATTGGAAACATTCTGTAGCTTTGGTGCAGCATCATTCTTAGGCTCTTCTTGTAGCACTGCCAACTCTAATCAGCTCTCTAGAAAAAATTTCACAGCATGCAATGCTAAATCAGACAGACCAAGCTGTGACCTCCTTAGCAAAAATATACCTGGATCTCGTGGCAAAGGCTGTTTACTCTAGCAAATGGTCACATGTTAAACAGAAGTATTTGGAGATGCTTCAAGTTCACTGTTCTCCTTGGTTTGCTTGCCGAGGCAGCAATGCAAGTAATCAGCTGTTCAGTCACATCTAAATTCAAGTAGTAGGGAAAAACATGGCTAATAATTTTTTCTATCTCCTATCTGATTTTAGCCTCCCACTCACCTACAGATTTCTAATATCTGAAAATAAAGACTTATATAGTAACAGAAAAGTTAAAAATGCAGAGGCTATTTTGCAGTCATCTATTTCAACCACCACTTCTCATTTTTCATCTCTATTCCATCTCATCAATTTTACCTCTTCAGATTCCTTTAGATAATTCCTCTTGCCTTTTCTTACTTTGATATTTAGCTGCTGTAGCATTCTTCATCACCTGATGTTTTGCATAAAAGTTTGCTCCATTGGCCACCTTCTTTTCCAGGCTTTTTACTTAATGAAGGTTGAGGCACACAGAAAGGAAGAAAAATCTCCTGGCAAAACTAGGCTACAGCTTTGGAGTCTTTCTTTTCCCATCCTTTCCCTGCATCCTCTCCAAGGGATATGTACACACAGATTGTGAAGGAAAAGATATGTTAAATGGCAATCTCCAGAGGTTTAACTGGCAGGCTGTGTTCTAAAATAAAGAGCTCATTTCAGATACAGGGAATTTTTCTTGCGTGGTCACTACCACCACTTTTCCTCTTCCACATACAGCCTTGATAGATCCTTTGCATTAGGTATTATTCCTTATGGGGCACAGTCTGAAAATCCCTTGTGGTCTCCTNAAAGCCTAGCCATACATACATACATATACATGTTCCTTACATACAAGTGGTGGTGAGTGCTGGAAGCATCATCTGTGGCTGCAGTTTTTCCTTGGTTTCTAATATGGCTTTTTTGGTTTTAGATTTGTGGTTGGGCTTTGATTTTTTTTTTGTTTTTTTTTGCCTTTTCTGGTTTTGTTTTGGTTTTGTTTTGTTTGTTCTTACTGTTGTTTGGTTTGGGGTTCTCTTGAATCACCTCTTCTGATAGCAAACAGAACATTGATTTCTTGGCTGTGAGACAGGATTGAGCAGCAGTGCTACAAGTCCTTGTGTAGCCATGTTGAGCACTGCTGCAATGCTACTTGCTCTATCCCATACCACCTTGTGCTACCAGGTACAAGGCTGCTCAGGCTTCAAAGCACTCCCCAGCTCCAGGGTTCCTCTTCCTCACTGTGCTCAGTGGCAATAAGAGGTGAAAATGGTTAGGGGGGTTTCTTGCAGATAATAGACCTCCTTAAGGTGTCTGTCCTAAGGGGATGTGTGCATGTGCACACAAGCTGTACAGCCTGAAGCAGATGGTCCCTAGGAACTTGCTGAAGAGAGTGCAGCAATCACCCAGCTCGCCTGTGTTCCCTTCCTTGGAAATGAAGCCAATGGGATGACATCTCCTCACAAAGGAATGGGTTCGATCTCAGAAATGGCAGATTCTCTTTATTCTCCACAAGACAATATGTGATGATTAGAATAAAAGCAACCAGCTCTCTGGGTGACTTCTAGCATCTTCTCAGCTACTTCAGGGAATATTTCTGTGGTCTGATGAGCCTCATATTTGTCCTGTGAATCCTTTATTTCATAGCTGTTGATTTTTCTTTTCCTATATTTTACAGTGAAGTTATTTCTTCTAATATTATTTAAAAATCATGGAAAATATAAAAATAGCTTTCAGATTCCTTTAGAACTCAAATATTTTCATTATTTACTTTGTAGTAGACCTGAATGCTTTTTCTTTGACCACTACTTATGTAGCCATATTTTGCTCTTTTCCAGAGCTGACTTTCCTGCACAAACTCTATGGCAATAGCTTCTTTTCCTACAGTCACTGTTGTGCTGTTTACACAAACAAGTCACAATATGGCAGGTTTTTCATATTTTTTTTTAGGTGTCTACTCATTAATCATTAAGGAACACCTCTCACAGCTCATGTCTGAAGACAGCTGTAGTCAAGTAAGAACCTTGATTAGCTTCCTTTGTTTTCTTAGTTGGAACAATGCTTTCTGTTCTCCCCTTTGGCTTGTGCAATGCCTGGGGTTTTGAACTACTGCTCAATGTGCTATTATTATCCTAGAAAACACCAGGAGCATGATTACATCTTGTGGAGCTATTTCTATTTGTGTATGGCAAATGACAAATGGCATTTTGATGTAAAGGAGTAGTGAATGACAGTGTCTCACTGGACTATTTCCCATGCTGCCCAATTTTCACAATGCTGGTGTCCTGGGGAGCAAAGGAATGAAAAATGATGCTCTTGATTAGGAATTCTTTGCCTTTTCAAAAGGAATTTCAACTGATAAGCCTTTGTTTTAATTACAGCTTCTCTAGTTGATGTAATTTCATGTAGCCTGCTTTGAGTCAGAAACACTGGGAAATCTTCCTGATTGCCAACTCGTAGCCCTTGGCAGTCACCTCCTGGAAGCTTGCTCTGCTCTACAGTAAGCAGAGAGGAGAAGCTGATTGTTGTGGAAATACATAACAAATCTGCTTGTTTATTCCAGATTTTGGAAAGGGAATCCTTTGGCATAAGTTGATTTACAGATGTTCTTAGCAAAGCATTTCTCTCTTGCTGTTTATTTGTCTCAGTACTTTCCCCTTTTGTCTAATGTGAAGAGATTCAGTGGTAGAAATGTGCTTGTTTAGAGCTAGAGCTGGTGCAATACTCAACAGCAGACAAGCACTGCCCTGAAGAGCTTAAAGGCTAAAAATACCTCAGCTAATGCTTCAGCTTTTTTTTTCAGCCTTTAAGATTCTCAACATTTTCTTGTTGTTTTGTCTCATATAACACACCTCTATTGTAAGCTGCCAAGCCAAGCAAATCAGCTTGCTTCCTCCCTGTGAAAATCAGCTGCCCAAAGGTAAAAAAATATTCATTTTTATATTAGAAAATACCTGTGGGTTCAATCCAATGTTCACTCAAGAACAAAACCATCCAAGTAACCTTGCCTACCTGCTCCTAGCAATGCCAGTGAAGCATCTGCAAGCACTTGGGCTGCTTCACCTGTCTTTTCTCCTGCTGTGGAGAGCAGGTGAGTTGTAGCAAACAGCTGGAGCTCTGGTTGTAAATGAGGTCATCTGGGTCAGACATGCACATACCTGCTGCTTTCATGAATATGTGAGTGTATTTTGAAGCAATGAAGTGCATGTCTCTCCAGCAAGCTTCATTTTAAAGCTTGCTGGAGATGTGTGGGTTTTGCCATCAGGATTGTCAGCAACAAGGTGAAGATGAGGGTGGTCTGCTAGTTTAATGCTAAGCAAATGGCTAGTGGCAAAGGGACTAAAGGAGAATGAGGAAAACCCAAGCCCACTGGCTGCTGCATCTTTGTTTTGGTTGTGGATGTTGTTGTTTTTCTGCCTCTGTGGTTTCTCCTTTCTAAGAACATCAGTCAGCACTGAGCTGTACTGTCTCACATTCTTTCTAGGGATTAAGCTGCAGGTTTAACTTTTGGGCTGGCATAAGGACCATCTGTTCAGTGCAGGCTGCAGGCAGAGTGGAGATGTGTGTGTGGTGAGCAGACAAAACTCACTGTAAGAGAAGGCAGCAAATACACTTTGCTTTGTTAATTTTGGTTTAGTTGATATTTTGTTGTTGCTTGAGAGTGCTTCTAGGGGATCAAATCATGTCCCATCCTAATGATGGTGATCTAATGGAGAACAGTTTCTGCTTGTTCTTCAGAGTGTTTGAACTCTCATCCCTTCTACACTTCAACCTCCATCTCCTCCATCATGTATAGGGATGACCTTCACTTTAACCTTATTATTCTTATCATTTTCAAAGGTCTGACATTCTTACTGTGATTAAAAAATTGTAGATTGTGGTTCACTGGAGGAGGAGAGGAGGAACCATAAGAATATCTCTAGAGGCTCAAATCCAAAAGAGGGGTTAAGGGTTAGAAGAGAAAAATAAAAGGAGGTACAGAAAGGCTCAGCAGCTACACTGCTCCATAGGCATAGCCTCTTCCCATTCCTGCTCCACCTGATGTCAACACCAAAGATCCCAGAGATACATAAGTCATAGAGATCTCCTAGCTATTGACCTTAAGCTATACCTTGTGTTCCTCAGGTACTGACCTTAATGATTGCCTCTCTGCAGTCCTTCACTCTCTGTTGTGAGCCTTATTCCATGGTATTTCTGTAAAGGGTTAGTGGAAGTTAGGAAACAGTTGGGAGGAATGCACATGACATGGAACACTGTGGGACTCAGTTTTGGGCCCCTCACTACAAGAGGGACATGGAGGTGCTGGAGAGGGGACAGAGGCTCCCAAGCTGCTAAAGGGCTTAGAACATAAGCCTGAGGAGGAAAGACTGAGGGATCTGGGCCTGTTTAGCCTGGAAAAGAGGAGATTGAGGGGAGACCTCCTGGCTCTCTAGAACTACCTGAAGGGAGGTTGTAGAGAGGCAGGGACTGCTCTGTTCTCCCTGGTGGAGAGTGATAGGATGAGGGGAAATGGATGGAAACTGCCCCAGGGGAGGTTCAGGCTAGACATTAGGAGGAATTTCTTTGCTGCAAGGGTTGTGAGCCATTGGAACAGGCTGCCCAGGGAGGTGCTTGAGTCCCCATCCCTGGAGGTGTTTAAGAGACAGGTAAATGTTGCATTGGGAGGCATCATTTAGCAGGTTGCTAGGGCTAGGACAAAGGCTGCACTGATGATCTTCAAGGTCTCTTCCAGCTGGAACTGTTCTATGATTCTAGAGCAGCACAGACAGACAATACCTGAGGCAACATCAAGTCTGCTAGGACAAAATTACCCATTTAGGGCTGTCTGAGCCAATTTGAAGTGGCAGAGTGAGCTCCTAGCAGTCTGATTCTCTGGGCTGTGCAGCCATGCAGTTTGGTACTTGATGCTAGTTTGGCAGATGCCTTAAAAACCTGCTCCTTGCATACTTGACTCACCAACTCATGCTATGGATATTTTCTTGTAGCTGTTGTATGACAGAGAGTGCAGCAAGTTTTTGAGGTTTAATTCATAATTTACAGAATGGATGACAGAAAGTGAAATGAAGGAATCTAGCCAGGCTCCATTTCTATTTTTGGGGAACAAATGAAATTTTTGACACAGCCTTATTTTCCTCCACTCTCTCCATTTTTGACAGGTGTCAGTCAAGTTCTAATTGAGACATAAGAACATCATTACTTCTCCCCTCTTTCTGTACTGCTTTTACAGGAAAGGAGGAAAACATGCAGGAGCTCAGGATGAATACTGCCTGATGAATTGAGGGAGAGAACATTTTATTTAAAATAATTCCTTATGAGCATATTGCAGCAGCAAGATGCATTTAGTGACTAAAGCTTTGCAGGAATAGCCTTTGGCTCTTAATATTGCCATTGCAATAAAAGCACTTTGCTATCATGCATATTCTAATCACTCACCTTCTACTCTATTTCTCAGCTGTATCATCATTCAATCACTGTAAGAGGTCCTCAGGGTGAAAACAGAATAACACATAGGGAAATAAATCACTAGTTAAATAAAATATAGGCACCTAAATAAAGGAGAACACTCCTAATTTCCTGAATAATCCATCTTAAATTGCTGTGATCTGCAGAAAAAACCCTCTTCATGTACCTTGAGAATGATTCCTCTCTTTTAGGATTAGTACTGTTGTATTTTCTGGACTAACCATCTAGATGCTAATCCTTCTGCCCCTGGGGCACCTAGACCTAAGCTTCCATTCAGCCCTGGACAACCTGTGGCCTTTATGAACCAAAGGTGTCATGTGTTTGAGCTTAATGTATCTGAAAGAACATGAGTTCTGTCTTACAGCCCAGCAAAATGATCTTCTTATAGCAAGAAACTGCTTTGCATCCAGTCCCTAGCAGCTGTGGGCTGACAGTTAGGGTATGGGAGAGTACTGGTGTATTGGGTTTGGCTGAGATGGAGTTAATGTCCCCATAGCAGTCCTCAGAAATGCTGTGCCTTGGGTTGAAGATAACCTGTGTGTTGTGACTGCTGCAAGGCTGGCACAGCACCAAGGCAATGGGGTGGATAAGAGTCTGGGAGGGGACACAACAAAGACAGCTGACCCAAAGTGACTAAAGAGCTATTCCATACCATATGATGTCAACTGGGAACAACTAGGAGGTGTGTAAAGCCTGTTGGGATAGGGTTAAGGAAAGCAGGATATCTGGCATGCCATGCTGTATCCCTAAGCATTGTACTTGGGCAGTAGCTTGAAGTGCTCTGGATCATCCATAGGACATATCTACATTTTGGGGCAGTGGTCAAGCCTGTATCATAGTCCTCTTCCAAGTCCTAGTGTAGAGATCATCTGGGCACCTAATGGTAAAGCTAGAAAGAGCTTTATGTGACATGCCACATGGATGTTAGGGTCTGGTGGCCAATTTAAGAAGAGTACTTAAGTGCTTCCTTAACAGTGATGGTAAAGGTCATGTGTTTGAAGGACCTTGAGACTCACTTCCCCAAAGCTCCTGACTAGGTGACTATGGTGGCACAGTGAATCACATTATTACAGACCTGATTATTCCCAAAGGACTTTAGGGATTGCTGAGTTTATTAGTCCATAGTCTACAAGAGACTCTGCAAACAAATTGAGAAAGAAGCACTCCAAAAATTCCTTGGTAGCATGTCTCTGGTGCATCAGAGCACTGTAACACAGGCAGTGGGCACTGACATAACTTAGCTGAGAAGGTTTAGGTAGATTGTCATGGACCACTCTTCAATCTCATCTCTTTTGGTATTGCAAAGAATGTGTTTAGGACTGTTTTTAGGGAATGTTTTTCCTCTGCTGTACCCATTCACAGTGGCTGAAGCACTTCATGCTACTCAGAGCTGTGTTACAGCTTTCTTTTTCTTTTGCAGATGAGTGAATGGAAGAAGAGAGAGAACCTCAGCATGCTGTAGCTAGCCCTGCTTGCTAAATTCATTGGATTTTTCAGGTATATACAGCTTGCAAGCATCTTGAACACTTTTTAATCCAATCTGCCAGCCCCAATCTGCATACAGGTTTTGTAATTCAAGTGGTACTGGGGAATTGGGGCTACTTCACTTGATTTTTTTGTTAATCCTCCATCAAAGTGCAGACTGAACAAGAGTTAGGCTGGCAACCTACAGCCACTCAATGCACTCATGCCCAGAGGGATGGAGAGATGGGATTGGAAAGCCTGCTTTCCCCTAACAAGCCTTTCCCTTTGACACCTTCTCACCTATACACTAATGCTTTTGGGGGGGCTAGGTGTGACAACAAGAGGAGAAATAAATACACCTGTATGCATAGTGATTTGTTAATGTTAATAGTGGGAAGTGTTATGTGACATCACTATTGCAAACCACTGGGTATTTAGCTTGGAGAATGGCAAGCAGCCTCTGCACAATATTGTTCCAGCATTCAGAAGCTGAACCTAACTGACACTTTGCTGGAAAAAAAAAAAAGAGCTCCAAGTGAGTGAGATTCTTCAAAAAAAATAGGTGCTCAGACAGGATTCTAACAATGCTGAGGAATTTCACTTGTTCATCTCAAAAGGAGGAGAATAAGAAAGAAGAAAACCTTCATTTTCATGTTCCCAACATCTTCATTTCCTGAGAATCCTTCAGTGGTGAGTTTGGATCCTTTATGCATCAAAAAGTAGATGTAACCAATTCTGGAAGTGGGTTAACATGTGGTAATTAAGTTACTTTAAATATTAATCATCCTATTTAAAAGTAACACTCAGCAAGAGAGAGATCCCCAATGAGAAGTAAAATTACACTATAAACACTATTCTGTCAAAATGGGACTTATTCTTTTTTTTTGAAGAAGCAAAAAAAAAGGAGCTTTCTTTGAAGCAAGATGAGAAGTGACCCAGTGTCTGAGCACATTCCCAGGGTGCTGTGAGGAAGCTGAATTCTTTTCATAATTGTTTGACAAACTCTATCCAAGACACACAGTGCACAGACTGAAAATGCATTTTTCCTGTCGTATGTCTGTGTTTATGGGTGAACACCATATGGACTTGGGGCTGAGCTGTGCTCATCTGCAAAGTTCTGCCAGAGGACTCCATCTTTCAGTTAACTGTTTCCTGTCAAGCAGGAAGAAGCATCTTCATCTTCTGCAAAACAAAAATGAACATAATCAATGAAGGTTACTTGAAAGTAAAAAAGCCTATGGCTGAAATTTGGTTTCCTCAGGGTCTGGGGTAGTTTTGTTGTTGTTATTCACATCTGGATAAAAAAGGACAGATTAGATATCACAGAATCACAGCATGTTAGGGGTTAGCAGGGACCTCTGGAGAACACCTAGTCCAAACCCCCTGCCAGAGCAGGAGAATCTAGAGCAGCTTGCTCAGGATGAGCTCTAGTCAGGTTTGGAGTATCTCCAGAGATGGAGACTCCAGCAGCATCCTGGACAGTCTGGGTCAGTGCTATCATAACTGAGAGCTTTGGCTTTTCTCAGGGAAATAAAGACAGGTTTTGAATAGGAAGTATTGACATAATTTGGAGGCTAAGCTGAGCCTGAAGGCAGTGATCAACTCACAGTTTTGTTCTAGTGTACCATATTGATGTGAATGCTGAAATGGGCTAGATGTGCTTGATTGACACAGGGCAGACAGGCCTGTGTTCTGAGAAGGGTCTCTGGAAACTGATAGAAATGACAGAAAGCTTTTATAAAATTACCCTCTCTTGCAGTTTAATTTTCCAGTGGTTAAGGAAAAAAAAAATAGGCACATTCATTCCAATTGAATTGGATGGATGTGACTTTGGACAGTGTCCCCTCCCATGCAGAGCACTGACTGCAAACTTTCCCATAGGAAACTAACCTCAGTACAAATACATTGTTTAGTTAATATAGGAAATTTGTGAATTCTGCCTTTTAGGCTTTTTTTTCAGGTCTTTTTTTTCTGCAGTACAAGAACCTTTGTCCAATCCTGAAAATGTTCCTTAGGGCCAAATCCTGCTGTTCTTGTGCCAAAAAACATTTAATCAAATAAATGCTGAATTTGGTTCTCTGTCTTTATTCAATTGTTTTTCTGAGTTAAATTTTCATTGACTTCCACAAGAGTTTTGTTTGGTAAGAGCTGAATTAAAGTAAGTAGAAACATGAGGACCCAGCTAAGACACTGACTTCTCCCACGTCCTGAATGCTCAGAACACTGAAGTTCATTAACACTCATAAAATGCAATGCTGAAAGTTGATGAGTTACCCAGTAATGGTAAATGGGAGGTTACTAGAGGCATTAGTTTAGTTTCTTCTAGTAAGTTTCTTTCTCTGCATAACTTCTAGACATCCACTTATGATTGCAAAGCTGCTACAGCATAAGCTATTGGCAGGGAACTTGTACATCTCCTAGTACTCCAACGATGTTGTGAGCTGGGCTGGAACGTAAAGCTGCCTAATAGATGTGATTATCAGAGTTGTGCTTACTGTGTTGATGCAATCTGTAATTAAATGATTAAGTATGAGGGAGGAAATCAGGAAGAGATTAGACAAGTTTTAGAGTCAATAGAGAGCGAGTGGAACGGAGAAGATATTCCACTGCTAAGGATATTGACACATTTGTCTCCTGACATGGGCTTAGAATGTGGCCAAAGCCCCAGGAAGCAGAGTCTGGATGCCAGACTGCTTTGAAGTTTGAAGTAAGGCAGTTTCAAGAATATTCTCCTCTACTCCACATGCACATGGTCCCAACAGATCAGTTGGCAGCTGAGAGCAATCAGGCTGCTCCTGATCCTCTGAGATGGGAAGGGGCAGCAGTGAGAGCATACAGAAAGAAGTGGCTCCTCACCCTTGCAAGTGCTTCATTAGCTTCCAGAATTAGTTCCCTACATTATGTCCTGGCTANTGAAGCCTAGCCATACAATTAGGGATAATATGAAGTCTTTGATTCCTAAAGGAAGAATTTATAGAAGATGTAAGACCTCTCTGTCAAATTTTGGCCTGGCCTAAGTGCCCTTGGTTGTTGCCTGTGTGGAGTACATACACCAGCAGCCAAGTGCTGCTTCTCTGCATACAAAAAGGGATCTGAACAGCTCTCCACTCCAGCTCAGAAACTCTTGGAGATCTGATCTCTTTCTAAAACATATCATCAACACAACATTATTTGTGAGAGCATTTGGCTCTGCTCCATGCATGGATTATTATTGTTAACTATGATTTTTTGTGCTTTTCTCACTGTGGTTTTGAGTATCTTTTCTGCTTGCTTTGTTTGAGACTTCCTAGCAGATAAAGATCAGAAAAATAGAATTGTATATTGTCCTAAGCAGATTCACTCCTAAACAAACCACTCCTCCAAGATTTCCAGAAGGCCCCAGCAGCTCTTTCAGAAGTCCCAGCCTCCCCAAGTGTTGTTTTTCACAGTTAAGCAGTCTTTGGTCTAAAGCTGTACAAACAAGCCTCGGAATCCTTGTCGCTTTCCGGGCCTGCTGTTGGGTGTGTGCTCATCTATAAATCAAAAGCATTGGAAACAATGTGAAAGAAACTCTTTAAAGAAAATAAATACAAAAGGAAATGTTTTTCTCTCTTCTCTCTCCTGCAGATCAGGCTACCTCCCAAAGAAGCCAAAAGCATTGCAGGGATGCAAAACTCAAGTAGGAGAGAGGAGATTCAAGAGTCCCTGGTCCAAATCCTACTGAATTAGTGGCAAGGTTCTCCTTGAACACAGGGAGTTTTGGATGGGGTCCCATGCTCTGATTTTGGCTACCACTTCCCAGTCCACTTTAGTTTGCAACAAGCAAGGCCTAAACTGGAGGAAAAGTAGGTTAAAAATAAAAAAGGCATTGGATCTACGAGGACCTTGCCAGGCTCTTTATGAAACCAAATGTAATCCTGCCAAAATGTACACAGCCAAAATGACTTCAAGGTTTTAGTGCAGCTTTGATGTGGAGGCATTGGAGCAAGGTGAGGCTTATTAATGCCTTGCCAGTACTGCAAGATAATAGAGCCACAGGTATTTTAAAGCAGGCAATTTATTTTGGATCTTACTCTGTTGGTTGATGTCAGTGGCAAAACTCCTGAAGACCTCAAGGATGAGAGGAACCAGGCTGTGGTGCTGAGGGGAATTCATTTCCTCTGAAGGGAGCAGAGCTAACTCTGAGCAGTCCCACTAGCTGATGTGGAGTGACATCACCCACCTTTGTGTTCCTGATGGTTGACATCAGAATACAGCAAGAAAAAGTGCTGCCTGCCCAGGGAACCTGAACACTGGAGCACAGCTGGGAGGGAAAGCTGTGTGTGAGAATACCAGAAACAAACACAAGTTTTACTTGCTAGGAGCCTCTTACAAGGGAAAAATAAATAAAAAGTTAACTTGCTCTGGCTGTTCTTTTTAAATCAGATGAAGCTGATTGTTTTGGTGAAATAAAATGAAATCCAATGTATCAGTAGGGTCATTTAAGCAGCTGTAGTTTTATTAGTTTTAAGCAATAATGATATAAGAGATAAATGCTAAGGCTGGATCAGATATTGTTAATCACTGATTCTAGGGTTTTTTTCCTTCAGTGCATGCAAGTAGTGTCCCTCAGAGTATTATCAAAAAAGGGTGTAAGAAGCATCTTGGTCTGTTATTGTCAATTAATTATTGAATAGCCTGCCTATGAGGAAAGTTTCTTCTCTGAAATATTGGCTCAAGCTTATCCTTTGCATTAAATTGGGTGAAAAAGCAAGCCCAGTGCAGCCATCCAGCATCCCTGAGATCTGGGAGGAGAGCAGGTTTTGTCCCTATGGCTTTCTTTTGTACCTTTTTGATTAGCATTCAAGAGCAGGAATGGATCATAACTTTGATAAGTACTGACCAGTCTGGTCAGGATTTGGGACACAATGCATATGTGTGTGTGTGTGTGTGTGTCACTGCCAGGTTAGCCCTTGGATCTGTCAGTTTGTTCTCCAGTCCCAATCACTCCTTGTTGCATTGCAGATATCTTATTCACTCTTGGGCTTCCCTTTTAGAGTGCATCAGCTGCACCACTTCTAAACCAAACCTCAGGTACACTTCTGGAGGAAGCTCACTCCAGGGACCTCTACAGAAAAGCATTGTGATGGAGATTGCACTTGCACATCTTCCAGGAGACTTAGCACCCTTGGTCACCTCTGGGGCATGCAGAGCATCCCTTGTACTGAATGATATCAAAGCATGATATGCTCCCACACAGTCCTCACACTGGCTCAGACCCTTTGAACAGAATAAAACACACAGAAAATAGTAAGACTGTCTTGTGGCCTGAAGGTACAACACAGGGCCCAGGAGAGAGCCAAGGCTGAGTGCTAGGGAGTGTGGATGCAGTCAACAGCCTTCACCTCTTGGTGCAAAAGCACTTGACAGGGTAAATATTTACCTAGCCACAGTGCATGTCTAAAATGAATCTGGGTATGAAAGATAATTCACATGATCAAGTGCTCAGTGTATTTTTGAGGGCTCTCTGATTATAGCAACTGATGCAAACAGTTAGAAGAGCATCGGACTGTGAGGTTCAGCAGATCTCAGTCTCTTGGAAATTCCATAGGATAATTCCCCATTTACTAAGGAAAAGGTGCTAGGGCACTGCCAGCTGAGATAGGGACATAAAGCATGCCATACAACTGCCATTTTAAAACCTGTATCTCTCAGACACTTTGTATTTTGATGTCTCCAAACTATGAGTGAATAGTGAAAGCACAAAGCAATAAACCTCTTTAATTTGGTTTGTACATAAGTTAAAAAAAAAGGCCTTTTGGGATTTTTGTTGGAGTCAAAGCAGCCATAGGTTTTGGCCACAAGACATCCTCAGACATCTGTGCTCCAGTAAGATATGGATCCTGCTGGCTGGGTTCTTTTCTGAGCCACCTTTTGATAGGACATAGCTTTTAAGGCAGGGTAGGGAAGGACAGAAATGCCCTAGTTCAAAAGGACATTCCCAACAGTTGCAGAGAAATTGTAGATGAGGTATTTTAGGCCCTTGATAAGCACAAAGAACCCTGCTCTCCAGAAGTATTGCAGTGAGACATCTCTAATCACTGAAGAAGGGATTCCACAAAGCAAGGAAGTCATCTCAGCTCTTTAATGTGTTGGTGGATTTTCTTAAGGGACTTTTAGGTGCCTGTGAGGGTCTCTTCCAGCACGAGTGCTGCAGCTTAGATGCACTGCATCCCATTAGGATTGCTCTTTCTATTCTGGATGGCAGAAAAGTAACTAATGTTCAATGGAATTCAAGGATTCTTACCACTGCAGAGTTCAATTTTAGAAGCTGAAGAGAAGTCAGTTTTGCATGAATAATATAATGAAGAGGAAGAACAAAGCTAAAAACCTAGACATGGGAGTGTTCATCTATGGGGTTTATGTTTTTGTTTAAAACTAAATGCTGATAAATTCATTCTCTGGATTTTAGGATGCCGTTGCTGACACATATTCCCTGTTGGTAAATTTGCATAATGAAGAGCTGAAGCAATTGAGAAGCTTTAGGCTGAAGTATTGAAGGCTCTCTCAGAGCAGGAAAGCTAAGCCAGGGATGACTTCTGAACTGTTCAAACTCAATCCTGTATCTTCACAAATTGTTGACGTGCTTCCTATCTGCAAAGCATGAAGCATAACCCCCAGAGCTGGGCTTGTCCCCATGACCCACTGACTTCTTGACATCTCCAGGTCATGCATCCAAAGCACGCACAGGCAGGAAATGCAAGCCTCCTTCCAACCACATCCTGGTGTGTCTGTAGTGTAAATTAGAGCTGGGAGAGCTCTGGGAAAATTCATCGAGCAGGCATGCTATGCTTCTTTTCCTTTCTCTTAGAAATGGTGCTAAAAGGTCTGGGCTGAGTCTGAGTCGTGTTAAAATGAATGAGAGTGAAACATGGAGATCACCAATAAATGAAAGCTGGTAGGGGAGAAAACCTCTGTATTGAGAAGGCACCTAGCAGCAGCTGGGTGAGACAAAGATGTATTAGAATTGTAATGTATGCTGTAAGAGTGATAAACACTAGCCAAAGAGCTGATCATCTCGCTTGCTTTCAGAATGGGCCTATAAGAGCATCTTTTTTTAAAAGGACCACAGACATCTCAATTCTCAGACCTAAAAGAAGCAAAATTCTCTTCTGTTAGTTATCTAGCAGTTTACTTATCTAACAACTGAATTCATTCTCTTCCAGTCATATCCCTGTCACGTCAGCCAAAGCTGCAAGGAGTCACCCAGATGCCAC
The DNA here is from genome assembly GCA_013396975.1 of Bucco capensis. NCBI lineage: Eukaryota > Metazoa > Chordata > Aves > Piciformes > Bucconidae > Bucco > Bucco capensis. The sequence continues at coordinate 41,170 of VWZO01011208.1, read as the reverse complement.
TGATCCCTGCTGAGAAACTGTTATTGCAGTGTCTCAGATTGCTTTTGAAACTAATCATCTTTTATCAGCTTTATGTGAACAAGAAGCAAACAAGAAAAAGGACACCTAAAGGTCTCAAGCATCTGGCTTCAGGATAGTCAGCTGAGATTCAAAGAAATTAAATTATCTTATCCTAGGTGATTCATATCCCAGGTCCAGCTTAAAAACTAAATCTGAAGTTTCAAAGTGCTAATGCAAAGATGAAACAACCAAACATTGTGCCACTTGGCTGGGTGTGAAATGAGTATCATAGAATGGTTTGGGTTGGAAGGGAGCTCTGGAGCTCATCTAGTCCAACCCCCCTGCACTGGCCAGGGACATCCCCAACTAGAGCAGCTTGCCCAGAGCCCTGGCAAGCCTCACCTGCAATGCCTCCAGGGATGGGAACTCAACCACCTCCCTGGGCAACCTGGGCCAGTGTTCCACCACCCTCGTGGGGAGCAACTTCTTTCTAATGTCCAGTTTAAATCTACTCCTCTCCAATTTAAAACCATGGAAGGACAGAGGCAGTTTGATGTTTTAAAAAAGGAAATTGCTGAGGTCCACTCCCACATAAATGAGATTAAATCAGATAGGACCATGTTTCCTGCCCTGTCATCATGGAGATGTGGTAGGATTCACCCTATGATAGACATTGATAGAACTGTGCTCAAAGTGTCCAGGCTATCCAGCTGCCTCCCTCTCCCAAACCCCAGTCACTGAGAAACAGAAGGCTGGGATTTTCTGAATGGCACAAATGAGGCACAGTTCGGATCTCAATGAATTGGACTAGAAGAAGAGTTCATACAGAATCACAGAATATCCCGAGTGGAAAGGGACCCACAAGGATCATCAAATCCAACTCCTAGTTAGGCACAGGACAATCCCAAAGTCACACTATGTGTTAACAGCATTGTCCAAGTGCTTCTTAAACTCCATGAGAGTTGGTGCCATGACTGCCTCCCTGGGGAGCCTGTTTAAATGCTCCAGCACTCTCTGGGTAAAGAATCTCTTCCTAACACCCAACCTGAATTTCCCCTGGGACAGCTTCACACCATTACCCCAGGTTCTGTCACTGATCACCAGAGATGATGGAGAGCAGCCCTGCAGGAAAGGCCTTGGGGTGCTGGTGGATGAGAAGCTGGCCATGAGCAAACAGTGCACGCTGGCAGCCCAGAAGCACAATGGCATCCTGGGCTGCAGCAAGAGAAGCGTGGCCAGCAGAGCCAGAGAGGTGATTCTGCCACTGCACTCTGCTCTGCTCACACCTCCTCTGCAATACTGGGTCCAGTTCTGGAGCCCTCAACACAGAAAGGACATGGAGCTGATGGAGCAGGTGCAGAGGAGGCCACGAGCATGCTCAGGGGCTGGAACACCTCTGCTCTGAGGACAGGCTGAGGGAGCTGGCATTGTTCAGCCTGGAGAAGAGAAGGCTTCAGGGGAACTACTAGTGACCTTCCAGGACCTAAAGGGAACTTCCAAGCAGGCTGCAGAGGGCCTGTTTGCAAAGGCCTGCAGTGAAAGGACAAGGGGCAATGGTTTTAAATTGGAGAAGAGTAGATTTAAACTGGACATTAGAAAGAAGTTCCTCCCCACGAGGGTGGTGGAACACTGGCCCAGGTTGCCCAGGGAGGTGGTTGAGTTCCCATCCCTGGAGGCATTGCAGGTGAGGCTTGCCAGGGCTCTGGGCAAGCTGCTCTAGTTGGGGATGTCCCTGGCCAGTGCAGGGGGGTTGGACTAGATGAGCTCCAGAGGTCCCTTCCAACCCAAACCAGTCTAGGATTCTATGATCTTACTTACACCAAGCAGGAATGTAATTAATGCATAGATGCTATAAGTTCAAGTGTTCTGCTCCCCAAAACCAGCCTGGGAAGAAGGACTTACGCAGTAGCATTTCTAGTTTTGTACACAAAGCCAGTGCTGGTACAAGTTCAGCTTGACAAATAAAATGCAAGATCTGCATGCTTGCAAACAGTAAGTGCTGCAGTGCCCAAGCACCCAACTGTTGAGGTCTTGAAGGTCTCAGCTGGGTAGATCACTGTATTTATGACCTGTTAATATAGAAGGAAGGTGGTCAGCAAGAGAGGAGACTAGTGTAGCCTGAAATCTCCAGCTGACCAGAGCAAAATGTAACAATGGGCAGAATGGGGTGAGACACAGAGGACACAAGTTAAATAACAAAGACAAGGCTGACTTATGGAATAAGAAAAATAAGAGCTATCTCCTTGGGCTTAGCCAATCTCTTCACACAACACTGATTTGGACCACGTGGCAGCTCAGCAAAGGTTGCTGGGGTCCACATGTGTCTTTAACTGCTCAGGATGAAGGATTGCCCTGCATAATAATGCAACCTTGCTCTGAGCTCATTCTCTGATTTGATGCAATGCCTAAAACTTCCCTCAGCTACACATCAGCACTGCTCTAACTATTGCAAGATGTTGCTCTGTGACTCTTAGCCTTGGTTTATATTTCAGAAGATGGATGAGAGGGAGCTGGCTGATGTCACTCAGGACATGCTGTAAACACTGCTCATTTTAATATTAAAATTCCATAATGCTGCTCTGTCCAGATGTTATTTATTAGATAGAAACTGCTGCTTGCTTTATTTTTGCATTTTTCCTTGCCAGTCCTTATAGCCTTTCCTGTAACTAAAAAGAAAAAACATCTCCTAGCAGACATCTGGTGTAAGTGCATTCAGTGCAGAGCAGAGAGGTTAGACAATGGGTGAATGGGTGCCTGGAAATATGAGCTGAGCCAGAAACCTTCTGTGTGGGAACCTCTCAGAGCAACACAGCCAGTGTGTCAGTGACAGCACAGAACAACCCTTGCTTTGGCTAGGGCTGCAGCACAAACAAGTCTAACACAACAGTTACCTGCAGATCACAGGATTCAGGAAACTTGGAGGCAATAAAGAGGTCACACATGTGGGAAGATATTTACAGAGTGAGATTTCTGTTTCTCCTTGACAGATCTGGGCCAGGGCAATCCCAAGCACCCATACAGGCTGGGCAGTGACTGGCTGGAGAGCAGCCCTGAGGAAAAGGACTTGGAGGTGCTGGTGGATGAGAAGCTCAGCATGAGCCATCAGTGTGCAATTGCAGCCCAGAAAGCCAAACCTAGCCTGGGCTGCAGCAAGAGAAGCATGGCCTGCCTGTACTCTCCCCTTCTACTCCACTCTGGGGAGACCTCACCTGCAGTACTGCATCCAGTTCTGGAGCCCCCAGGACAAGAAAGAGCTGGAGGTGCTGGAAGGTGTCCAGAGCAGGGTCACGAGGATGAGCAGAGGCTGGAGCATCTCTTCTAGGAGGACAAGCTGAGAGAGTTGGGATTATTCAGTCTGGAGAAGAGAAGGCTCCCAGGAGACCTTCTTGTGGCCTTCCAGGATCTGCAGGGGCTCCAAGAGGGCTGGGGAAGGACTTGTTAGGATGTCAGGCAGCAATAGGACTAGGGGAATGGACACAAGCTTGAGGAGGGGAGGTTTAGGTTGGCTGTTAGGCAGAAGTTGTTGGCCAGGAGGGTGCTGAGCCACTGTGCCAGGTTGCCCAGAGAGGTGGTGGCAGCCCCAGCCCTGGCAGTGTTACAGGCCAGGCTGGCTGGGGCTGGGAGCAAGCTGCTCTAGTGCCAGCTGTCACTGCCCAGGGCAGCGGGGTGGGACTAGAGGAGCTTGAAGGTTCCTTCCAACCCTGACAATTCTCTGATTCTATGAATTAGAACAATCTTGGAGCAAGGCAGCAAGGCTTTGCCTGAGCAACCTTTACAGGATCACAGAATCATTAAGGTTGGAAGACACCTCTAAGATCATCAAGTCCAACCATCTACCTATCACCACCATGCCACCAAACCATGTCTCTAACTACCACACCTACACATTTTTTTAACCCCTCCAGGGCTGGTGACTCCACCACCTTCCTTGGCAGTCTGGGCCAGTGTCTAACAACTCTTTCAGTGACAAAATGCTTCCTAATATTTAATCTAAACCTCCCCTGGTGCACCTTGAGGGCATTTCCTCTTGTCTTCTTGTTTACTACTGTAAGGAACTGGTACATAGCTAGTGGTAAATATATGAATAATGAGAAAGGCTTTGTTAGGTAACTTGTTTGATCCTCAGAGGGTATAAAGGATACATGGAACAAATATTTCAACTTTTCAAGGGCTGCTGTTTTGTTTTTGTTTCCCCACACACACTTTGAGTTGGGGAAAAAGTCAGGAAGCTAATTCTTTCATGGCACATTTGAGCAGTAAAAAGAAATGGTATCAGTGATGGTTTGGCTAGCCTGTGGTTTTCATGGAAGGCAGTGCTGTGAAGTGAACATTTTTCCTGCTTACTGGAAGCAGCTGAATCTGAGACTTTTTAAAATGACACTGAGGAGACGTAAACATCCAACATGGAGCTGCCAAATGCCAGAAAATGGGAACTGTCCATAAAACCTGCACTGGCAAAAGAGTTTAGGATGCATGATGCAGTTAAGAGTTGCATGTGACTATGCCATGCTTTACAAGAGATGTGCTATGGGTAAAGTAAATCATTCCTTTGGATTTGCTAGCAGTTTTGGCAGTCAGCTCACATATCTCCTTGGCAGGGATTCTGGGAGCATCTTAGCAATGGTTGCATTTCCTGGAGTGTGCCACCACTCTGACTGCAAAAGAGCACACACATGCAAGAGGATTATTACCCAAAAGGCTCAAATCAGTAGCTCTCCTGGGTGGAACCATCACAGAAATGAGTTAGCATTGTTGCATCATTCCTGCATGTCCAGCTTTGCTGTCCAGTCAGTTTCTTCATTAAAATCCACCATTATCATTGCTTTGGGTAGGAACTTCCATCACCTGGACATCTATGGCTGTGGGTACATTTATACCATTCCATGCTTCCATAACTGTGCCCACAGCAGAGGGAGCATTAAACTCATTGCCCATGGGAAAGTGTGGGGAGTGATACCCATGTTCCTAGAATCCTTGCATGGGTAGGATGAGCTCATTAGCCTTCTGGCAGTCATCCTAGGAGAAGGACAACTCTGATTCCAAACCTGGGCAGATGGAGCTCCTTTAGCCCTGGAAGGCCTTCCAGCTAAGAAGGTTAAACCTCTGTCCTAAGGACTTGGCTGCCAGCGTCCAAGCTTGCTAGGCCCTGGCAGATGAAGCTTAGGACTAAAGGGTGGGTCCAGCTCTGCACATGCTGTGTCTCACCTAAAAAAATCCCTAGTGCAGGCTCGAGGGTGCTATCTGCTATCCTCTTTTTATCAGTGTGCTTGGAAAAGGCACTGAGGAGGAGCATGGATGGAGCCCTCCCTGGAGCTTCCTTCGTGAAGCCTAGCCATGACGACGACGAATTATTCCATTAAGGTTGAACCCTTGTAATGGATGTATCTGTTTTCTGGATCAAATGTAGTTACGTAATGTAAAACAAATCAAAACCAAAACCAAACAAAAGCCTACCTTTACTGGGTTGATATTTCCAGTTTCTGTCTTCCCACAGCTCATTCAGCTTGCATTTTCCTTTCCTTCTGCTTTTCCCTTTTCTTTTGAAATTATAGTTCTTCTTTTTACTGTATTAGCAGTTCCCTGCAGGACTCTAATTCTAGATTCAATGCCAGAAGTGCATGCACTGTATTTAAGGTGTATATCTTCCTTTTGCTTGCTGCATGTACTGTCAGAGAAGGCCATCCCTGTGCAGGCCCCAGCAGTGCTGCTCAGCAGTCTGTACCTTTGCAGATGCCAGTCTTCCTGCAGCAGCTCAACCCACCCACTGGCATGAGAAGGCTCAGCAGGACTGAGCTCAGTGCTGGTAAACCTGTTTACCTTGCTGACAAATCTGCTGCTCTCCAGAGGAGGCTCTGAGCTTCACAGAGTTGTTTTGCTCTTCCTATGTCATGCCAAAGATAACACAACAAAGCAAATGTCCATCAGAGGAGCAAGTGGTGACCTGTATCAATTACCTACCAAGGAATGGATAGTGTTTGATCCACTGCTTTCACAACTGGAGCAGTGAAGCAGCAGTGAAGGAGAGGGAGGAGAGCTTAGACTTCACAGCATACCAACTAGTGCAGGATCTGTGACAGGACACAGACCTTGCAGAAAGTATTTGTTTATGTGGAACTAGTTCTCCTTATTTTATCAGGTTAAAGTAGTTTTGCAAATCTCCATCTCCTAGAGCCAAGTGATTACAGATACATTTGAACACTTGTTCTGAGCCTGAACAAGTCTGAGACTCAAGGTCTGGACCATTTAAACACTATGACCCTCACAGTATCACAGAATCACAGAGTGTTAGGGGTTGGAAGGGACCTCTAGAGATCATCTAGTCCAAACCTCCTCTCAGAGCAGGGTCACCCAGAGCAGCTTGCATGGGATGTGTCCAGATGGGTTTGGAATGTCTCCAGAGATGGAGACTACATCACTTGTCTGCACAACCTGGTTCAATGCTCTACCACCCTCAAAGGAAAGAAGTTCTTTCTTATGTTCAGATGGAACTTCCTGTGTTCAAGTTTGTGCCCATTGCCTCTAGTCCTGTCACTGGGCAACACTGAAAAAAAAGCCTGGCCCCAACCTCCTGACCCCCACCCTGTAAGTATTGCTAAGCATTGATAAGATGTCCTCTCAGACTTCTCCAGGCTAACCAGCCCCAGCTTTCTCAGCCTTTCCCTGCAAGAGATATGCTCAAGTCCCCTCATCATTTTTGTAGCCCTCCTCTGTACCCTCTCCAGAAGTTCCCTATCCTCCTTAAACAGGGGACACTGGAATTGGACACAGGATTCCAGCTGTGGCCTCACTAGGGCAGAGCAGAAGGGATGAAATGATTCCCTTTTCAGCATCTCTTAAGATCCTTGGAAAGTCACCTTCTCTTTCCAGTGAAATTTCTGTGGCACTTAGTCACAAGGGCAAGTTCCACCTTGCGATGCTTAAGAGACACTTCTCTTAAGGAATCATGTCCTCCTTTCCAACTCAGAAAAGATAGCTTCAGCCACAGTACCCCACAAGTTTTGCATTTGACCAGGACAATAGAATGTTGCAGCAGAATGGCAGCCCAGAGGTGTGAGGAGCAGTGCATGTCCCAGCAGCTCCAGCCCAGGGCTCACTGGCCCTGGCACCATCACAGCGCAGAGGACTCCTAACCTCTGTCCTTGCACTCAGCTCAGTGCCAGAGTCACACTGGGGCTACTCCTGAGGGAACAGCCCCAATCATGANGCTCTGGCAGGGGGGTTGCACTAGATGATCTTTCTAGGGCCTTTCCAACCCCTGACATACTGGGATCCTGTGATACGGTGAGGAGCAGTGCAGTGTCCCAGCAGCTCCAGCCCAGGGCTCGCTGTCCCTGGCACCATCACAGTGCAGAGGCTTCCTAACCTCTGTCCTTGCACTCAGCTCAGTGCCAGAGTCACACTGGGGCTACTCCTGAGGGAACAGCCCCAATGTCTATTAGAAACAAATCACTGCGATTTCCTTTAGATAAATCTCACCCTTAGTGAGTATGGTTGTGACCCTTTTCTAGAGAAAAAAAGTGGGGAACACCGAGATGTTGAGTTGAGGTTGCAAGGTGATTCAGCTAAATTGGGGGTGTTGAAAAATAAAGATAAATCAAAATAATAAAAATTTAAAAATTAAATTTAAAAATAAAAAAGAAAGAAAAATAACCCAAAACTTCTAAAGGAGATGAGATCCCAGCTTTTTGAATGTAAAATGAAATGACTTATAAATTTATTTAGAGTTTGAAACAGAAGATACTGCAAAGAAAAAAAAATCTTCAAACAAATGCTTTTTATTTTTTTAATTGTTATTATTATTATTTAGTGAATGTTTTCTTCAAGAGAATATTTTCTGGGACCAGAAGAAAATGATACAAAATTCAGATCCAGTTATGTATGCTTTTTTCACTATTAATTCCAGAAGTCTAACTGCCATGGCACTGTGAGCACACAACATTACCAGGTGGGACAATACTGCAGCACTATCTGTGATGTCCCAGACCATTCCTTTACTTTCTAGCACCCCGTCTTCCTCCCTGACTCTTCTGCTCTTTCTGGCCTCCTCCCAAAATAATTCTCTTCTGTTTTCTCTTTTTGCTGACAGCTTCCATTGAAATGGCCTTGCTTTCTGCCCCTTTGTATTCATTACAGAATATAAATCAGGAGCAATCTGATTAGCTGACTTCCTTGGGTTCTTTTAGGCAGGATGATGTCAGGACAGCTCAGGGAATGAAGTTTATTGGTTGCATTGTGGGCTTTCTGCTAGCCAAATCAAGAGGAGCCCAAGGGTTCAAAAGAGTGTGGAAGCTTGGTGTAAACAACTATCATTTATATTGCTGTGAATTGTGGTGGGAGAGGAAATTGGCATCCTAGAAGTGAGTGTGTTTTGTGACCAGACATTGCTTTAGCCTGAAGGAAGAAGTAAAACCAAGTTAAAATATCACAGGTTCCCTTTTGCTCTGCAGGAAGCAGCCTCTGGTGTATGCAGTGACTCATTTGGATAGGTGTGTTTGGCAATACTCTCAAAGCCTTGCCACAGAAAAACACCCTGCCTTTTCTCATAAAACACATGGCCAACCTATTTGAGATGCCCAAGACTCACAAACCCTCAGGAGGGGTTAATATTGCCAAGGACTGGCTCTTCCCATGGCACAGTGGAGTGCTTGGTGGCATTCAGGTTCCTACAAACGGGGGAAGATAGCTTGAGTGTATTCCCAATGTTTTCCTTTACCCATGTCTGTCGCCTTAGCCAAATCAGCAGCAGTATTTAATGGCAAAGCTAAGCTTTATCATCTGACAAATCCAATTTGGAGTCAAAATCACACTCCATCAGGAAAAGTCACAGCAAGTCCTATGCCCACTGCTGCTCTCTTTACTTACTGAGAAAGCATCTTCTCACCTTATTTCTCTATCCATTCTGAACTCTTTATTTTAAAATCAAATACAAGGAAACAGCATTTCCCCAAATACTGAATAAAATGTCTTTGTTCCAACAGCAGTGCCAACTACTGGCACTCAAAGTCAGATTTAAGTCTGTGACTATAACCTTGCCTGCATCATTTCAGGGCCTTCTCACCCAAGGCCCTGAGAAAGGCAGTTTCTCTGAAATTCTGTGATCATCTTGGTAAAGAGGCAATAAAGCAGTATGCAGTCATCTTCCACTCTGCTGCTACTGCTTAGAATTCTTGTCATGGAGGATCACAATGAAAAGCAAGATTTCATTTGTTTGTTTGTTTGTTTATCCTGTGTGAATCAGGACACATTGAAAGCTAATGTTTATTTTCTTCTGAAAACCATTATTGCACTCCTAAGTCCTAAATCTGAAGATTGCTGAAAGTGGCTTACTTTTCTGGGCCAAGACACAGCTAAAAAATAAGATTAATATAGCTTACTTAGAAGAAACCCTTGATGATTCAGCTCAGAGAAGCACCAAGTATTTTCCTCTGGTTAAGGAGTACAAGAAACAAGAAGAATGTTTTTACCAGAACTATTTGCATCCCCTGTACTGAGTGGCTTCCCATTTTTGAGGTTCAAGTGGAAGGACCTTGGTTTGTATAATGTCACAAGCTTCCCCTGCCTTTTATTTCAAAAGAGCATATTTAGAGTAACAAATCAGTTTGAGTAGAATTTTATTTCATTATCTGTAGGCAAAATCAATGTTGAGGACCTTATTATATGATCAATGAACAGCAAAAGATTCAAATGATAGAGATATTCATGGTTATTTACAGAGATGCACTGGTCTTTGCTCTCCAGCTTAACACATATTGCCAAAATGCTTCAAGGCTTTGATACTTAGCACATAAAGGAGAGGACATAGGAGGTGAACTAAATCCCAACTTCCAGTGAGGACATTCTAATCCCTTCCTATCAGGCAACCAGAAATGTTGCCAGAGAAGTAGTTGGCCGACAAAAAAGGAGAAATCAGCTCTTATCCAGGCTCTGAGCTTTAGATCAAACCTGCCTAACAGCACCCAGAAAATGACACATTCCCTGTGCAGCTAGTCCCACCACTCAGGCACAGTCTGAAAATGCCTTGTGGTCTCCTGTGGCCCCTGGTGCCATAACTGTGCCCACAGCAGAGGGAGCATTAAACTCATTGCCCACGGGAAAGGGTGGGGAGTGATAGCCATGTTCCTAGAATCCTTGCATGGGTAGGATGAGCTCATTAGCCTTCTGGCAGTCATCCTAGGAGTAGGACAACTCTGATTCCAAACCCGGGCAGATGGAGCTCCTTTAGCCCTGGAAGGCCTTCCAGCTAAGAGGTTAAACCTCTGTCCTAAGGACTTGGCTGCCAGCGTCCAAGCTTGCTAGGCCCTGGCAGATGAACCTTAGGACTAAAGGGTGGGTCCAGCTCTGTGCATGCTGTGTCTCACCTAAAAAAATCCCTAGTGCAGGCTCGAGGGTGCTATCTGCTATCCTCTTTTTATCAGCACGCTTGGAAAAGGCGCTGAGGAGGAGCATGGATGAAGCTCTCCCTGGAGCTTCGTTCGGGAAGCCTAGCCATACATAGTCCCACCACTACAGGTCAGAACTACTTCCCTGTGCTGAGCTCTCATCCAAACTCTACAGCTAAAGGAGGTATCTGGCCTGGGTCAGAAATCCTCTGGACAGCAGGACCACACAAGTGATTGTCCTGGGCACTGGTGAGGCCACACCTCAAATACTGAGCTTGCGGCCCCCTCATGACAAGAAAGACATTGAGGTGCTGGAGTGTGTCCAGAGAAGGGCAATGAAGCTGGTGAAGGGTCTAGAGGATAAGTCTCATGAGGAGCAGCTGAGAGCACTGGGGTTGGTTAATCTGAGGCAGAAGTGAAGGCTCAGGGCAGACCTTATCTCTCTCTACAACTCCCTGCAAGGAGGTTGCAACAAGGTGGAGGTTGGTCTCTCTTCTCCTGCATTACCAGTGAGAGGACAAGAGGAAATGGCTTGAAGTTGCACCAGGGGAGGTTTAGATTGGGTGTTAGGAAAAAGTCCCTCACAGAAGTAGTTGTTAGGCATTGGCCCAGGCTGCCCAGGGAGGTGCTGGAGTCACCATCCCTGGAGGAGATTAAACAGCATGTAAATGTAGAACTTAGGGCCATGGTTTAGTGGCACGGGGGTGATAGGTATGGTTGAACTTGATGATTTTAGAGGTCTCTTCCAGCCTTAATGATTCTGTGATGCAGCTAAGAACCTGGGGCTGTGAATGACTGAAGGGTTTCCCAGCTGGTTTGAAACAGGCTCAGGTTGGTGAGGAAATGGATATTTCTTACATGCTGTCCCAAACCTAACAGCTCTGGAAATACTTCCACGCCTGCTGCCTTGACAAGCAGTCTGAGCTGCTCCTGCAGCTTGGGATCCAGTCCCTGTGGACAAGGACACAGCATGTAGGAGGCCATGGGAAACTAAAGCTTCTCAGCCTCTGCCTGTGCTGTAAACCTCTTCTGCAACCTTCCTCACCCTCTGCCTGCAGGCTGACACTTCCCCTGGGCATATAGACCTGCATGCCAAGAGCTGTGTGGTTCTGGCCATGTACACAAACACAAGGGCTCTTAAACCCCATGGTTTATGGGTTAGTGTGATGAAAACATACTTGTTGGAGATTAAAGGCTTAAACTACCTATGCTGCCAGAAAAGCTATCCAGTTTTTGAAATGAGACATAAATTCCTCTCACTCCAATTCCTGTGGTCAATTATGCTAAATCCAGCAAAGAGCTTTCCTGTAAACAAGTATTTTGTTAGAGAGATTAGAGGTCATCACCACTGATACCTGGGGATAGCTCATGAGCTCTGAATCAATCAGAACTTAGCAAGTTAAATTTTAAAGACAGTTCTTGTGCAAAAAGGAGTTACTCTGTTTTAGTAATACTTGAATTCTCTCAGTTATTAAGATTTCTCCACATTTCAAGATACCAGGACAAGTTGTTTAATCTAAGAGATGAGAAGAAAGCAAATGAAAGGGGAACATGGTTCCAGAAAAATAGATCAAAAACATACTAGAAAAATGAATTATCAGACACTGCAGTGAGGATAATTTTCTACCCATTTTTCCATCAATAATTTCTTTCCTAAATGGAATAGAAAAATGGCTGCTGAAAACTGTAATAACAATGTTTATTACACATCATCATATCCTTTGGAAGCTCTTACCAAAACTAGGGTTTCCTGCCCCAAAATTCATAAATAGACATTAATAAATAGCACAGCATCAGTCAAACCACTGAATTAAGCTTTGACTTTAGGTTAAATGTTGGAAAGTCATTAAAAATGTTAAATAGGAGGGTTAATTTCTTTGGTTAACTGCGCAATTTAAAGAAAAATTACCTCTGCTACCCAGCCACTGACTGTCAGATAAAAGGTCCTGATTCCTGCATGAGGTTCCTCAGACTGGCACTTGAAGATGTAAACAAGAACTGAAAGCTGCATGTCATCTATGAAAGATGAATCTTTCAGTCAGAAAAGCCAAAATAATAAAGTTTCTCCACACTTTTAAGCCATTTAAAATGTTTTACCCTTGATTCCTTTGTTTAGTTCCCACAGACAGGAGAGTGCCCACATGCCTAGGCAATGCTGCTTTCTCATTCGCATCATGAGTGTGAAGCTGGTGAGCTATGTGTTCAATGGATGGATCACTAGGTGGATAAAGAACTGGCTTGAAGGCTGCACCCAAAGAGTGGCTGCCAATGGCTCCATGGCCAAGTGGAGGCCAGGGACAAGTGGAGTTCCTCAAGGATCAGTCCTGGGACCTGTCTTGGTTGACATCTTTGTTGGCAACATGGACAGTGGCATTGAGTGCACCCTCAGCAAGTTTGCCAACGACACCAAGCTGTGTGGTGCGGCTGATATGCTGGAGGGAAGGGATGCCATCCAGAGGGAGCCGGACAGGCTGGAGAGATGGGCCCATGCCAACCTCATGAAATTCAGNAGCCCCTCTGCCAGGTTGCCCAGAGAGGTGGTGGCAGCCCCAGCCCTGGCAGTGTTGCAGGCCAGGCTGGCTGGGGCTGGGAGCAAGCTGCTCTAGTGCCAGCTGTCCCTGCCCAGGGCAGGCACAGGGGTTGGGATAGAGGAGCTTGAAGGTCCCTTCCAACCCTGACAATTCTATGACTTCATGATCATAATTCTCTACAAAGAGTATTATGCATTATTACATACCATAAGTGTACTGGAGTGTTTTAATAGTGCTGTTGGTTCTGAACTCCTGATTTAGGAGCCTGCCAAAGACACCCCTGAGGCAGTATGCTTGTATGGCAATAGGTAGCAAGAAATTAGTCTGCAGCCCAAGCTGTGAACACCTCAGCTTGTCTTCTCCACTGAAATGTTGGAGTGAAAGCTTTCTGCCACCTTCTCTGGGACAGTCCTGGTTTTGCACTGGTAAGGTCCTTGTATCCTTGTCATTTGCTGTGCTCTAAGTTCCCAACTTTGCTGAAGCTGAAGTATCCATTGGGGAAGGTATTAGCATTCCAAGCTAGTCCAAAGAACTGGAATAAACAAACAAAAATAGTTAGGAATGTCACTAGCTTCTTAATGATCTTTTGACATGCTCAAAATAGCTTGGCCATGGAGATAAAATCACCTATGAGGTACTGCATAGAATATATCAGATTGCAGGAAGAATTGGTTGTGCTCCTGATTAAAGGCAAAGAGACAATATCATTGTGAGAGTGAGGTTCAAGAAGCTGAGTTCATGTGAAAACAAGAAGGAATGAGCGTGCATCCCCGGATAATTTGATGTCTTGGACATGAAAATGTTAACTTTGCTTTGCATACTTCCCAGAGTGTTGTCTATGGCACCTTGCCACTGCTAAACCAAACAGCCTAGCAATAAAACATCTTACCGTGCTGGAAGAGGAAGTAGGAGATTAGTTTATAGGAAATATATTGCATAAAACTAAGAGAGAAATCCCAGGAGTCTCAGAAGTGTAACCCAGGGGGAGAGCTTGCTTTATACAGCTTTTAGGTTGAGCTAAACAATAGGAGTGTACATAATCTGTTTGCTTAAGATGCTCATAGTGTATTTTACTTGATTTTCTAAAGAACTGAAAAGCAGCTCTCTATATTGTAACCTTTTAGATTGGATTGCCCCAGATTTGGAGCTTTATTCAGGCTTTGTATGTGGAGGTTCTTTTTTTTGGCCATTATTGGTTTAGTTTGGTTAGCTTTTTGTTGTTCTTTTTTCCTTTTTCTTTGTTTGATTATTTTGTTGTTGTTTTTGTTTTTTTATTTTTTGGTTGGTTGGGTTTTTTTGTCCCTGTCTCTCCACAACAACATCTCTTACTATTTTTTCTTTCTATTTTGTGTGAAGAGGCAGATTTAGTGAAATAAAAACATTCCAGGAATGCCTTTTGCCATTACCAAACCTCTCCTTAACAGAGGTAAACATTCAGAAAACTCCCTGTGGCTGACTTTGACACACTCTAAAAAATCATATGTTGTCATTTGAGAGCTGAAATTATTTCTCATTTCAGAAAAAAACTTTTCATTTTATTTATTGTCATACAGAAAAAAAAGTATCTCCTTAAACTCAAACCAAGATGCTCTGACTCTCTGGGATTTTGCAGGAACTTTTGCTTTTTAAGTTGCTAAACTAAAATATAACAATAATAATAATAATAAAAACTAGACTTTCCTATGTGCAAAACTCTACTAAGCCAAAGGAATGATGTTTTTCCTCCTTCTTGACAATCAACTAACAGTTTTACTTGCCCTTCATCTACACGGGTAGGCATGAAATATAGGTGTCAGACTGGAGGAGTTTCTCCAGAGCTCTCTGTGGCATGACCATGGGCTAACTGACTGACCTTGAAAGCAAAAGCCATTGACTAAAGAGAGCTGTGAAAATCTTCATAAGTTGGTGAGAAAACTGTACACAAGGATGGGCAGAGACAGCGGAGTCTGCTTTTCTGGGAAGCCCTTAANGCGCTTGGAAAAGGCGCTGAGGAGGAGCGTGGGTGGAGCCCTCCCTGGAGCTTCGTTCATGAAGCCTAGCCACAATTGGTCACTGTACATTGAGTAAATTGTGGGGTTCTTTCTTCCTCTAGCTTTCAACAACTGCTGCTTAACCCTTTTCCTTTCAAAATACACAACTAACTAACTAACTAACCAAACAAATCTAGAAACGAAGGGTTAAAGTTATGCCAGGATTCTATGCCATGGATAAAATCCAGATCTTTCTCCTGAGACTTCAAAGGGGCTATTAGGAGTGGACCGAGTGTCATTTGGTGCTGGAAGCAGGAAGGTACTTAGGCAAGAGGTATGACTTAGATGAGCCAAGGAGGAGGAGCAGCAGGACCACAAGTCTTTCTCCCTGTGGGAGCAGAAAGGTTGTTGGAGGTGCTGGGATGAAGCAGATAATTGCAGAGCACTTGCTGCCATCCTGAGAGGGAAGGAAGGAGGCATTCCAGGTGAGGCTTGCCAGGGCTCTGGGCAAGCTGCTCTAGTTGGGGATGTCCCTGCCCACTGCAGGGGGGTTGGACTAGATGAGCTGCAGAGGTCCCTTCCAACCCTAACCATTCTAGGATTCTATGATTCTATGATTCTCTTTGGTTCTGTGCCCACCTGTCCTGCAACATCCTGAGGGCTGAGAATGGGGACAAGAGCTGATGCTCAGCATTGGACACTGTGCATGGGACCATCACCCTGAAACTAGGAGTAACCCAAACTACTCTTAAGAAAATCCTGCTCTGGCTCAGATGATTCTAACATAAAGCACAGAGCCTCACTTGTGCTCTCTGCAATTGAATAAGCAGAAAAGAAAAATACTTTTTCTTCCCACTCTGAAATGGACCTTTAGTTTCATACAGACAGAAATTGATTGTTCTGTTGCTGTGTGCTGAAAATCACAGAATCATTAAGGTTGGCAGAGTTCTCTAGGATCACAAGTCCAACCATACCTATCACCCCCATGCCACTAAACCATGGCCTTTAGTACCACAGGTAGATGTTTTGAACCCCTCCAGGAATGGTGACCTCCCTGGGCAGCCTGGGCCAGTGCCTAACAACTCTTGATGGGAAGAAATTTTTCTTAATATCCAATCTAAACCTCCCCTGGTGCAACTTGAAGCCATTTCCTCTTGTCCTCTCCTGGTTAACCCAGGAGAAGAGACCGAATCCCATCTCATTGCAACCTCCTTGCAGGGAGTTGTAGAGAGAGCTAAGGTCTCCCCTGAGCTTCCTCTTCTCCACACTAACCAACCCCAGTGCTCTCAGCTGCTCCTTGTAAGGCTTATTCCCCAGCCTCCTTGCCTTCTCTGGACTGTATCCCTTTTCTTGATCCTCTCTGTTGTCTCTGTGTGTAGGATTTTTGGGTGTAACTTGTGAAATTCTTGCTTGCCTTGGATTCTTGCAGGCCCCATTTGGACACAATGGATCCTTGCCTCACTGCAGTTCCTGTAGGCAGTGATGTATTTGATCTGCTGGCCCAAGATAGGCATTTCTTTCAGAAACCCTAATGTAAACACTGGAAGTAGTTTATAGCTGTGAATCAGCAGCCAGTGCAATGGTGATTTAAGGCTATGAAGAAGTGACATAAACACTCCCCTCCCTACACTCCAACTCTAGAGTCTCAAGCTACAATTAGAAATACTGTAAAAAAACCCTTCTGATTTTCTTCTTCTATTTTCCTTCTCTTTTGAGTTTTTATGTCACTTTGGTCATCACAAGGAAGTATTTTTTCTGCAATGCTGACTTTGTTTCCCTGCCCAGCAGAGGTGGAGCTGACACAGATTTGCTGACAGGATTTAATGAGGAAGTTTTGCAACGTGGTTTACAGCTGGTGTAAAATTCAGGAGGTAACTACTGTCAGGTATTGTTGGGGTTTTATCTGAACAAGACACAGACTTTATTTGGTGCTATAGATCTTTCAAGGCATCCACCCTAGTTGTTATAATCTACCCTTTGGTGAGCAGAGTTAGTTCATGTGACTGAGAGACAACCCTTGAGATCTGCATTTTACTTCCAGTAGCCAGCTTCAAATAAAATGTAATAAATCCTTTCTCTGTGCTTTTTGAATATGTTTCCCCCTCATCCTAAAAATCTGAAACATTTCATAGAGAGACAGTGAACAATGAGAAAAAAGGACATTGAGTATTCCTTTGGTTTAGGGAAGATTTGAAGAG
>VWZO01011208.1:6545-24072 GCA_013396975.1 Bucco capensis | reverse complement strand
GAAGAGACCTCTAAGATCATCAAGTCCAACCATCAACCTACCAGAACCATGCCACTAATCCATGTCCCTATACCACATCTGGACAGTTTTGAACCCCTCCAGGGATGGTGATTCCAGCTCTCTGGGCAGCCTGGGCCAGTGCCTAACAACTCTTGCTGGGAAGAAATTTTTCCTAACATCCAATCTGAACTNCATTGGACACTGTGCATGGGACCATCACCCTGAAACTAGGAGTAACCCAAACTACTCTTAAGAAAATCCTGCTCTGGCTCAGATGATTCTAACATAAAGCACAGAGCCTCACTTGTGCTCTCTGCAATTGAATAAGCAGAAAAGAAAAATACTTTTTCTTCCCACTCTGAAATGGACCTTTAGTTTCATACAGACAGAAATTGATTGTTCTGTTGCTGTGTGCTGAAAATCACAGAATCATTAAGGTTGGCAGAGTTCTCTAGGATCACAAGTCCAACCATACCTATCACCCCCATGCCACTAAACCATGGCCTTTAGTACCACAGGTAGATGTTTTGAACCCCTCCAGGAATGGTGACCTCCCTGGGCAGCCTGGGCCAGTGCCTAACAACTCTTGATGGGAAGAAATTTTTCTTAATATCCAATCTAAACCTCCCCTGGTGCAACTTGAAGCCATTTCCTCTTGTCCTCTCCTGGTTAACCCAGGAGAAGAGACCGAATCCCATCTCATTGCAACCTCCTTGCAGGGAGTTGTAGAGAGAGCTAAGGTCTCCCCTGAGCTTCCTCTTCTCCACACTAACCAACCCCAGTGCTCTCAGCTGCTCCTTGTAAGGCTTATTCCCCAGCCTCCTTGCCTTCTCTGGACTGTATCCCTTTTCTTGATCCTCTCTGTTGTCTCTGTGTGTAGGATTTTTGGGTGTAACTTGTGAAATTCTTGCTTGCCTTGGATTCTTGCAGGCCCCATTTGGACACAATGGATCCTTGCCTCACTGCAGTTCCTGTAGGCAGTGATGTATTTGATCTGCTGGCCCAAGATAGGCATTTCTTTCAGAAACCCTAATGTAAACACTGGAAGTAGTTTATAGCTGTGAATCAGCAGCCAGTGCAATGGTGATTTAAGGCTATGAAGAAGTGACATAAACACTCCCCTCCCTACACTCCAACTCTAGAGTCTCAAGCTACAATTAGAAATACTGTAAAAAAACCCTTCTGATTTTCTTCTTCTATTTTCCTTCTCTTTTGAGTTTTTATGTCACTTTGGTCATCACAAGGAAGTATTTTTTCTGCAATGCTGACTTTGTTTCCCTGCCCAGCAGAGGTGGAGCTGACACAGATTTGCTGACAGGATTTAATGAGGAAGTTTTGCAACGTGGTTTACAGCTGGTGTAAAATTCAGGAGGTAACTACTGTCAGGTATTGTTGGGGTTTTATCTGAACAAGACACAGACTTTATTTGGTGCTATAGATCTTTCAAGGCATCCACCCTAGTTGTTATAATCTACCCTTTGGTGAGCAGAGTTAGTTCATGTGACTGAGAGACAACCCTTGAGATCTGCATTTTACTTCCAGTAGCCAGCTTCAAATAAAATGTAATAAATCCTTTCTCTGTGCTTTTTGAATATGTTTCCCCCTCATCCTAAAAATCTGAAACATTTCATAGAGAGACAGTGAACAATGAGAAAAAAGGACATTGAGTATTCCTTTGGTTTAGGGAAGATTTGAAGAGCGAAACCTGCTTTTGTGCATCTTGTTAGCACATTTACTGTAGCTGGCAGTTTGGCAACAGTTAACCAAACCAAACAAAAAACCCCAAACAACAAAACAAACCAACAAACAAACAGCAACAACAACAACAAAGTTTGTTCTAGCTGGCAAGGCTGCTCACTGTATTGGCCTGAACAGTGATCTGAGTGCCTGGCTAGCTGGAGCTCATTCCCAGCTATATCACTGCTCTGCTGAGTGACTCGGACAAGCAGTTCTCCTGCTGCCTCCTTCCCTCCCATGTAGTTCCACTTGCCCAGGCAGGTGGTGATCACTTGGAGCAAGCACTCTCAAGAGATTTTTTATCTGTACAGCACCTAGCACAGTTCATTCACAGAATCATTAAATCATTAAGGTTGGAAGAGACCTCTAAGATCATCAAGTCCAACCATCAACCTACCAGCACCATGCCACTAATCCATGTCCCTATACCACATCTGGACAGTTTTGAACCCCTCCAGGGATGGTGATTCCAGCTCTCTGGGCAGCCTGGGCCAGTGCCTAACAACTCTTGCTGGGAAGAAATTTTTCCTAACATCCAATCTGAACTTCCCTGCTGTACCTTAATGGTTATAATGTATATTAATGTATATTAATGGTTATAAGCTGAAGGAGGGGAAATTTAGATTGGAGATTATGAGGAAGTTCTTTCCCCAGAGAGTGGATAGGCACTGGCCCAGGTTGCCCAGAGAGGTTGTGGCTGCTCCATCCCTGGCAGTGTTCAAGGCCAGGCTGGATGCAGCCCTGGGTGACCTGGGCTAGTGATTGGCATCCCTGCTCAGTGTGGGGAGGTTGGAACTAGATGATCTTTAGGGTCCATTCCAACCTGCCCATTCTGTGATTCTATGATCTTGAGGCCATTTCCTCTTGTCCTCTCACCTGTAACCCAAGAGACCTATCTCCATCTCACTCCAACCTCCTTTCAGGTAGTTGACTCCTATCTTACTTGGGATCTGTAGGTGCTTCAGTCATGCAAGCAGCAGCCTTGAGTCAGCAAAGGTGCATGGGAGCTGATTTACACACAAAACTAAGGGTCTGGCCTACAGTCTTGTGTCACTGTGTTTATGAGAAAAGATGAAGTAAGAAGACTGGAAATGTTTCCTTTTCTCTGCTTTCTGTGTGTGTGTGTGTTCTCAGTCTTCCAGAGCCTGGAAAATATAAATCTCTAGTTAGCTAGGACAGAGCTGGGGAATGCCATGCCTTTTCCTGGGGCTCTTCCCCTGTGTCCTTGCACTCAGTGGAGTAAAGCAGAAGAAAGCATTGAGTTTTCAGGTGAAAAATGAGAGGAGAGGACAGGGACAAAACCAGGGAGGTGACAGAGGATAAAGAAGTCACAGACAGAGTGAAGAGGCAGTGATTGTTTCAGTGTGTCTGTCGTGGCCAGCATGCTCCAGTGAAGGTGTAGTTGAACCTTCTGTTGCTGCTCCTGGATGTACTCCACTAAGCAGCTCCTTCTGGGCTCTTGAGGGGAAAACTCCTAGCAGTACAGAGAAGGTAGTAAAAAAAATACCTATGAGGCATTGGCAAATGCTATTCAAATAATCGATAAGGTCATTGCTTGTTGTAGCCAGCACATTGACTATTTTATTTAGCCACCCTTGAAAGGGTTTGGAGTCCTCCACAGAGGCTGCTTTAACAACACTTTCACTACAATCACTGAAACCAAGTTACTCCTTCACATTCCAACCTTAATGATTCCCAAGTTCAGCTCTGAGCCTACTTTGGCTTCCTATCCATGTGAAGGAGTAACTTGGTTTCAGTGACTGTAGTAAAAGTGTTGTTAAAGCAGCCTCTGTGGAGGACTCCAAACCCGTTGAAGGGGGAGTAAATAAAATAGTCAATGTGCTGGCTACAAGAAGCAATACTAAACCATGTCACTAAGAGTTTTTTAAACACCTCCAGGGACTGAAGACTTGCAGGGTTATTTCCTCAGTCCACCCTGAGCACATTTGGGTTATTTGGAGCTGCAAACTGAATGCAAATACCTAAATAAGCAATTAGCCCTTCAAAAGTGTTATGTCTCCAATGATTTCAGTAGGGTTTGCTGGTTCACTCTTTTTAATTAACTGATAAGGGCTTGGAAACCTAACTCTAGGCAATTATTCCAGAAAACTTTGGATAATATCTTGTAACAATATTAATTATTCAGAATTAACAATCCACCATGTGATGCAAATGTAGAGGATGTGCAGTAAACAAGGTGTGAGACCACACACAGAATGAGGACCAAAGGATAATGTTTGTAAACAGGATGTGCTGTCATGGTCTTAAAGCTATGCTACCAGAAGTAAATTAAATTTGGACAATGAATGTTTTCTGAAGTTTGTGCCACTTTATTCTGCAGCTTTGGTTTTCTTTCAGTGTAGGCTTTTATAATAAATTATGCATTGATCCTTTGTTATGCTATGTGCTCATATTATTCATATGTGCTATGAATTAAAGGTTCAACTGGAAAATATATGTAGGAAAAAATGGGAATCAGTGTGGCAGTAGCCAAATGAACCAATTGTGGTCCCTGTGCCATGTTACAGGATTGGGAACTTGCAGCTTCTTTTACTCATTCAGAGAATTCACAACACATCTCTCAGTCATTTCCAGGAATTTGAAAGAGCTCCTTTGTTTATTCTGACTTACAACAGGCATCTCCCCAAAAATCCTGCAGAATGCACCCAAGACTTTTCTCCTCTGAAACAGAACTCAAAGCACCTAAAAATAACAAACCTTTTTTTTTTAAAATGGGCTAATTAGTGCATCAAATTATTACCCCAGCCCTTTTGATCTGAGACTTTGGGTAAGCTCCAAATGGAAATGAGCTTGGCTGCTGGACTTTAACCTACATTTGTCAGCCTCACAAAGTCACCGTGCCATTTAGCCCAGTTGGCAGATCTGGTTAAGGGACAAGCAGGGCTGGCACACTTGAGATGCTTCAGGAAGGGAAGACCTTAGCACTTCTAGGGAACTGCCAGCAAGCGCACTCACCCTGTTACCTGCTCCCTGCATGCTTCCAGCCACAGCTCCTTGCTCCTGCCTCAGCAGCAACAGCTTTTTAGGAAAGCAGTAAAATCCTCCTGAACATAGAGGTGCTATAAAACCACGAATAGTCCACTCTGAGGCAGAAAAAACCCAATTCCTTGCTTGCTCCTGTCAAGTGGTGTCCCTGAGGGCTCTGTACTGGAGCCTGGACTGTTTAATATTTGTATACATGCTATGGCCAGCAGCATTGAGTGTACCAGCACCAAGTGTGCAGATGACACCAAGCTATGGGGTGCTGGGGGTAAGCTGGAGGGGCAGGATGTCANAGGCTGCAGAGGGCCTGTTTGCAAAGGCCTGCAGTGAAAGGACAAGGGGCAATGGTTTTAAATTGGAGAGGAGTAGATTTAAACTGGACATTAGAAAGAAGTTGCTCCCCACGAGGGTGGTGGAACACTGGCCCAGGTTGCCCAGGGAGGTGGTTGAGTTGCCATCCCTGGAGGCATTGCAGGTGAGGCTTGCCAGGGCTCTGGGCAAGCTGCTCTAGTTGGGGATGTCCCTGGCCACTGCAGGGGGGTTGGACTAGATGAGCTCCAGAGGTCCCTTCCAACCCAAACCAATCTGTGATTCTATGATTCTATGATTTAGAGCTTGTGGCACAGCAAGGCAGGAAGTGCTCAGGCATCAATCCTGCCCTGGGAGGCCTTTCCTGGATGCTGGCTGTGGAGCTGTGCTGAGGTGGGCAATGTGATGAGGAAGGGAGCCTGGCAGCAGACGTGTCTTCATTAAGCCCCTGGTCCATCAGGCCTGGTAGCTTCCCTACAAACACAGCAGTGAGGGCTGGGATGCTTCCATGGTGTTGGCTGTGACCCAACATAGCCCTGAGGTGGAGATAGAGTATCTCAAGGAGTCATCCTTTTACAAAATCATAACATAAATAAACACAAGAGGGTATTCTAGGCTCAATACTCATTGCATCACAGGAGTGACCAGAGAAAAGGTCAGCTGTGGACAAGATTGCTGAAAAGAACAAATTCTGCCCTAAGCTACAATGGCAGAAATGCCATGAAATATCAGAGAGGTTGTAGAAATTCCCACCTCAGTTGCAAATCAAGGCACTTTGGTAATTTTTGGTCATCTCAAGAATCACAGAATTACAGAATCACTAAGACTGGAAAAGACCCCCAGGATCATCAAGTGCAGCCTATGACCCAATACATCACGACATCTAAACCATGCCACTCAGTGCCACATCCAATCTTCTCTTAAACACCTCCAGGGACAGTGACTCCACCACCTCCCTGGGCAGCCTATTCCAGAGCCCAATCACCCTCTGCGTGAGGAAGTGCTTCCTAATGTCCAGTCTAAGCCTCCCCTGCTGCAGCTTCAAGCCATGGCCTCTTGTCCTGTCACTAGCTGCCATGGAGAAGAGCCCAACCCCTACCTGACTACAACTTCCCTTCAGGTAGTTGTAGAGGGCAATAAGGTCATCTCTGAGTCTCCTCTTCTTCAGGCTGAATAGTCCCAGTTGCCTCAGCCTTTCCTCATATGGCTTCCCCTCCAGCCCCTTCACCAGTCTCGTTGCTCTCCTCTGGACCCTCTCCAGCACCTCAACATCCTTCTTGAAGTGAGGGGCCCAGAACTGGACACAGTACTCAAGGTGAGACCCATGGGAGGTTGTCCATCTCACTGTCAGCACAGTCCTCGCTAAGTCTGACAACTCCTATTACAATAAAATTATCAGGGAAAAAAAGATAATGTCAGGCTAGCAAGGCCAGGATGGATGTGATTAAAGAATGAGGTGGTGAGGAGAGTAGGTGCAGCTTTGGGGAGCGGCTGGTAAACCTTTGCAGAGCTTTGAACACAGCTTATTTGTTTTCAAGTGCTGGAGGTGAACAAAATCAAAGCCTAACACTATAATAAATTATCTCTCATTATTCAAGGGAAGGAAACAGGTCCTGGGCAACTCTTAATTCCTCAGGAAAGCACTGCAGATAAGTATTAGGTAGTTTATGACTTGCAAAATATTTAGAGGAAAAAAATCTGTGCCTCCCTTTTGTTACTGAAGACTCATAAATAAATTAATATGATTTACTTTTTTTCTCTTTTAACCCAAGTCCTGCAGAGTTTTGTCACACCTTTCTAATGCCTTACAGAATGCCCATGGAATATACAGAGAGATTTTCACTAATGAAAAATAATCGATCCTTCTTGTTTATACTTAAAAAAATCCTTTTTTTCCACTCTGGAAATATACTTCAGGAGATACATTTAATAGCATAAAGAATAGTAAGAAGATATTCCAAATGCAGGGAAAAAAAAGACAAAAAGTAATTTAATTTATCATTATACAGAACTATCCTTGAGGGAGTTTCCAAGTTTGCTACTGTTTTCCATTAATCCCCCTCAAAAAGTAGTGTTTTCGTATGATAGAAGTTGTCTCTTCATATTTAGTGCCAAAATACTTGGATAATCAGTTTATGCTGAAGTAGAAAAATAATACTGAGTGCTGTATTCCTTTTAATGCCTACCAAGGTTGAGCAGGTTTCCATACAAATGGGAGATGAAAGAGAGAAAGTCATCAAAAAGGTACAGATTTTAAAAGAGCAACACTATTTATTGCTTTGTTTCCATTCAGTGAGGGCACAGGAAACTCCATTTTTGAAGGAAGCATTTTGATTATTGCTTCACTTTTAAACTTGAAGTTACTTAAAAAAATACCCTGTTCTTGTTCAGCAAATTACACCTTCTAGGCAGAAGTCTTGCATTTGGCAGGAAAAAAATGTATATATTTCTCTCCCACTTATGCCCACTACTGAGATTTTCTCATGGAGCAGAGCTAAGAGAGCTTGGGTTGATTGCCTTGCTCGTGTTTCAGCTCCAATAACAAGGTCAATGTAGGCAGTTCAGGGTTTGCTCTGTTAATATTGCTTCCCCCCCTTCCCTTAAAAAGCATTTATCAGTTGAGTGCTTGGAAGAGCTGAATGAAGCCAAGTTAGAGCTTCCTGCTGAGGTGGTCAGGTAGCTGTTATCTAAAAACAGGCACATTTTTCCCAATCCTTGACTTTTTGCAGTGTTTCCTCATTCNTCCAGGCCAGGATGCCATTGGCCTTCTTGTCCCCCTGGGCACACTGCTGGCTCCTGTTCAGCTGTCACTCAGCACCCCTAGGTCCCTCTGTGCCTGGCAGCTCTGCAGCCACTGCTCCCCAAGCCTAGAGCACTGCTGGGGGTTGCTATGGCCAAGGGCAGCACCTGGCATTTGGCCTTAGTGAACTTCCTTACATTTTCTCGGCAATCAGGAGAGTGCAGCTGAGTTTGGGCTGTCCAGGGGCAAGGAGGGATTCTCTGCTCAGGAAACATCACAGTTTATATCTTATTCACCAGAGATGAAGGAGGGGCAGGAGCTGCTCTCTTCTCTCTGGTGACCAGCAACAGGACCAGGGGAATGGCATGAAGCAGTGCTAGGGGAGGTTCAGGTCAGATATTAGGGAAAGGTTCTTCCCCCAGTGAGTGGTGGAGCACTGGCACAGGCTCCCCAGGGATGCAGCCAGGGCACCAACTCTCACTGAATTCCAGAAACATCTGGACAACGCTCTTAGACACATGGGGTGACTTTGGGGTTGTCCTGTGCAAAGACAGAAGGTGGACTTGATGATCCTTGTGGGACATTCTGTGATACAGTCCAGAGGCACCGGAGCAGATGTCCCATCCAGAACTGAGAAAGTAGGAAATATTCTGTACCAGGCTTGAGCAATGCAGGAAAAAGCCACTTGAGTGTCAGATACTTTGACCTATTAATATCCAATAGTGAAGTAAACCTGAAACCTCAAGTGGCTGAATGGTGTAAATTGTCCAAGCTAAAAGCTCAGTTGGTACATCTGGCCCCAAAAATGACAAAGCCATTTGTGCAGCCTGGTGAGACCTGTGGAAAGTCAATATTGCCAGTGCTGGGGAAGCACTGAGAAAGGATCTGTGGAATCTACTGAACTATGGACAATGACACTGAACAGTGCATCAGGAAGATGTTGCAGAAATCCCATTAACATAAAACATGCACTGTAATACATGGGAAGAAAGATGAAAGATGAATTTTATTGTTCTGATGATGTCAGTCTCCAGGAATGTTAAGCTCCAAGTAACAGTAAATTGTTTAAAAGACACACTTTTAAAGAAGCCAACACAAGAACTCAGCAACTAAGCCATTACTGATCCCCTGGTAAGAGCAACAAGTTTTACAGATAGGTTTGCTAAGGTGTGAATATTTCTGTTTTGATTATTTAAAGACTCAGTCTTGAGGCAGAGTGTGCACAAAGCATCAGGAGTTTGGAGTTTATGGAGTTAGAGATAACATTGCAGAGAGTGAAGCATTAATGCTATTGCTGAGGCTGTGTGAAATGTGCTAGGTAATTATTGTTCTAGTGCCCAGAGATTTACCAG
The DNA here is from genome assembly GCA_013396975.1 of Bucco capensis. Classification (NCBI taxonomy): domain Eukaryota; kingdom Metazoa; phylum Chordata; class Aves; order Piciformes; family Bucconidae; genus Bucco; species Bucco capensis. The sequence goes on along the minus strand of VWZO01011208.1, from coordinate 14,931 downwards.
GAGCTGTGCCCCGTTACATGTTCCTGCCTCACAGAGCTAATGATTTAAACACAGCTGAATAACTCACTAAGTACTGGTCAGTTCTGTTTGTCTTCCTTTATTAGATGCTTTCTGAAGTGACAGCTGCTTTAAGTGGGGGACTTCTGCCTGGAACTTTCCTCTTTGATGAAATGAGACCCAGTGAGGTTGTGGTAATGAGGAGCTCTTGCACCAGAGCATCATTAACCCATTAATGCCTTGGCATCAGGTGCCACTGTCTCGATCAACATGTCAGCACAGAAGTGATGCTAAGTGCAGGAGGTTAGACATGAAGTCAGTGGTAGTGCCACAGACTGAAGAGTTCATGTGGCCAATCATCTAGCAAATACTCAGAAAATTTCAAAGCTTATTTGAAATGATGACAAACCTCCACTTCTCATGTCAGACTCACAGCGACTCTTGATCTGGTCAGCAGAAAGAGCATGATGTAAGCAGCAAATCCTTTCACAGGATGCACTGGCAGCAAGAGAATCCTATTCCTCTCCAAAGGTATAGATCATTATGTGCCTCATGTTCCAAGCAAAATCAAAAGTGAAGCCAAACCAGAAAGCTGTGGCTTCTTATCACAATCTCAGCTTCCTCAGTGTTTGAATACAAAGTCAATTATGTTTTTAGCCCTATTAAATATTAATATTCCATTAATAAGCCAATGTTCTTTGTTCTGCTCTTGCAAATCTTAATGAAACACAATGGTTTAGCTGAATGGTTTATTCCAAAGTGGATTTGTGAAGCTGCAAACTTCATGTGCTTCCTGATAAGCATCCTAGAATCCACATCATATTATTTCTACTCCCTGCAGGACAGATCCTCAGGTGATGTGCACTGTCATAATGATTGACTTGAATAGGATCTCAGTGCCTCATATCACCTGGAGAACCTGCAGTAGTATTAAATTGCATTTTGTATATTTTCTTTATTGGTTACTTTCCTAATTCTTGCTTTCAAAAGCAGGGAACCACAGCATGTGACTTAGCTAATTAACCAGCCAGAATAAATAAACAGAAAGAGGGTTGATTCAGGTTGGATATAAGGAAGAAGTGGATAGCCCATCACTGAAAGTGTTCAAACCCAGGATGGATGGAGTTTTGAACACTCTGGTCTAGTGGAATGTGTCCCTGCCTATGGCAAGGGCTTGGATGAAATAAATGATCATTGAAGATCATTTCCAACCCAAACCATTCTATAATTATCTACAATTTCAGCAGCAAAATCTGCCCTTTGGAAATGAGCTCACAGACAGTGCAGCAATGAGGAACAGTCTGCTGGCAAAGCCCTTTAGTAAATCAGAAGGTCTGGGTGCATAGCAGGAATTACTTAGTGGGACAGGTCCTATGGTGTCTATTAAGCAAGACACATGACTAAAAATGTCCCTTGTGCCCTCCAAGTCTGTTGAGCTGTAGTCTGTGAATGAATGGTAACTGTGACTCTTTTCTGTAGAAGCATTCCTGCAGGAAGGCAAGAGCAGGAAGGAGACACTTGTAGCAAAGCTTAGCTGTGCACAAGGGCCCTGAGCCCTGGGCACCTCTGCTGCGATTGATGGCAGTGGGGAGAATTCCCCCTTTGTGCAGGGCACAGTTAAAGGCAATGCCCTCTTACCATTTTGCCATTTCCAAGGGAGACTTCACAGTTTCAGCTGTGCTAGCAGCAAGTAATATAACCTGCAAATGAAATAACTGATCGGAAAATCAGCCCACAGCCAAAACAGAGCAGCTGGAGCTGAGAGCAAAGAGGCAGCATGACCTTAGCAGGGTCAGTGCTACCATTCCAAAGCCTACCCCAGCCAGCTCTGAGGTGATTTCCATCCTCAGTTCCCAGTAGTAAAGGTAGCTACTGAATGAAGCTCCTTCTTGGAAGAAGTCAGAACTCACAGGCAACATCATTACTTTCTCAGCATGTTCAGAGGCTGCCTCTGACTTCTTGAGTGACATGAGTTTGGAGGGGGCTGGATTGGGTTTTTTCTTTGTTTTTTTTTAGAGATTTTGCTATTTGGTTTTGCTTGGAGATGTGGGAGAGTAAAGAGAAAGAGATATTCACAACTTCTGCTTCCTAAATTTTACAGTATCCCAGCANCTCCTCTTAATGCATCCTAGGATGCCATTGGCCTCTTGGCCACAAGGGCACATTGCTGCCTCATGGGCATCCTCCTAGCCACCAGCACTCCTAGAGCTTTTTCCCCAGGGCTGTTCTCCAACAGATCAGTTCCCAGTCTGTACTGCTCCATGGGCTTGTTCTTTCCCAGATGCAGTACTTTACACTTCCCCTTGTTAAATTGCATCAGGTTTCTCCCTGCCCATGTCTCTAGCCTGTCCAGGTCACTCTGGATGGTGTTAATGAAGGTTAGAAAAATTGCTGTATTCTCTCAGCTTTTGTGTCTCTCAGTCATGCTGAAATACAGCACAGAGGTCTTGATGCTATCAGAAATGAGGGATTGGGTCTCAGATCAGTATCTGCATTTGTTCTGCTGCTGCTTTCCAGTCTTACTTGAATAGTAGCTGCTTGCTCAACCCAGGCAGCCCTTTCCAAGTGACAGAGAAAACAATCTTGCTGACTTTGCTCCATTGCTTCAGGGAGGGTAAATTTTATAGGGCAAATTAATTTCTATTGGCCCAGACAAATCTAGTCTGCAGTACCCAAAGGGGGAAAAAAACCACCAAGCAAACAAGGATGTCTAAAAGCTCATGTAGAAACTTTTAACCATTTATTAAGCTATTCTCACGATATGTAAACCAGATTTTAGCTCAAGCCTTATCATTTAATAATACAATTTTATACCATTCAGAAATAACTTACCTCCCATCAAGTTGGCATTTAATCTCACTAGCAAGTAGAGGGAAGGAAAACTAAAACTGGCTGATTATCATAATATTTAGTTATTTTGTTTTATTAAGAATGAATTTACTTCCCTATCATGTATCACTGCTTGTTATAGAGTTTGGGGACTGCAGTTCAAGTCAGTTCCCTAAAAGTGGGAAATGAAACTCCTATGAAAAAAGGGAAAGAAAATCAGAAACCTCTTGTGCTGTTTTGTGTCATAAAGGCCATATCCTAGTGCCACCCAAGCTGCTGGAGCCCTTTGGGAGGACCCTGAATTGCTGGGGGAGGCCCAGGGTTCAAGGCTCACCTTGAATCCAAGCAGTCAGCATTGGAGGGGAAGATGTTTGCAGCAGGATGAGGGAGCCCAGCCTTTCTCTGCCATTGTGGGAATGAAGATCATTGGAGAGATAGCAAAGAGGATGAGGTAGTTTGTGGGGGGAGATGTGGATTCAGTGCATACCTCAGCAAGCTCTTTCAACAGGAAATGAAAAGCTCCCCAGATAAGATGCTGATTGCCTCAGTGCCACTGCCCTGGGCTGCAGTTAGTGCAGCTCAGGCTACGTGCAGACTTGAAGAGGGCTTAAAAAAAAAAACCCAAAACAATGCACTAAAAAACACCCAACCCACCACACAAGAAAATAAATCCTTCTTCTCCCAGTCCTGCCATGACTTGAATCTAGAGCTCACTGCTTAACCTTACAATGTTGATAGCATCACAAACAATCCCAACAACTTCAGGAATTCAGCAATCTCATACCTCTAACTAGGGATCAGTTGGGGCAAAGCTATGCAGATAGCTAACACCTACTGGGTCCCCACAGCAAAAAATAGTTGAATTGATCTGTTGTGAAAAAGAGGGTTTGATTTTTATGGTTTATATATATGTACACCTTGTAATGCACTACACTGACTTCACAAACAATGTCCAAATCCTTCAGTTACTTTTGGAATTACCAGCCTAAGGAAGAGAAGAGAAGAGAAGAGAAGAGAAGAGAAGAGAAGAGAAGAGAAGAGAAGGAGAAGAGACCTGAATTTCACATGATACAGAAGGAAGAAAATAACAAATAAGCCTTTGAAAAGGGTGAAAATTATTCCCAGTCAGAGCTGGGGTGGCAAAACAGAAGTAAGAAGTTAGAAGGTAATACAGTGATTGAAAGACAGCTGAATCCCACCCAGACATATTAGAGAGTGTTGAGTGATGGGCAAAAAGCACTGAAGTTCATGCCCTTTCTATTGCTGCAAGCAGAGAACTGAAGATTCTGAGGCTGACTAAAAGCATCAAGGAGTGTAGAAAGTCATGGGATAATGTGAGTCACTTGGGGAGTGATCTTCAGATGCTCGTCCCTCACCCTCACCCTTGAGGAAGCAAACTAGTCAAAAGCAAGGGAGCTTGTGGTGGGAAGAAGATAAATCCATTAATACCAGACTCCTCATAAGCATCTGGGAAAAGAGTTTCACTGTGAAATAATTCTGAGTCTTGACTCTCTATTCTGGTAGTGGGCACTTCCACACTAGTATTTTAGCTCAGAGAAGCAGTGAAGCTTGGAAGGGCAGATTTTGGTTGTCCTCACGTGTTGCACTTTAGCTCTCACCATGGAGACTGTAAAATAGACTCCTCTGGGGTGAAATGAGACAATATCTAGATGTGGTACTTAGGGACATGGTTTAGTGGTGTGGTGGTGACAGGTAGGTCGTTGGGCTTGATGATCTTAGAAGTCTCTTCCAACCTTAATGATTCTGTGTGATTCTGTGGTTCTTCTGAGCTATGCCTCTTGTTACTGCAGCATCCAGTCACTAGAGTTTCAGTCGTTTCACCTCACTCTAAATATCTGCCATAGATATTTGATCCAGACACATGGAATCATTAGAAGGAAACAATGACTTTGAAGGTGTGATTTATCCATTTGAGAGATGTATCTTCTGCTCAGAGGAATCATATGCTGAATGCTTCTGTTTTCCCTGCAGTAAAAATTAGAAGATTAGGTGATGAGGTTCTGGGTGGATGTTCACCAAGGGAATTCTGCCCAAGTTAGTGACTGGAAGAGTATAGGGAACAGAGTCACATAGAAATGTCCTGACTCACCTCAGCTGACCAGTGCCAGAGACTTGCCCTCATATCTTATAACTCCTAGTTCAATATCCTCTCTTTACCCACACAAAGTCACTAGAATTATTTAGCTGGCTGATGTAGCATGGTAACTTTATTTATGTTACATGAAAGGGTTTTTCTTAGACTTGCAGGTCAGAGCTGCCACTGACAAATCTCTCTCTTTTGTGTCCCTGAAGAGGAATATCTCTATTTTTCCCATGATTATAAAATGTTGCAAATAGTGTTGCAAATAGTTTTGCAAATTTCCTGTTTTGCGTTCTTTACATCCCTGAGCATATTCTGAACATATGTTATGTATTGAATTACACTGAGGGTACTCAATCTAGAATACTAACTTCTACTCATCAAGCAGCATTTAGGGAGGTCTTTTATAAACAGAAGTTATCCAGTGCCCTGGATTCAGTGTCCTTGTCAGTATAAATATCAACTTGAACTAGGAAAATAAAAGTATACCTACAGCTGCTGAAAATGTTGATACTAAGTTCATTCAAGTAAAATTAATGACTTTTGCTCTGTTTCTGTGTGTCAGAAACGCTGTTAAATAAACTGGTATCAGAATATTCTGTCCTGTGACATGTTGAGTGTGTTTTTACTAGCTTTCCAAGTTATCTGGAAACAACAGTAGCAACACTTTGAGATGTAGATAACTCTGTTTTATTGGCAATGAGTCACTGGATGAGGAATCTTACTTGCATCATACTAGTCAGAGTCATGTTTGTACTTTAACTCCTGCACAAGGTAGCAAGAATTTAAACACTCTTTTAAGTTCATATGCTGAAGATAGAACTGAGGCACAGATAAAAACAAACAGAAGTGCTGGGATTTACCCTCTCCATATAACTCGATTTTATTGACATTAATTACAATTTACAGCACAGCAGTAGGTGCTATGCTTAAGTGAAACTGAAAAGAGCAAGATCTTCATGCAGAACAGCACTGGGAAGTGTAGCTGAAGGCTCAGGCTCCAGCTCAGCAGAGTTAAAGACATGGTGCCAACAGGAGTGATTCCCTTCCCAGAGGACAGCCCTGTGCCTGGGTCACCTTCCTGAGGCACTGCAGAGGCACAGGAGCATTCTTGGGAAGAGACTCCTAGGAAAGAAAAGAGGGGTAACGAAAGGACTGTGGTTCAGGTGCTGGGCTGGGGAAAACCCCAGCAGATCGTTGTTGTCGTCATGGCTAGGCTTGGCGAACGAAGCTCCAGGGAGGGCTCCATCCATGCTCCTCCTCAGCGCCTTTTCCAAGCACGCTGATAAAAAGAGGAGAGCAGATAGCACCCTCAAGCCTGCACTAGGGATTTTTTTAGGTGAGACACAGCATGCACAGAGCTGGACCCACCCTTTAGTCCTAAGGTTCATCTGCCAGGGCCTAGCAAGCTTGGACGCTGGCAGCCAAGTCCTTAGGACGGAGGTTTAACCTCTTAGCTGGAAGGCCTTCCAGGGCTAAACGAGCTCCATCTGCCTGGGTTTGGAATCAGAGTTGTCCTTCTCCTAGGATGACTGCCAGAAGGCTAATGAGCTCATCCTACCCATGCAAGGATTCTAGGAACATGGGTATCACTCCCCACCCTTTCCCGTGGGCAATGAGTTTAATGCTCCCTCTGCTGTGGGCACAGTTATGGCACCAGGGGCCACAGGAGACCACAAGGGATTTTCAGACTGTGCCTGACCCCAGCAGATAGCTAAAGGAAGATTGTAATCATATTTAGCTTTTCTCACTTCACAACTTCAATAGCCCAGCACCTCCAGATCTCCTTTTCATCCTGCTTATCTTTCTTTTCCTTACTCTTCCAGTGCTTTCCAGCCTGACTCAGACACTGTTGGGAAACCATGGTCCCAAACAGGCATGTTATTTCTGGTTGCACGACCACAGAGAAATTGGAGACTTGCTTCTTCTGCCACTTCTGTTTCTGGTGCCACCTGATGTGCTTTGAAAGAGCTGGTTTAGATTTTAGAGCTTTGGAAAGAGACTCTGAGTCTGAAGGAACTTTTTTAAAGGATCAACATTTGAGGAAATGAGTTAAGGCTGCTGAGGCTCTGAACAAATATCTCTTCAGGGATCTAGTTTGTCTTCTGAGCTAGACCTCAAGCTAACACTTGTATGCCTCCTAAAGAAACAAGTCCAAGGTGGAACACTTTGCACTCAGCAGGAATCTCATGATGGGCAGCACACTTGGTGTGGACTTGGCAAAGGTGTCAGCCCCTGCAAAGAGGAAGCAAACCCTTGCTGTGAGGAGCATGAAACTGAAACCTTTCTGAGTGCATCTCCTTCCAGCAGGCAACTCGGAGGCAAACAGCTGGGAAGAGCAACTCCTGTGGCTGGTTCAGAGTCTGCTCCAAAGGGCATTTCTTCTGGAAGAGGCATCTTTGAAAACACGTGCAAGCAAAACACATTCAAAGTGCAATCTAGTATAAAAGAGGAGGTGCCAAATACAATCCAGACAGTGAGAGCAGCTCTGTAAATGAGGATTCAATAGGAACACTGCAGCAGGATGCAGAGAGCATGCACAGAAAGTAAAGGAATTTATGGTCTAAGAAGAAGAAGAAGATAAAAGAGCTTTTCTTCCTCTCCACCAAAACATGAGGTAGTGTCCACAGAACATCAAATTGTGGTCAGTGTGGGACATGACCCATGGAGAATGGTTCTGTGATGCAGGAGGAAACTGTCTGCCTTTAGCTCCTGTTTAGGCAGTTCCATGTAGGGAGAGGAGAGGAGAGGAGAGGAAAAATACAGAACACAAACATTCAAATAATATTTATCTGCCACCAGCTGAAGCACTCAGTCTCCACAGAGATAATCTGGAGCCAGCAGTGTTTGATTTCTAGTCTGTTTGCTCCTCAGTCAGAAGTGCTTCATTCTACAGCTGCCTACCAGTTCCAGGCTTTTCTTCCAGCCACCTTCCAGCAGTGCAGATGCATATTAATATCTAAATCAATCTCTTCACCTAGGCAATAACAGAGTCAATTCTACAAGCTTTTTAAGTACTTGAATCTCTCAGAACATTAGCTTCAGAGCAAGTACTGCAGCACTTGGATTTGGAGATACACTTCAGAAGATTAAGTTGCTCAGAGCACTCCATCTGCCTGAAGAGAAACATCTTGGGCTGGAAGGAGGGAGCCTTGTCCTGGAAGTGGTGACACAAAGCCTATCTTGGGGACCATGGCTTGTTTCTTAACTGTCCCCTAACTGTCTTTACTGCACTTCCCACAGAAGGGCTTGAGGAGTTCTGTTTTCCCTTGAAGAAGTCTTTAACTGCTAGGCCTGTGTGAGATGTCTGATGAGAGCAGCAGAAGCAGAGAAAGGGGAAAAGCATCTTACAACATTCATGCTCATGAATGAAACAACATCCTCATGACATCCTCATCTGCAAACTGGAGAGATGAGAGATGTGGATTTGATGAGTGGGATGGAAAAAAAATGGCTGGA
>VWZO01011206.1:569456-749170 GCA_013396975.1 Bucco capensis | reverse complement strand
AGTGATTTTCAGACTGTGCCTGTAACCACATATACTAAGAAGTAAAAACATCAAAGCACAACAAAGAATTCTGGAAAGGCGTGACTGAAACTTCAGCATCTATATAATTAAACTCCTTCTCATACAGACTGACTATACCAGAAACTGTACAGACTTATGAGAAGAACTCTGATTCACTGGTGTTTTAGTCATGTGAAAACTCCCACTGAGAAAAGGGGAATTTTGTTGGAGATGTATGAACAGGGAGGGTACCTATAATCTCAGAATGGAGTAAAACTCTGGGAAAAAGTAGAAAAATATTTCAAACAAGTACTATCCATTATAAATAAGAGAAGGGAAAGTAGTTGAGTTCCTTTTAGGTATAGATCATCAAAACCAAGCAGGAGAATCTTTAAACACAGTTGCTGAAGGAAAATGACAAATATTCATCACTGTAGCCAAGACTGATCATCAGCAAATTATTCAGCTTCTCCAGACTACACCCTATTTTTCTATAGATAAACACATATTTTGCTTACACTTGCAAGTTGAGAATTGAGCACTGAGATCCTGATGAAGAAGGGAATAAGAATGCATATACTAAATTAAGAACCTTTATGTGGTTCTCCCTTTGAGCATCAGTGATTCATTCAAGACCACTGGTTCCACAGGTATACCAATAGCAATAACCTTATCAGAACTGGGAACTGCTGTCAACAGAATTATTTTCATGATGAAAAGAATTATGTTGTTCCCACTGCAGAACTTTCAGTAGACTACAGTAAAATGTAATGCATGATATGACTTATCTGGAGTGATGTGGTCAGTTCTGGGCTCCCCAGGACAATAAAAACATGGACTTAATGAAGCAAGCCAAGAGAAGAGGCACAAAGATGATTAAAGGAGTGGACTATCTTTTGTAAGAGGACAAGAGAACTGTGAGTGTTCAGCCTGAAGCAGAGAGTGCTCTGCTTGTGTACAAGTATTTAGTGGTAGGGAATGAAGATGAGGGATTCAGACTGCTCAGTAGTGACAGAGACACAACAAGAGGGAATGGACACAAATTAAAGCACAGGAAATTCCCTCTGAACATAAACAAATACCTTTTGACTATAAGAATGGACAAACACCTAAAGAGGTTGTCTAGAGAGACAGTGAGTCTGCATTCATTGATATGTTCAAAACATGGATATGTATTTTGAATAGTTACTAATTATGAATGCAAAGCTATGACTAAAATAAAATCTATAAATTTAGATATACAAAGGTCATATTTTATGGATGAAAATCTTTAAGATAGCAATATTAACATAGCACTTTCTTTAAAAAAACTAACAAACAAACAATTGCTGCTATCTGCTCCTTAGTTTGTGTCTGGCCCACAGGAAGTCTATTCAACAATACAAGTAACATCAAAAGGTGCCACCTCTGCATTTTCCATCACTTCATGGTTTGCAACCAGAAGTAATAAGTCACTGCTACAACACAAACCAAAATAACAATCCAAACAATTGGATATAATAAGAGCGATGGAACCATCAGGGCATCTAAAACATAAGTGAGAGAGGACCAAAATAGAGCACTGTAATTCTGCAGCTCTCAACTGTAAATTGGGGAGACACAAGTCTTAACCATGGCAGTAAAAAGATTATGGGCTTATGAATGTGGTTCCTGCATCCATCTGGTTTGAGATAGAATTTTTGGCTGTAAGAGGTGCATTGTACTTGCCAGTTTTCACCTTATAAATCTGTTTGTCCATAGAGTTCTTGGAAGAGGTTCCTAGATTCATCTGATATTATACAAGTGGCGTTTTTATACAAGCCCTTATTTATTTAAATTCAAGTGAGATGAATAACAAATGTTCTGTCGATGTTTATAGAATATCTAACAGCAATAGTTGAAGTAAATATTGCTTAACAAAAATATTATACTAGGAAGAGAGAAGGAATAATGAAAAATGCAATTAAGAGCTATTAAAATGAAGTTCTTAAACACTTCAAAATTGGTTGGAGTATCATACAAATAGCCAATACTATTTTAAATATTAAATATTACAAAACTACTCCCAGAAAAGCAGAATCAACAATCCACCAAGAGAGTCACAGACTGTTACAATTGTGAAATGAGGGACTAGAGCACCAGAAGATTTGGAGGGACTCAGCTTTGAATGATATAAAGTAAAATTCTACAACTATCTTGTGCTGATATGAATAATTTTGGGTAGTGCAGAAATTTGGATAATAAAGACTGAGATATGGAAATACAATGTACTCTAATAGGAAATAACATAGCTCATCTGATAAGAATGCTAGAGGATTAATTAAGAAATAAATTATAACATTTAACTGCAATGGTGAGACTCTCATCTTATAATGTAATTACCATTGTTAAGACATGATAGCCATAATGTTATTCACCAATGGTTAACTTAAATAGGGTCAAGATCCCCTGAAACCCACAGGAATTTTATGCTCAATTTAAGTACATGTTGGGGAGGAGGGAGAGTGACTCAGAGCAGATAGCTTCTGAAATTTGAAAAGGTAGTACTAGTAAAACCTGGGAGGGAAATTGAGTGGGGAAATTAAAAATATCTTCCTCTCCCTTCTCTACACTATCTCTCTACAGAAACCACCTTGTCTCATTCATAAAACTATATATTATGCTAAATATTTGAGCAAGATTTTTCCATAGTTTTTGGAAGCAAATTACTTGTGCCATTTCATGCATTATGTCTCCTTGTGGTTACTGTTGGTCTTGCCATGAAGAGAGTGATTTGCATGCATGTGTGTCTGTTGAACAGCAATTCCTTTTGATCAAACAAAATCTTCAGTGGTCATGTTGGTCCTTTACTTTGAGTTTACATTTTTCAGTCTTTTGGAAAGACTTACAATTTCTTTGAATTGTCTTTACTGTTCAGGTGTACAGAAGCGGAATTCAAAACTAAAGCTATCAGGAAAGATAGATGGACATAGGAGTAAAGCATTTTATTGGGATATAGCAATCCTGGTGGATAGGCATGCTCCTAGCACTGCTCCTGAGCAGTTTCAGTAGTAACTTATGATGAAACTCCAGTATATACCCCAGCATTTTCCCTGATATATGCAGAATTAGGATTGTAGACACTAAATCCTGAGATATACTGGCTTTATACATTCTTGTACAAAGGATAGCTTTCATAACTTTCCTAAACTGATAAAGAAGCAAACAAACTTAAAATACAGTATCTTATGTGATTCCAAAGACAAGTGAAGGTCAGCTTACTGTTCTGCAAGTCCACTCTGAGGAACAGATATTGCATAGGGGTGTGTTTTTGTACAGATCCTTGTATAAAAGCAGTTGACAAAACATTTATATTATAAAAAAAGTATGTATTATCCTATTAATTCCTCTTCCTGAGGCCAGTACAGATTTCCTTAGAGAGAGAGATCCCGATCTCCAAAGCCAGGAGATAAATGTTAGTTAAAGAAAAAATCTCTCCTGTTCTCCATGATCTCTCTAACTCACTTCAAATTGCCGCTGTCTGAAAGTTTGGGAATGCTGAATATTTTTTTATAGGCATCCACTATTAACCTTTGTCATTTGTAGAGCTAAAATAATCTGAGAGGCATTACACTTCACTAAACCTGCTTTTTTTTTTTTCCATTATATGAAAGCAGGACATCTGGTATGTGCTTGGACGGTATTTCAACCATCATTTCTTGCTGAGCTGTGCACAGTAATTAATTACATGTTAACAGATGAAGAAAGCATTTTTTCAATTATTGTTTTTATTTTCCTTAGCTGTACTAAAACAAATATCTTTATTTCCATTCCTAGGAGAGTGGTTTAAACAACCTGTGTTCTGATTCCAATTAGACATTAGTATAATCAAACAGAAATATTTTTCAATAGCACACCTCTTTATATCTTTTAGTAGAATTATCTCATTTCATTTCTTTGTATTGACCTCAGAGTCTGTGCACATTATAAACTTCTACACATCATATTGGTTGTTCCACTGAAGGGAAGAAATCATAGAATTGTCAGGGTTGGAAGGGACCTTAAAGATCATCTAATTCCAACCCCCCTGCCATGGGCAGGGACGCCTCCCACTAGGTCAGGTTGCTCAGAGCCCCATCTAGCCTGGCCTTAAAAACTTCTCAGGATGGGGCTTCCACCACCTCTCTGGGCAACCTGTACCAGTGTCTCACCACCCTCATGGTGAAGAACTTCCTTCTAACATCCAACCTAAAACTACCCTCCTCAAGCTTATGTCTATTCCCCCTAGTTCTATGGCTGCCACACATCCTAAAAAGTCCTTCACCAGCCCTCCTGTAGGCCCCATTCAGATACTGGAAGCCCACAATAAGGTCTCCTCGGAGTCGAGTCTTCTCCAGACTGAATAATCCCAACTCTCTCAGCCTGTCCTCATACGAAAGGTGCTCCAGCCCTCTGATCATCCTCATAGCCCTTCTCTGGACACTTTCCAGCATGTCCATACCTTTCTTATAATGGGGGCTCTGGAACTGGATGCAGTACTCCAGGTGGGGTCTAACGAGAATGGAGTAAAGGGGGAGAATCCCCTCCCTTGACCTGCTGGCCACACTTTTCTTGATGCAGCCCAAGATATAGTTGGCTTCCTGTGCTGAAGAAAGGAAAGGAAGGATTGATGATACTGTAAGTAAAGGACTTAGGAGATCTAAGTTCAATAATCTCCATCAGTTTCCTCCCTGTATAGTCTTGGCAAGTCTGTTAGATTTCCAAGGCTATTTCAGTGCTGAAGTGCTTTCTGATAATCTGTCTTTTAGATTATCTATTTCCTATGTGTTATAAGAATATAATAATGCTGGATTTACAACTGTGGTGATATTTGAACTAAACATGACATTGCAGAAGGGAATCAAGAAGTTCTGAAGTTGCTACTCAGACCTCAGATTCATATATTTTATTCCATCCTGTCTTTTCTGAAATAGGAAAAAGTAATCTCTTTGAGCCTTCAAAATGGAGTGGCTGCATGTTCCTTGTCTAAACCATACCTAAGAGTCATTTGGGATAGTGCTAGTTGCCATAGGCCACAAACCAGTGCCTGCTTTTGTAGTTTAAGTACACAATCACATTACCAGTGCCTAGGAATATGCCCTGGCATGGTTTAATTTCCTAGGATAGGTGTAGCATTTCCTCACTCTGGGATTTCATATGGATAGAGGATGTCAAATGTAGGTACAGTGTAAGGAGTACTCTCAGAGTTGAAAGGATGTTCGTTGTCCTGAGACAGAACAAAAGTTCCTTAGGAAAATCTACATGACCATCATCAGCCTTCAAAAACTCATCTTCTGTTTGGAGATGTTGTCAATTTCAGCATGTCCCAACAAGCTGTATCGCTGCACATCTTAAATTCAAACTTAGGGGTTAAGAGCTGCTCAACTGTTTCCTTAGGAGCTGATCAAAAATCTTTATAGTGTTTTCACTAATTCTCCTTCTCTAGTCTATGTGAACCCTAGCCCTCCTATTCTCTTGCAGGATCACAGAAAAAGGACATCATGGAAATGCTCATGACTAGATGTTTCTTCATCTAGAGGTCACTGTTCACTCAGTATTGCCTTGAAGCATATGAATGAAGCTCATCAATACGAAAGTCAGTGGATTTCCATGTGAACCAGATTCAGATGGACTTGTACAGCTGTAACCGCTATTGTGGGTATTTCCATACTTAGCTCCACAGTGTAATTGCCTACAAAGTCTTTTAGGAAAGATATGCTCAGCCAAGAGCTTTTAAAATGTGCCAGTTCTATTTTTACCATTTGTGTCACTATCCTGTGTTTGAAAACCACTTTTTTATTTTGTGACTTACAATACAACCTGGATGTGACTTCACTTTTAAATGCAATGTTTCAGTGAGGAGAAGGAACACAATCAGGACAGCGGAGAAGGAAGGTAGAGCCTATTCTTTGTCATGGCACCTGTTGTGAGCTTGGCCTCTATGAAAGCTAGTCTGTGGCAGACTGGGAGATGATCTGCTTCCTTTTCTTGGAGGAGATTGCTCTTTATTGTAGAGATATCCATCTAGAGTACTGAGTTACTGCATAAGCCTTTCATTCAGAAATGGGCTGCCTTATTTCCCCAGCTGGAGCACTGACTCTTGTATAAGTCACCTGCAGATCCAACACAGTTGTTTCCTTCTCTCTCACAGGTACAGGAATTGCTGGAGGCATGACGGTAAAAGAATCACAAAGTTGGCAACAGTTAAGAAATGTTTTAATAAGGGAATTATTCATCAGCACAATGATTCATGCTCACCACTTTTCCAGAGGAGATGGTCACAGCATTGTTTTTTCCACTGAGAGGAGGGAGACAAGGGGCAGACAGCAAAGCCAATTCCCAAGGCTTGGCTCCATGCTCAAGAGAAATAGATGTGAATTTTCTCATCTTTCCTTCAGTATTTTCTCAGCTCCTGGATGCGTGGGAGGAAAAGGAAGTTATTCAGATTCAATTATGACTTTCCACTACGTTGCTGCATTTTGGATTACTGTTTGTTTTATGTCTACAGTCCATTGTCTCCTGTATGAACTGATTCCTAGCTCCCTGTTCTGTTATCTCTCAATCACAATGCTGTGAAACCGGTTTCAAGGCAGCTGATATTACCTGTAAAGAGACTACTTAGGTATGCTTTTCAGGCTTGGTCAAAGATCCCTTTAAATGGTTAGAAAGATTTCCAAAGATTAAAGCAGGCTTTGGTTTGGACCTATGGCATCAAAACCATATTTGGTTAATCTCTGGGGATTTTAACTCTAATATCCATTCAGAAGCCATAAGATATGACTAATAAGAGCTAGATTTGCTAAAAAATTTAGGAAAGAGCAAATGAGGACTGTGACTCTGCTTGGTAGAGGAAAAAAACCCACATAATTTTTAAGATCCCAGTTTGAATTTAGCGTAGTTCCTTGGGGATCTTTAGAAATAATATCCTGATGGTTCCTTATATTTTTAAAACTTTTAATCTTTTCATGTTATTGATGCAGAGGGAATTCCCCCGATCTCTAAACTCAGTATATAACAAGAAAGATCTGTCCTATTAATAAAGTTAGACTGTTAAAACTATCCGCTGTTCTGTATAACTTATTTCAAGCACTTTACTTAGAGAAATAGGACTCTCTTACAGAATGGAAAAACTAAATGCATATTAATATTTTTCAGGTGTGTAAGAGCAAATAAAAAGGCACTTTTAAACTGATGTTTAACATTTAAAAAAATAATCTTACTGCAGATAAATGTATACTCTGATGCTGACCATTAAATGATCCATTTTCAAGGTGTGTGGCCTTTTTAGGCTGGGAAATTCATATACAGCTCACACATATGTGCCTGTGTTTCTAGTAGTGAGGGTATTTTGATATGTACCAAACACCGCAGCCTGGGACTGACATCATTCTTTGGCAGACATATGAATATTTTGTATTGTAATTGCTGGCTTGCATGTCAGTACACTCCTGCTGTCTATTAAACAGAATGATATACTTATGCTCAGGGTGTTTTGCCAATCCTTTCTACTGGCTAAGCAAATTTAAGTTTTCTAACTTATATGAAGTTACAGGGCTAACTTTATGTGTAGGGCTTAAGGGTTTACTTTATGCATACAGTTTGCTTATGTGCAAGATAGATGTGACTTGGTCTCTGTATTTAAGCTGGAAAAACATCTCCAAAAGTTATATGAGCATTCACTTGAATATTATATTTTTACTTCCTCACTTAAGCGCTTTCAATGAACATTCTCAGTGAACTGTTTCTCAAGCTAGGGTCTACTGAGGGTTATAAACGGAGTCAAAAATACCCTCTAGAGCTATAACTCTTTCTCTACGGCTAAATTTAAGGAGGCAGGTCTCAGACACATTCTGTTGTAAAGCAAGGCCACAAACATGGAAAAATGTTGACAACCATTGCCATAGTGGGCAAAGTTGTTGGCAGCACTATTAAGATATTTTCATTTCAATATTTAGAAAGCTTTTAGATAAGGTGAGGTTTTATTCCTACAAATTAACAGAAATATCAGCCTTATCCTAGAGTTTATTTTGTAATAGAAGGGTTGTGAAAGTGCTCTGTAAAGAAGATGACAAGTACTTGTATTTTGTGCTATGACTGCAATACATATTATTGAGTCAGATTAACAGATACATGGTTTATGATCAACTTAATTGAAAAAAGCTGAATCTTTTCAGTGATCAGAAACTAATTTTGCTGGACAAATACTTTTCTTTGATTCATCACTCAATAACTCATCATTGATGTAGACATGTAAGTCACTATGTGAAAATAATGTTGATGTATGCTTTAATTCTTGTTTTTCTAGAATTGCCTCAAATCATCCTGTAATTTGATATTAATATTTCTTCTCTGGTTTCTAGAAACAGCTGTTTACTGGTAAAATATGTCAGCACTGAGGCATTCACTGTAGTTTTCCCAGTTGTGCAAGCCAAAATGCAACTAATAAGAAATATCATGTATGAAAAACAATATTTCTGGATATATAGTAGTCATAAGAAACACTCCCCTCCACCCTCAAAAGAAGTAGCTTGATATTGAAAAATGCAATCAGGAAGCTTATATATTTAGTAGCACTGGTAAAGAGCAAACTTTCAGTATCCTGTAGGGAAAGAACAGGTAAAAGAATACTTAGATAAATCTGTTGATTTCAAGTTCATTGAGCCTTACAGTCTTCCTATTGAGAATTTACAGGCAAAGTAGCTGATGTCTCCAGTTCTCTTTTTGTGGGGGAGGACAAGTCTAATAGTTTATAGAGACTGCTCTTAAAGCACAAGTAGGACTAAACTGGGAGAGTCTGCTCACACATTGGATGACATAAACAAAGTTCAAAGTGACCCTTAAAAGATTCAGGAAATGTCCTAGAGAAGAAAAGGTCATTATTCATTAGTAATAAATACAACATTCTTCACAGAGAAAGGAATGATCAGCAAATTCTCTGATGCTCTTGTGTAGTATTTCTACAGAAAGAAACTGGAAATTGTAGTGAATGATTAGCTTATCCTCAAAAAGGATGTCATGTCATTGCAATGAATTAAACGGGGATGAGGTGTGAACAGAAACAGGGACAAGAAGGTTGCGTAGCATACAACATAGTAGATCCTGAAGGATAGAGCACCAGAAGCTGTTGTGCAAACCATTTCCTTTCACTGAGGCAGAAGTAGTTTTATCTAAGCAACTCATGACATAGTTGGAAGTCCTTTAACTCAAAGTAAACACATTAAGGTTGCTCCAAAACTGCTTCCCCAGGTACTTTAAACTTGTTACTTTGTCTCCAGGATCCTATGCCATGGAAAACAGTCATCTTGTTCTTTACACCACTCTGAAAACTGGTGGTGTGTTTCTTTCCAGTCTCTGTCTCTTTAGACAAAATAGCACCAATTTCTTCCATTTTATCTTGCAGGTCATATTCTATGATTCTTTCTGCAAATATTATAATTTCTGTTGGTCTCTAAGTTTCTTGCCATACAGCTCCTGTTACCCCCCAAACTTTTTACTGTTTTCCAACCTAAACATTACAATGATAAGCAAAGGGAAAATCTTAAGAAGGGACCTGACTGTATGTGATTGTGTGCCAAAATCTGAGTGAAAAAGACTCAAGAGCTCCTGAGCCATTGCTATTAGTTTTGAAAGATGATCCATATAACTCAATGTGATATAATAAAAAACACTTCAAAATGGTAAAAAATTTATTTGCTTCCCTCAAATCATTCATTAATTCTTTCAAAGGATAAGTCCTGGAGACAGATTCCAAGGTTTCTCTGTACAGTGAAAACTGTGCTTTGGTGCTTCCCACATCCATTTACTTTATTCTGTTTTCTTTAAAGAAAATCTATTTCCTATTGCTATTTCTTTGCTTTTTAAAGTTCATTTAAAATGCAGCCTAGAAAAATTTCCCAAGCTGTTATCTAGAGGGAGCTGTTGCCTTTGGACGGAAGCTGTGTGTTTCATCTTAGCAAAGCAGATATAAGCTTGTTTGAAAACTGCATTATTCCTTGTTTTAAATCCTTAAATGAAATTGTGATTTGGAGGAATACTGTAAGTTACAGGTATAATCAGATATGGTAAGTCTCATCTATATACATATACACACACACACACATATATATATATATGTAGGTCAGCATGAGAGATTCCAACTGTTCTAAACTGTGGAAGTACTGGATACCCAGTCCCTCAACAGGTATTGTGTAGTTTAGTAGCTCTTTTTCTTTTCTTTTCTTTAAATCATCAGCTAGATATAAATGAGGTCACTTAAACATCTTTCAAAGGCATTATATAATATCACTGTCATTATCATTTATAACCTATTTTAAGTACATATTATGTATGTAACTTCGAATGTATTACATCTATGAGCAATTTACATGCACATATAGATTATTTTTTTCCTATATTAAGATTCTGCTACTGCTACACGATGTTGGGCCTTGTGGTTTCACCACATATAGGAATTGATGCACAATGGTCTAATAAGCATGCAGGGCCCTACTGAAGTTGTGTAAGAAATGTAAGAGTGCTGGAACTTAGGCAAAGACATATTAGTTCCTTTTTAGAACTAGAGGAAATTCCTGTGAAGGGAACAATAAGAATTTACTTCCTTTGTATTCACAATCATCAGCTTACACCTGGAATAATCAGTTGGAACTTCTCTGACCACACTGTGATCCAGCTGCAGCAGTGAGGGCAGGCTATGTGAAGCAGACGTGTGGTGCTTGATTATAGTTGTGCTCTCAGGCAGCTTGCTATCAATTCCACAGCTCCGTCAGCTATCAGGTCCATGGGGTGATTATGCACAGGAACTTAAAACCTGTTTCTCTTATCAAAATGATAAGAGCCAGAATTATATTATACTAAGAATTCTGTGTGAATCTTAGAGTGAGCTAACAGATTCATGAAATCAACGATTTCTTCACTAAAACAGTTTCTGAGATAAAATTTTAGCTAAGTTTTCCTAAGTTGAAATCAGTATTATACATATAAGAATGTTTTCCATTTAAAAAAAATCAACAAAACAAAAACTCTTGATAGGTTCTTTCTTTTTTAGTTGAAGTAAAATTTCTTGATTGTAAAGTTGGAAAGTGCCTTATCAGCATGGGCCAAATAAAAACATGTTCAGAGTCTAACAATGAAAATGCTCAATTATCTGTTGAAAAACTTCAGGTTCCAGGTTGATTTGGAGGGAAAATTTATTTTTTTTTGTGAGGGGAGACCCTATGCTGTTTCATCAGCCCCAAGCTACTGTCTCTCTGCCTAGACACAATAGATCAGACTACATTTTAAAATATAGGCAAGCAAATCCATCAGTAGTTCTGCGATTTCTAATTTTGGACAATCTTCAGGCTCAGGTAGGCCCTACCTCAGTCTTATTTATCAACTTTTTCTTCATATTCATAAAAACAAAACATTTCCTACAATGTTGAATGACAGATAATACACTGGGCTCTTCACATTACTTGCACAGTTGGTGCTTGTGCCATGTCTTTGGGCTTGCAGAGCACAGGAAGGCCAGGTAGGGCTGCACAGCTTCTTAGGAACACACAATCTTCCATGAACTTTCCAGGATGATTTGAATGTAAAAAACCTCATACACATGCTTTATCCTTCCTGGAGAAAATTCCTGTACAAAGGACAAAAAGGAATGGGTGCCATCAAGGTTGGTGCCCCACACAGAGCCAGCCTGGGCTGCAGGGCTCTCTGGGCTGCCCAGGGCTGCAGCCACCCTCTTGGACACCTCCTTCCAGTTGTAGAGGTCCTGGCCTGTGCCCGTCTAACTCTTCAAAGAGAGGAAAATTTTAGAATGGAACTTATTCCAATGTGTTAATCTTCTGATGTAGATTTGACCATTTTCTCTTTAGTTCTCTCTTTAAAAAAAAAAAAAAGGACCTACTGTCGTAATCTCATCATTATTGCATTCTCAGTCACAGTCATATTCACCATCATGTTTGTAAATTCCATTTTTTCCCATATTCCAGTCAAAGCTTCATAATGGTACATGAAAAATACAGTTCAGGCTGTACTGACAGCTGCTTATGATGGATGTGAAAGTATGTGGTAATGCGATGCTTGTCGTATAAACTAAAGCTCTCTTAGAACAGTTGAGAATTTGGGTTCTCTTTAGTATAAAATATTTATGGCATTTTACACAAGCATACCATGAAGGACAACAGCTTCTGGTATTGTGGCAGGATTAACTATTGGAAAATATGATGAAATGTAAAAAGTCAAAGTGAAGAAGATGTAGGCTCGGAAAGGAAGTGTGTTATAAATATAAGCCATTTCCCTACACAGTTTTTTATAGTATAGATGTGTATAGGACCAGGTGCCACATTGCTGTGAGAGGAAGACTCTGGGCAGTCATTTATTTTACTACCACATGCCACACTGGTAAGTTAGTGAGGGCAAGAGCTAAAGTTCTTCTGTCTCTACATGTTCATTTGAACTGTATTTATGCATGATTACCTTTCCTTACTGTGTCTATGCTTGCAAAAGTAATGTAAAAAGACCCTTGCCCTGGAGAAGAGAAAGATGCTGTTGATTGCCTGAAATGCACTTTATCAAGATTGCTGTGAAGCTGATGCTCTTTGTGAGCGTGCTGCATGAGGATGCTTTTCCTCAGCATGAAATTCAGCTGAGCATCGTTTTCCTCTCTGCTTGCTGTAGAAACAAATTTCCTGCAGAGGTATGCTATGTATTTTTGTTGTTCCTAGGAAACCCAGCTTTGGTGGAAGAGATGTATGGAAAGAGATATGTCCTTAAATAAGAAAGTATGCTGTGCCTGAGGAGTACTGCAAGCTGTGCATGTAACTAAGCACAAGTCATTCTTCAATGTGCAGCAGAGCATGCTCTTCAACTGGAAAGGATAGAAAATGGTATGTATGACAGAAAGAGTTTAGTATCCACGAGACATCCAAAAGTACTTTTAAACTGAAATTCAGCTTACAAAAGGAAGGTACATATCTTCAGTTATTGTCTGCTCCAGGACTATTATCTTTCCAAAGCTGTTTTCTCCTGCCCACCAAATGCCTTCCACAGGTTTAGCTTTGTATGGTATCATAATTCTTCATCTTGACTGCTCCAGGCATGGAGTACTTCTGGAGCCCAGGTCATGGGCTGTTTCATCTGCTTACATTTTCCAGATAATTTGCAAATTATCTGCAAGTAGACTTTTGATTTGGACCAGAAAAAGAGGCATTCCTTTTCTGGTAGTCCAACAAGAACATCT
The DNA here is from genome assembly GCA_013396975.1 of Bucco capensis. NCBI lineage: Eukaryota > Metazoa > Chordata > Aves > Piciformes > Bucconidae > Bucco > Bucco capensis. The sequence goes on along the minus strand of VWZO01011206.1, from coordinate 735,951 downwards.
TAGCACAGCACACTTCCCTAGACTTTTGACTCCTAGATGCTTAAAAAACCTGATTTTTCTTGGCACTGAACTTTTCACTGAGTACTAAGAGTGTTTTGAGCATATATTCAGTGTGGACTGATATTTCAAAAAATATGTCATAGATTGATCGGGTTAAATGGTTTGAAAATCACATCAAACTGAGATTCCAGAAATTTCTTCTCGAGATACCTTGTTATCTCTACCAGCCATGACTCTAATTAGATATACCATTAGAAACTCAGCAGACAAAAAAAGGAAATTGGTCTCTAGTGATGGAATTCTGTACAACACAACCACACAACTGTGGGGTCAGGATCAAATTTTGAAAACCAACAGGGAAGTGTCACTATATCTCAACTTTTTTTCCCCTCATTCAATTCTGTGAAGTAAAATGATCTTGAGAGGTATTAGCATAGGATGCACTGATAGGTCTTTTCTGCTGTGAATCTAACTGGCTTGCTAAACAGATATATCATATACACTCTGTACAACACAATGGTGATTTAACATTAGTATTAATTTCTGACAAGTTGACTTCTAAGCTGCATCCTGAAACTTTGCTTATAGTAACAAAGTTTTGCAGAATAAGTTGTAACTAGACATCAAGGCCTTGATCTATTTTGGTGACTAAATCCTGAATTTTTGTTTCTTTATCAAATATCACACTTTTTCCAAAGAATATGTCATATGATTCAGTTCCACAGAGTAGAGCAAATGTAACACTCGTAAAACCTTTTTAAGTGCATAGCACTGACAGGCTGCAGTACTAACTACAGTTTTCCAGATCCCTACTCTGACTTTTTTTTTTTTCAAAGTAGAGCAAATATGTGCTAAGCTTATTAGACCCGTATCTCCCAGATGCATTCATTAGCCAAGATCCTTCCTGCCTGGATGGGTGTTCCCAGTAGTCTGGCTTGCAATTGACCTGATTCAGAACAGGAAACTTCAGAACATTTTCCTCTCCTCTGATGGCATTTGAACTGTTTGGGAACAGAGATGGTCATCAAATAATCATTAATAACCCCTAATTCTTCACTTGTATGCCATGCAGGCTGAGAGTACTTCTTTCTGTAAGTCCAAATTTTATTAAAAAATTGGATAAAAGATACAGGAGTCCATCTTAGCATTTTATTTTTAATTTTGAAGGAAAGCATGATTAGCCATGAGGTAATAGCTATAGACATCCCTCACATGATTCATAATATCAATACATGAGGCAAGGATGAGATAAACTCTCAACCATAGCACATTTCTTTAGCAGTTTGGAGTATATATCCTAGAAAAAAAAGAAAAAAAGGTCCAAACCTCCACTAGGAAATATTGCTTGGGAAGGGCTTTTGAAAACAAACTTTTGAGAGGGAACAGACAAAACTTGCTGTGATTAGATGGGACAGCTAAATAAAATTTGTGTGGGTTAATTTTGATAAGGTCATTGGCCCAGAACTAAGGCCAGTGATTCCACAGCCACACAAGTGGGTGGAACTAACATCCAGATCCCCAAACTTGCAGATGAATTGATGAATTTAGCATTGGAGCAGAGATCATGAAGAAGAATAAACAATTAATTGGGAGAATGATTTATCTTTCATTATTAATTTTAATATACAGTCCACTAGGAGAAATTCAGCATGGATTTTTGAAGAGGAAATAATGCCTGATCAACCTGAGAGCTTATTACAAAGAAATTACTAGTTTGGTAAATGAGACGAGAGCAGTGAGATTTGTATATCTTGACCTTTTCAAGGCTTTCAACATTCTTTCATAACATCCTCATTGATAAAATGAAGTATGGACTAGATAAATGGACTGGGGAATTAACAGAAAAAGAGTTAACTGTCAGGCTCAAAAGGTAGTTCTCAGCAGCACAGTGCCCAGCTGGAAGCCAGTCATTATGGTGTACCCTAAGGGCTGATACTGAGTCCAATACTGCTTAATGTCTTCATTACTTAGCTGAATAGGACATAGTGTATCCTTAGGAAGTTTGCATATGACCCAAAACTGAGAGGAGTGGCTGATACACAGATGGCTGTGTCCCCATTCAGACAGACTTTGGCAGGCTGGAAAAATGATCTGACAGCAATCTTACAAAATTCAACAGAAAGAAGTGCCCAGTCCTGCCCATGGAGAGGAATAACACCATGCTCTAGTACAGACTCAAGACCAACCAGCTGAAAAGTAGCTTTAGTAAAGAAGGACCTGTAGGTCGTGGTGAACACCACTTTGAACATGAATCAGGAATGCATCCTTGTGGCAAAGAAGAAGGTCAGCAGCCCTGTGGGTTAACATTAAGCACTGTGTTGCCTGCAGGTTGAGGTTGGTGGTCCTTCCACTCTGCTCAGCGCTGGTTACACATATCTGAAGTGTTGGATCCAGTGTTGGGCTTCCCAGTATGAGACGCAGGGATGTATGAGAGTGAGTCTGGTGCAGGTGGACAAAGATGATGAAGGGACTGGAACACCTCTCTTGTTGGGAAAGGCTGGGAGAGCTGGGGGACACACGCTTTTACTGTGAAAGTGACCAAACACTGACACAGGTTTCTCACAGAGTTTGTGGAGTCTCCATCCCTGGAGGTATTCAAAAACCATGTAGGCACAGTCCTGGACAACTGGCTGTAGATGGCCCTGCCTGAGCAGTGGAGCTGGACAAGATGACTTCCAGGAGGTTCCTTCCAATCTTAATCATTCTGCGATTCTGCGATTAAAGCTGTCAAAGAATGTTAGAATGACAGCAGAGTATAAGAAAAATACTAGTAAGAAATTATCCTGAACAGACTCATTGAGGCCCTTTTGACACACACGCACAATAAACGAACTGTAGTTGTTTTAAAACATCTACAATTTACCAAAAGAGATGGATAGACAAGCTAGCTTTTCATAATTGGGAGCGAGTATGAGAGATGTGGGTGGTAATTTCTTTCTTGCCTTCCTAGAGTACCAATAGGGATATTATATATTCTCCGGAGATGACTAAATACTAATGTTTGTTCAGTGCCAAGGATGCTTTTGATCTGATTTTATTGTGTTTCTTCTTGCTGCAGACTATCTCTCTTGTACTGAAAGGTCCTAGAGAATCAGCTGATTGAAATGGTATTTTATACTACCTTTTGGCCATATACAGCTTAACCAGAGAAGAGAATAGAGAATTGTTTTGTAACACCTTCTTAAGAACTTAAGAATCTGAAAAGAAAGAGCAGGAGAACTAGTCCAAATGCAAAGCCTTTCAACAGTCTTTATAGCCTTACTGGTAGATCCTGTAACACACGGGAGAATAGCCCACAACTGACAGTTCTGACAAGCAACCTAAGTTCTCATCCTAGTAGACTGGAAATTTCCAACACGGGAAATGGGGACCAGTTGTCACGTGAGCTAAATTAGCTGCTGATCTCAGCTTGGCATCAGCTGTGAGGAATTCTACATTCTTGTTAAGGTTATTAAAGCACATTTGTTAAGTGAGCAGGGGTCTGCACACGGACATGTTGCAGTGCTGTTCATAATGCAGGGCCATCTTGGTAGTGAGGTGTCCAAAGCAGAATCATTCATGTTGGTAAGCTGTCAACATCACTTATCCAAACCCTACAGAAACATGACACAATGAAAGGCTTCAATCACCACAAGAATACAAGCAGCTCTTCAGACACTGGAGATCTTGCCCAAGTATTTTCACTGAATACATTACAGTTTTTCAAAGTCAGGGTTTTTCACGAGTTCTGAAGATCATTTAGTTTGATTTCCAGTCTAGTGCAGGATCTAAAATGTTACGGGCCGTGAATCAAAAGATTAACTGGTTTGCTGCTCTAAGGGCTAATTGAAAAATCTGCGTTCTACCAAGAGTCCAGATAACCTGTTATGCAGGAATATTCAGAGGAAATTAACACAACATTTGTTTTCCTAATTGCCCTGAAGGAAAATAAACTTATCTTATTTCCTACTATAACTGACTCAATTTTGCTACTTTCCTCACCAACAAAGAATGTAATAGAATAGTCTTAACAATAGAATTCATTCCCTAGTTTTGGAGGCCTTCATAGTACATCACTAGTTTGCTGACAAAGCCACGAGACCTCAATGGAATAGTTGTGTGCACATACATAGGTCACTTCTGTATGTTTGTGTAGATTTAGTAAGAACTCAACCACCTTGATTGTTGCCATGTTTATTATGTTTTGAATAAAACAAAGATATGACTAAGGCTCTGCTCCAGTATCAATTTTGATGTTGAAAAGCATGTGTAAGACATTTGTATATAAAGCAACATAAAACTTTGCTGGATTTTATACAACACATATATAAACAAATATCCATATATATGTGTTTGTAGATAATGTAATCAATACAGAATTTAAAGAGACACAACTCATTCTTATTTTATTCTACCTTGGCCCTGTGTCACTTTGTTTATGCTTTTGTTGCCTGGTGATTGCCAGGTTTGAATTAAATCTCTTTCCTTTCCCTGCAACACTTACTTGAGGCCAACAGGAATACTGAGTTTGTTATTTATGTTTCCAATTCAGAAGCTGTCCCAGTAAAAATAAAGTGTCTGGCATGAGACAAGAAAACATTGCGTTCAACAGAAATGGGCAGTGCCACACTTTCCCTCATTCCCACCAGGGGTCAATGAAATTCAAATAAATATCATGACTCATTCCTTGCTCAAAGTTTCTTCTTTCAGTAAATCACAGATTGATTTACTGAGTGAAGTAGTAAAGAAGGCCTGGAACCTGCTGAAATACATATGCAGGTGCACAATGAGAGCTGAGTTTAACCAAAGCCGATTCACTAACATCTTAGAATTTAATGGCTTCACCTTTTTTTTCCCACAGAAATGTGTGTTTTTATGTCAATATGTTGTTTTTGACACTAGAATGGCTGTAATCACTAAATTTTTATCAATCCTCTATGTGCCCTTTTCACTTTAAAACCAGGATTTATGCGTTGAAAATTAATTGCATACTTCATCCTGACCTTGTTTTTTATTTTAATTCAATCTCTACAATGGCATAACGGCTTCTTTAGCTCCATCTTGGCTTCACAAGCTTCATTCTCATGGATGCACTCAAATGCATAAGAGTAGAAGAAAGTTGTGTTTTGTGTTTCTATTAGTACATTATATTTCACTGGATAAGGAATGCTGAAGAGATGAAGCAGTGAGAACCCTTTCTGTCTCTTCCTGGCTATGTCAGATAGCTACTGAAGGATGTGTCATTGGTATTTCTTTTACAGGAACATGGAGACAAAAAATAATTTTAAAAAACTGAATTCAAAATTGGTTTTTTGTGTTCAATAATCTTGCTTTCAAGGCAGGGTCTTAGTTTGTATCACAGTTGTGCTTTCAAGCAGACTTTGTAGATCATCTTCACTTAATGTGCTTTTGTTTCTATGATGGAACATCTCAAGTACATGAGCAGGATCCCTTTTAGATAAAATTAAGCTGAAAGGGCACCTGCTACGTTCCAGATGTAGACAGACATACAGTACATCCAGTCAGATTTGAGCTAATCCAAACCAAAAATGCCAGAAGCGCGTGTGGTGTGGATGCCAGCTCCTTGGCATCAGCGCTTTCATTTTTTGATCAGATCCATTATTTGTGAAAGCACACATAGTCAAGCAGTACAAACTATAGTTGTGTGGTAGGCTGGATATGCTTTGGACCTGAATGAGGGAAGGAGATTCTGATGTTCAATATCTTCTGCCATTTAGAAACTTCCAAATGGCACCTGAGCCTTTTACACACAGGAAACCTGTTATCCTGACATGACCCACCTCTGCAGGTAGAACCATGGTTTGTCTTCAGACCCTGTTCTGCTGATTCACTCTGAGTCGGGCAGAAATCAACTTCAGAAACTTAGATACCTTTTGACAAAATGCAGATGAAACCAATATATTTCAAAGGAAAGTTAATTTTGCAGAAAATGTTATGATTGATTCAATCAATTGATACAATCTTCAGGACTACTGAAGAAGTAGACAGTTTAGGGCTCAAGTCTATGAGAAATTAAATACAGGGCTGTTTATATTCACAGATGTGACTTTCCCTATTTAGTGTTTCAGTCGAGCATTTTCACCAGATCGAGAAGTGGATTTAAGAAGGATAGAGATTTGGAGAGGATGATTGCTTTTTGGTTTATAACCATTTTATTTTCCTGAATGAAAATAAACATACAGTCAATCAAAAATGTGGCTAGAAAGGCTGAAAAATCCAAAAGAAGGAATAAGCAAAGATCAGCTCAGAAGAAACTCTCTGTTGACACCATCTGGGGTTCTTCTCGAAGAGCTCTTGAGGATGAAAGAAATAGAGGAACAGGTATGTAAACACTGACAATTTGTATTGATAACTATTAGGGCTTTAAAGTCTCTAGTGGGTTTTAATTTTCCTGACTGGTCTGACCTGAGACCCCTAACCAGACCTTCTCTGATATTAAAGCCAGAGCTCCACTTAAGGTGAAGCCCAGGCACCTGGTCTTGCCTAGGCTGTACTGTAGGTACTGGTATGCTGGGCCTGACTGCTGGGTGGCCTTTTCACCTATGTTGCTTCCAGTCATATGTCCTCTGCTCTTCTGGGTTTATGGAACTGTCTACTGCCATCACTCCAGGGTCCTATGTGGGGCTCCTCTTGTCTTGGGGGAGCCTTGCTCTCACTGCCCCCTTGCAGCTAAATCCATTTTCAGCCTCTTCAGCTCTTTGAAAAGCATCTCCTGAAACTCCCCTGTGTTCTTCACTGTCACACTGAAAGCTGATTGGTGAGACAAGGTCTAGACTGAGGCTGTGACAGGCATCTGTAATTTGCCATGGAGTCAGTCAGTCAGAACTGTGGCGTAGAAAATAAAGAGAGAATACATATATCCCTGCGCAATTGAAAATTGTGACTAGGATAACACACAGGAGTTCTGAGGTATATGATGAAATCTGCATTAACAAAGCAGTAGGGAACTTTTAACTTAACAAGCTTATCCCTTGAGGGGAAGAGATGTGGATGTTTGGCGATACATCCTATTTCCTTTTGCTCTGTGTTTCTTCTTTATGAAGAGTGAGGTCTTGGCCTTGATTGTACCTCTGAACTCCTGAAGTTGGGTGAAGACCAGCTGTTCAAACACAGCAGAAATGAAGTCAACTACTGGCACACAGAAGAAAATGCAGTAAAGAATTCTAAGTATTTAGGTGCACTTTGAGATTTGACATTTTTATAAGGAAAGCAAAGTCGCAGGACATCCTAAAATCTTTCCTATTTAAAGAATCTTGTTAAGAAATGAAGTACAGTGAAATGTTTCACTGGGTTTTTACTTTAAAATGAGGTTACCATAACACTTGATTAATGCTGTTTGAGTCATACTGCTATTGCAGTACACAAGCAAACTGTTCTAAGATTTATTGTGCAGTAAAAAAGTCTCATTAGAGAGATGTGTGGATATTCAGTGTCGTGTGAGTCTGCTTTTAGCTCCAGGCTAGCTTTAAAATCCTATCCTGTGCATTTTTTTGGAAAATCAAATACTTTCTTCTGGTAGAATTTAGACAGATATTAATGATCAATTTAACATTCTTTTCTGGTTTAAGGAAGTTGTATTTTAAAGCCTTTAAAATTAGAAAAAGGGAAAAAAAGCTTTTAGGTTTCTGATTTTTAGTACCTATTCGTGTTTAATTATGTTGTTTGTGAAGTAGACTTTTTTTGTTCGGTTAAGTTTTTTTGTTCATTTGTTTATTCGTGGGTTTGTTTTTTTTCTGAAATGATTGTATTTCAGTGCAAATTGACTATCAGAATTTTTTTAATGCATAGATGATGGATATATTTTCCTCCATCCTTCCTGGGAACTAAAGGGAGATAGTCTGTGTCAATATGGATTCTGGTTTGAATGTTTTAATCTAAACTTGGCCATAGGGCAAAGGTTGAATTAAGATCACTTGCTAAACAAACTAATTGGGATCAATTTTTCATAGTAATATTAATTTCTTCATGACTCATCTATTATAGGACTATGCTGGTTTCAACAACTTTTGAAGCAGAGCTTCTTGGCAATTTATGGCTTTACACATTATGGTGGATGTCATGTCACCTTCTTATCCCCACACTTACTATGACAGGCCTTCTCCAGATATGTCCTCACCTTCCAGGAAGCTGGATGAGCTACAGTTGATTCTCATGGACCAATTTTTAATAGTGGCCTATGATCATCATTTCCTATAAAGCAATCTCTCCAATTTAAGCCTGTGGGCTTGCAGTTGTGGTATAACTCTGTTTTTTTACCAACCGCCGAGAGCACACAGTATCAGCTGCACAGGATAGTGAGCTACACACAATAATTTTATGACAATTTTGAGTAAAGTGTCCCCAGATCAGTTAGTTTTGAAGTCCCCTAATGCCTGTTGAAATAGTTTGTTATTGAGGAAAAAAGTGTAAATATTTAGTTAACACACAAAGAAGGCATGTTGCATCTGGTCAGACTATATGGCAAAAAATCTGTCAGATCTGGTTTAAGAAAAACAAACTGAAAAAAGTGATGAAGCAGTTTCTAAAGAACACAATGTGGTTTTAGGAGCACGCTGTTGCCCTGGTGACCCATGAAAAAGAAATGTTCTGTAAGCATTGTCTGTTTTCTCTGCCAAAACCAATTGATGACCTTAACAAAATGTGTTAGATGAGTTGTGTTCACAAAGGCAGTTCAGTTCCTGAAAATTTCTTGAAAACAAGAAAAACATTAAAATGTAAAAAATGCTATGGACTGTGGACACTGGAGTGTTCACTTGTCTTCTAAATAATGGAAAAATTTCAACTGAACTTCACACATTCTTGACTATCAGCCACCAAACTTGAATTAATAGGAAAAATAGGTTTTACTTTCTCTTCTTTTATAGATTTACTTGGTGCTAGTTTCCTAGCTTTGCTTTTTCCACAAGTAGATCTAATTTCTAAGGAAAATGCATAAATGCTCAAAACATTGTCCTAAATTTGACCAAGAAAAGAAATGTTTCCCTGAATATTTTTAAATCTATGGTAGAAGATATTTTCCACAAAGACTTCTTTGTCCACTTTCCCACCTTTTTTCTTATACTGTGTCTATTAGAGTAGAAAAAAGGTTTGTGCAGAAAAACAATTTGGTGAAGTGCAGGATTCAGGGAAGCTTAACCAAGAGTCATTGAGCGGGAAAAGAAAATGGCACAAGGCTAATCTCCACTTTTTCAAGAAAAATAATTTCTTCAAGTTCGCTCCCAGCCCCTGTTCTCAAAAACTTTGGAAGCATATATATGGCTTCCTCCAAGACTTTTCTCTGATGTCTCCGAGGTTAATATAAATCAAATTTTGTGCCTATATTTATGTGACAGGTGGTGCTTGCTACTGTCTACAGTAGAGGGTAGTTTGTATTGGCCTGCTTATCAGAAATATTAACCTCTTCAGACCTGAAGGCCATTGATACACAGACATCCTCTTGAAATCAGAGCAGAAGATGAGTTGTGTGTTGGAGGCAACTGTGATATCCTCCCCAATACTGTTGATGTTTACAACTGAATTGATCACGTAACTTAAGCAGAAAATCACATTGCTTAATGTTGGAATCAATATTTCAGTTTCTTGAAGAGAAGTCAGACAAGATGCATTTCTTATTCTCTGTATTAGCTTTCTTAAGTATCACAGCCAACTGTAAAGTAGTTGTATAAATAAAAAGTCCCTGAGCAGTAAGCCTAAGGCTGACAGTGTGTAGAGTCTCTAGTGTGCTCATCTGCTGCCAGGAGTGCTTTCCTCTAGGTTTGTTTATATACTCCCCATGGTTTTGTCTGTAGAGTTAATACGCATGAAATGTTTCCTGAAAATAAAAATACGCTGTAAAGCTTTTGTAATTATTCTTTTTTTTTTCTTTTCTTTGCAATGACTTTCTGCTTTGAAATGTTAGCTAAGACAATACTTAAGATTTGTGAATTTTAGAGAACTTCCTACCTACAGTGAGGGTCATCTGTCTGATGCGTATAAACACTTTGAGTAGAGCTTCTTGTATATTGCAACATTCTCCAATATAAATGTGGTAATGCTCAGCCAGGTGAAATAACTGAGAATGACTGGATATTCTGCAGACTTTGTGACAAATATCTGATATCCCTTGCCATACCTAGATCCTTTAATACCAGAAAAGTCACCAAGCATTTTTAGTGCTGACAAGGCCCTTTGTTTCCAAACCTCAGGAATAAGCTGCATGCAAAGTGGCCTTTGCAACAGTCATTGTGATAAACCAGGGCCCTGAAAATTTTCTCACACCAGTACAGTTCTCAGTTGCCTTGCCTGCAATGACCAGCACTAGTGTACAATATGAGACTCGTGTTAGCATTTTCAGAGAAATTTCCCAGGCTGCCTTGCTGGTATTTATCATAGTGCCATGGAGTGGGACATTGAGGAGGGGACAGGGGAAAGAGCATTCTACAATTTCCTTTCAACAAATTTACAGCTATTTTTTTCAGCCTCAGCACGTGTGTTTCAGAGGCAGGAGAAGGCCAGGGCACTCAGATTGTTGTCTTAAATGAAATTCCAATCAGTCTAAAGGCTGGATCTCTAGACAGCTGTTAACTTGCAGGTGTGCCTGCAAGGACTAAAATGTGCAATGTGGTTAAACAAATGAAAGCCAGGTTATGAATGTGCAGCCTTGAAATGTTTCCTGACATAAGAAGGACAAAGAAAGATGTCTGTGCAAGTATATTTTTTTGTACGTAAATAAAATGAAAAAAGAAATGATGAGGCTTTTGGCCAAATCTGAAATGCCTACTGCACTTAAATAAATGTATATCAGGAGACCTTATTTAGGCAGCAGAATCTGACACTTACAGAACCTTTGCCTATAAAATCCCTGTAAAGCACCATGTTTTCCACTATCTATTCATAACAGCTCATTGGTGGAACATTAATTTAGGACTAATTTAATCTCCTGACTTTGTTTGTTTGCTAGCCCTAAATTTTAGTTATTCTGAAATGATGTTAGTTTCTGAGACTACAAGGAGAATTCTTGAATCTCTTTAGCACTGCTTAGTAAATAGGCCTGAGTGTCTGATGTGGAGTAGCAACTCAATCCCAAAATATCTGTGCGCTTTCAAAAGAATTAATAAATCCATTAAGAGTACAGAAGCTCTTACTTATTAGGAGTATAGTTTCCAGCCTAGAACAACATTACTAATCCCAGAACTGGAGCTAGGCCCTGAGATCTGCAGCCATATGCAACACAGCTGGTCCACTGCTGAAGATAAGAACAGTTTTGCTGAGGTAATACCCATTATGAGATGTCTTTCTCTTGGTTTTGTTTGTCATCTGTTTATAAATGATTGTATTTTTCTCAATGCATATGTTATTTCAAATATTTGCGAGCAGAATTCTGATTCTTAGGTTATTGCCATATGCTGTTTCTGTCTGCTATCTGATTAAAAGTCATAAACCAAGCAGTTTGGTTCAGTTCCTGTATTAGATGGGATGTTTGTAATCAGCACAAGACTTACAGGAATTTGAGAAGAATTTCTTGAAACCTTAACATAAACATTGCTGAGAGTAAGCACATTCCACATGGTGATGAGACCAGGGATACTGCTTTTTGTCTAGGTGTATGTGTATGTGTTGTCTACAACTACAAGTGAAGCTATCCTGGCAAAATTACAATAAAATGAAGATTACCTCCATTTTTCAGATAAGGAAACAGATAAATTCTGTGAACAGTACAATTTCATGTAGGAGGTATGCAGCAGAGCCAAGACCTGAACCAGAAACTGAGTTTCAGGCAAGTGCCTTAGTCACAAGCACATGCATAATCAGAACAGTCTGTTTTGAGGACCTTTTGTATTTGTTTCTCTCCTTGCCATCAGTCTTGCTTGTCATCAAAACTAAACCAAGGAAGGCACTGAAAGCAAAAGGAAATACCAAGATGGATATTTTACAGTAAATTCAGATATCTTTATCATATAGCTTATTAGAAAAATGAAATGCTTATATCAAAATTAACTGATTTTAACATACAGTGTAGCAATTGGATGTTTTGATATATTCTTGCTAGTTCTCGTGTAGTTTGGATGGTAAAATTAGGTCAATATAAGGTGTTCTTAAATGTTTGGGTTTTTTACTACACAGACACAGACACAGTGGATTTCTTCCCCTACACTATGGTTGACTGTTTTTTTACTGCAATCAGGAAAAACTTTGCCTTCCCATCAGACTTTTAAGTAAGCATACATGAGGTTCATATTTACTTTACTAGCTACACAAATTTGGAACAAAAGTGAATAGTCTCAGCCTATGTGATAGCTGACAGCAAAAGTTTTGTGATTGTCTCTTCGTGTTTGCTCCCTAGACAGAAGATTGGGAAGGCATATTATCCACTCAGGAAATATATTTTTCAAAGCCAGCACTAAAACCTAGATTTATAATTGGCAAGTAGCAGACGAACATATCATTTTTAAGTAGAATGTTTAAAATCCCTTGATAATATTCAGCAAAAGTTGAGCCAAATGGAAATTTTTTATTTGGTTCAAACACTGAACCGATGAAACACCTTTTCCAGAACAACATCTGTGAGTAAGAGCCTCTCTGACCTTTTCTTCAGATTTAAGTAATTTGCATTTAGACCCATACTCTGTGGTCAGACTGTGGCTTCAAACCATTACACACGTCAAAGAGTGGAGGAGTTCATCATGGAGAAACTTCGCGCTAACAGCTCCTGGCTGTGAAATCCTGAGTCTCCTTCCCATGTACCACCCTTAATCACTGACAGCTGTGCCGTGGGGATGTGCAGTCTCCTTTCTGGCACTCTGAATCCTCAGGCTGGAGCCATGATGGCCAAGCTCAGTCTGGCTCTACTGTTGCTGGTTTTGTGACCTTGAAGAAGTGCTTCCCTTCTGCTTAACTTTCCTTTTCTTCATGTTGTGTTTTCAGCATTTATTGTGAGATTTATGAGCTCACCCTTTGGACCAATCTGAAATAATAAGTCTGGAGTTGTGCTAGGTTTTCTTAAACAGGAAATAATGGCCATCAATATCAGGATTCTCTTTTTACAGATTGTCAGAAGTTTATGTTTACTTATCAAAAGCACACCAGAGATTGCCTGATGAAGCAACTTAATACAGATCCTCGTGACCCAATCTAGTTACTTAGAGAAAAACTTTGAAAAAGAAATATTGCTGTCTTTTGTCTCTTACCTGTTCAACTTCTCTCATCTGACTGTGACATGTTTATTTCTGAATCAGTTTGTCCTCTTCAGTCTCAACAACACTTTAGAGGTTCATTGTGGGGCAAGTGGCAGAGGAGCTTAGTTCACTGGTTTGTGTGTCATACAGCTCCGATGTACAGTTCTTCCTGCGTGTGACAACAATAACAGAGAGTGGATGGATCTATGCAGAGAAGACGCTTAAAAGTGTGATCATAATGCATTTCAGTTATAATATTTGTATAATTTTTTTCTTTTTCTTGACAAATTGGTAATGTAAAAGAATCCAAACTCTGTAAAGATTGGAACTAGAGAAAAGGTTACAGGAAAAAGATAATACACACAGAATGTGAGGAAGCATGTGGAATGTAAGAGAAGGTTGAGACTGAAACATGGTTCTGGTCTGTCCTAGAAATGACATTCATTGCTGAAAGATGGCATCAGCCACTCATTCTACCTATCTAAACAAGCACTATGAATAAATAAACTCCAGTTCAAATCTGCAAGACAAAAGGAGTAGGTCAAAAGTTTCACTTTTCTTACACAGCTATAGTAAGTGAGTGAAAATAAAGAGATCTGGGAAACAAAGATAGAATATAATCTTCAAAAATCGGAGTAAAGGGATTCTGATAAAGAAGGAATGAGTTAGGAAGCAGAATATTGAAAAGTCTATTGGTGTTTGACATCCTGTGCATCTAGCAGCTGTTAGACTGTGATATTTTTTCACTGGGTTTTACTTTAAGAATTACATGGACTCAGCTGGAAACAAACATTTTTCATTGTATTTAGTGTAATTTCCCATTAAGAACTTCTTGTTAGTCAGAGCAATTTTGGTTTCTTAATGTGTTTCTAGAAAATGCTGGTCAGCTGTTTTGAAAACTTCAGTTAGCTAGATTACTGATCCTCATCCATTTTTTCAAGGCACAGTGGAAAATTTCTTGTGCTCATTTCCTTATGGTAAATCTAATGTAATTTCTAAACAGCAGATCCCACAGCCATCTGCTTCTCAATTCTGATGTTGGTTTTTTTTTGTCCATATCTTTACATTCAAGACTTCTGAGTCATTCCAATACTTTCTTCTTATTAAAAATTGTCAGGTACTTAATGATAAGTGCTTTCAAGAACAGAGCACTCATACAAGGACTTTTAAAATATTCCTCTAAGGTGGAAATGGTGGTTTGGTTTTCCAGATTATGAGGGGTTTAGATGCCTAGGTTTTGTGTACTTGATTTTCTCATTATACATCTCTTCCTGGAATGCAGAAAGTTTAGGGTGAAGGGTAAACTTTTCTCCTGGAATTCAGTTCCTTAACCACAATACATTTTCTTGTTACCAACTGATATTAAAACAACTGTTAGTATTCAAAAACAGTGCTAGCAGAGTATTTACCTCCTATTCATCTTCCAGTGTCTGTAAGAAAGGCAGTGTACTAGAGTGCATTGACAATACACTGGACTCTAGATTAACTATGATTTCTGATCCAGCATGAATTTGGATTGTAAAGCAAGTTAATGCACCACTTCTGCTTCTGTTCTACTTCCCACTGAATATCTGTCGTGTCTTTGAATCATAAATTCCCTGTGACATAGGTAGTTTCTCCTTAGCTGTCTGGAGCCTAGTACTGTGAGTCTGCTTTTCAACTGAAATTGAAAGTTGTTTGATTAGTAATGCCAGCACAGTTTTTGTTTGCTATTCCATTGGAGCACAGTTGTGATTATTTATACAATTGGTTGTTTATGTCCACGAATCTTTAGGACACCATCTCAACTGTCTGAACCTAGACATTGATGTATTCCTAGGGAGAATCTTCCTGTTCATTCCTCTGGTGAACCTATAATATCTTTGCAGAGAAGATTCTGCTTCTGTCCTTGAGAGTTTACATGACACTCAAGTATTTTTTTTTATAAGCCCCGCAGCTTCCTCTGCTTTCAGATGCTCTTCTTAATGTTGGGTGTTTGCTTGATAAGTATCAGCCAAGAAAGCAGTGAAGGAGTGTGTATTGGCCTTCTGGTTTGATCACAGGCCTGCCAATTTCAGCTTGACCTCACCTCCTTTCACACTGCTATGCAAAATAATGTTGGAAATTGGAAACAAGGATGAAGAGTGGTACTCCATATTTGTCCTCCACAATAGTGTACCACCTGCTGGTACTAATCTCCCACTTGATGTTGATCTTCAGTGTGAACTCATGCTTTAATGATCAATGTAGAAGGGTTAGTTCATTCTCTGTAATATATTCAATCTTGCAAAGCATGCACTTTTTCCAGTGGTCTTTTACTGACATGTTTAGAGATGTTAAAAAAATGCTCAATATTACCTAAAATGAATTGGGGTGCTTCTGTAGGGAATATCAGCTCAGGTTTCTGAAGAGAGATCTATAAACCAGTTAGCTGAGTGTCATGGGTTAGGGACTGGGGCCACCCCCTAACTGAGTGACAGTCACTAAAACTACTTTAATAAAATAAAATATTTAGAAGTATATACAGAACCAAAATTGAACCCCAATTTCCCCATTTTGATAACTCTGTCACCACTGAGGAGGCCCAGCAGCAGGCTGTAATCTGGTGGGGGAGCTGGGTTCTGGAATCCTCAAATGGGATTGAAGAGATGACTAACAGAGTCCTCCTCAGATCCTGGCCATCAAAGGAAGGCAGAAGAACAAGAAAAGTGAAGGAGGGGAACTGACTCCCTCATTTTATACTGAGTATGATGTTTAATGGTGTGGAATGCCATGCCTAGTTGGTCACTTTAGGGTCACCTGAACTGTCTGCTCCTCCCTAAAGGTGTAGCCCTTTGTTCTGCACCCCCTTTGTGGGTCACAAGATCTAACGGTGACCTTGGTGCATTCCATTTCTTGCCCATAATTCCAAAACATTGGGTCTTATATGTGAAAAACAAGCTGTTAGCTTTAGAAAGTGCAGTTAATTAGAACAGCTTCAGCTGAAAAATAAAATCACTGAACAGAATTGTTCTGTTTTAGCCCAAACCAGGACACTGAGGTAATTAATAGAGCGAATAAGAGCAAAACAAGTTTGGTGCAGACAATGTTGTCTTGTTTCTTAATAGATGAGCCTATCAAAAGACTGTAGACTGTTCCTCGGTATCCTGGGTTGAAAATATTGTATCCGAATACATGATATATATTTACTATGCAGAAAAGCACTAATAATACACTCTAGAGAGGTTTGGGGTTGAAAGTCTTGCCTTTACTTCTTCTTGGAAAATTGCATGTGCAACTTGAAGTCATACTACAAGTTTTGGGTCACTGAGATGTGCAGAAGGATTTTATCCTCTACTATTCTTACCTTTCTCTTACATTCCATTTCTGAGGGATCTTTTTTTGAACATGATTCAAAACAGTATCAAATGAGAGAAGAGAGGGAGTGATCTCAAATATTTTCATGCAATGAGAAAATAATTTCCTACTTGTACCCAGGCAGGATGTAGATTTCTCACAGATGCCTTCATTGTACACATTAAAAATGAGATAAAAAACCAGCAGCGAAGGTTGTGTTTATCTTATTTCCTTCACCTGTACTGAGTGACCACACTCTATAATACCAAATAAACCAGGAAAGAGATTGTTAGGAAAATTATGTAATCTTATATACACATCATTATGGGGCAAGTTAAGATACAGACTTCAACCACTTCACAGCATAGGGAGAAAATGAACTTTTTCTTCTCAGCTGGCAATTGCATGCAATGTAGCCTTTTAGTGCGGGGGTTTTTCCTCCCTAAAAGATTTGTACTGTGTTTCCTTTTCATAAATCCCAGATGATACTTTGAAATCCAAGTTAGTCCGAAGCCACTGAACTTCTGAAAGTTTTGTTCTAGCAGCTTATTTGCACAGAACACAGAAGTCTGAGGCAAAAATGACTGCTGACTAGAATGTACCATAGGTCTATGCCAAAAGCTTTGAACTCAGGTACAAGTGAATCATTTCCAAGTAACCTAACCCACACAATGGAATATTTCCTGCCTGGATGAATTGCATGCTGCCTGGGTGGTCTTGTGAATGGTGAGAAAAAAAACAAGCAAAGATTAAAAAAAAAATCACTGCTCTGCTTAAACCAGGAAGATAACCCAGTGAAGATGTCTGAAATGCTAAAGGGTACTGTAAATGTTTCAGATTTGGCCTGCCATGGACTGATCAAAGTGTATGTGAAATGCTGCAATGTGTTTTGCTTTAGCAAACACCCTTATTATCTCCTATTTTGTACCAGATATATCAGAACAATCATTTTGTCTTCTCCTGTCAGTGTCTACATGGTAGATTGAAAAGAAAGAAAGTAGTATACTCTTTTATTCAAGTGTGTCATTTGAAAGTCTACAATCATTATGTGGAGGTTGGGGAGTGGAAACAAAACCTTATGTAGGCTTAAAATCTTCACAGTTCTGGACCTAGAGTAATTGCCTCCTGACAAGATTTAGGAAGATGCTTCCCTGGACTCAGTTCTCTGGCCACCCCTCTTGGGTGTTGGACCTCAACTAGCTACTGTGTTCAGCAGGGCAATCTGTTGCTGCAGAGCATTTTCTAACTGCTCTGTCATATAGCCTGAAGCCTTCTAAGTGGGACATACCATCTAAGAAGTGGTTCAGCCCAATGGGTGAATTTCTGGCTGCAGGAAGAAAAGCTTTATTTTCCATAAAAAGTGATATATCTTCTTCAATGCTAAAAGTTGGTTACTTTGCATGACTCACTTTCAAAGTGCGTGCTCTGGTGAAAAGCTGAAGTTTCTCAGCAATCTGTTGCTAACAGAGCAAAATTAGTTTATTCCTAACTCTGTGAAAGCTAAAGATGGGCAACCATTATATGCTACAGTATTCATATAAGCACTCAGAAGCCTGTATATCTCATTCAGACAGCTGTTCTGTAACCTTCCTGCAATAACTGCCCCTTCCTTCCCAGAAGAACCAGATATGTTTTGGATCACTTTTCCATATTGGGACCAGCCTCTAAAGTCAGTCATCACTGAGAGAACAGGAGCAAGTAGTGGAGAGTTCCACTGCACCATTGTTTCCAAGGGAATAAGTTGAAGTCAAATTGTTTAATTTCTATTCACTCAGTGTAGAGATGAGCTCATGAAGTCCTTCAGGAATTAGGCCTGTGGGCCCCAAGACTCCAAGTCATAATGTTATATTTTTCCATTTATTATTTTTCAGCTAAAATTTAATGTAACAGAATAGTTTCATCCAAGATTAAGAAAAATTAATCCCTCATGTGGTTCTGTTAAATTCCTTGGAGTTACACCGAGCATGACTTTGGCCCATTATATTTTTTTCTCTGAAGATGTGAATCATCTCTTAACAGCTTCACTGATTTAACATTTCGGATAACAGATAGATGCAAGCAATTCTACAAAGCCTCAGAAGCCATCCTTAACAATTTCCAAAGCATTTTTTTTCCAAACTTCTTAAATGTCTTGCAATTGTGCAGAATGAAGCATCAGGCCACAGGGCTTACACAGCAAATTCATTAAAATCTGATTCTAAGGTATTGTCTGGCACTAAGTTTCAGGTAGCAGTATTCCTCTGAAATAAGAAGGCTATTATTCCTAGGTCTTACTATTATGACTTTGAATGTGATCTCTCAGGTCCTCTGTCATTTTCCATCTGTACAGTTTTGGTACTGACTGTAATCTACACTGTGAATAGGACCTTGCTTAGTCTGATTTGGCAGAAGTAACAAGCTGCAGTTAAAATGTTGTGCCATCACGGAAATTCCATTTTCTGATGATAGAAATTTGCAATATTTTTGTTCTAAAACATGAGTCAAGTTTTCTGAGTATAAATAAATTTCCAGTTGTTTTCTTATAGCTATGCCAAAATGTCAAATTCAGGTTTCATCATGTTTTATTCTGGTATCTTTATATATAAAATTAGGTGGCTGTGTTTACTGTAAAGATTTAATTATTACCTAAAGTCAAATTACTTATATTAAACTCGGAAAATTGAAAATATACCAGGACAGTTTTGCAGTCTTCAATTTGCTGAGGGCTTTGTGCTCAGGTTAGGCATCTCAGCATTCATTCTGAACTAAAGTTGGAAAGACAATTACCTATCAAAATCTTGAGAACTTTCTTTAATAATGCTGAAATGTATGCCTTTTTCATTGTAATTTATCTCAAATATAAAGGCAACATATTTAATACAAATACATGTAGTATTTTCTATGTCTGATTCTAATAACTGCAATTAGCAAATTATCTGACAATTTGGCCAAATTGATGTATTTCAGTTTTTATCACTGTAGAATTAATCCATTAAGATTATTCTTTCAAAATTTAGGTGTTGAAAGTCAGCCAGGAATAACTTGTTTTGTGTATTTTTCAAACAAGACAAGCATTTAAAGAATGGAAATCTGAATCGGTTGCAGTATATAGAAGAAACTGTATCACTGTCTGTAAGTGTATTTAGGTATTTAATTCACAAAAGAATCTGGGCTCCAGTCATGATGAGTCTCTGGCTTAATCTAGATAATGTAAATGTAGTTTTCTCTGCTCCTTTTTACTGACCTATCTTAATTTCAGCTACCAATTGCCTGAGATTACTCAGTTTGAGAATGAACCACAACTAGCTTAAATGTGTTTCAAAATATTTCTAAGTACAAAAAATAGTGTATTTATAAAATTATAACTTACCAAAAAGTACTCAGTAGGACTTGAACTTAGCAACAAATGTATTAGATAAGATCTTTAGACAGCGTTTTCAACACTGAATATCTTTGGCAGAGGGAAATCTTTTATCTTGGATATTGGAGTAGAGAGCATGATAAAAAAATATGAAAAAAAGAAACATTTCATTTCTTTTAAGGAAAGATTTAATAGAAGCACAGAGACTCTGGGAAGCAAATGTTTTAAAACTAAAGAGATCTCCAGAGTAAATAGGTTTGAAAAATTGCATAAATTATTTGGAAAACCACTGGAGGCATTAGAATAATTTTAATAGAACTATTTATCCATGGAGCCGACTGAAAATTCACTTGATACTTAAGAAATTAATCTCTTCTTCTTGCTATGGCAATGAAAATTATGACAAATAGCTGTATACAAAGAAAAGCATGTTTAGCTATGATGAAGGAAAAATATCAAGGAATTTTGATTTTCAGAGAAAGCTAATATGCAGAGCAGGGGAAAAAAAAAAAAGAGGGATAACCCTACATGTCCCTTCTTCTTTTACTTTGAAAAGTCAGTGAATAAAATATAAAATGTTACCAGGTTTTTCTAATAGCACACAGCTCTGTTACAAGAAATGGCTACAACTGCAGCATCTGTTCAGTAATTTACTTTTCCAGTATGGAGCAACACTCAGGAGCTTTTGCAGAACTCTAGATGCTTTTTGTCCTTATAAGGCATTTTGTTTAAGTAGAAAGCCTAATAAGTTTTTCCTTATTTCCAGAGGAAAATATGATTTTTGCCTACAATTTGAGTGGTCAGTAGTAGTTCATTGAATCACAGTTTGCTTATGCAGCGATAATTTCCTTTTTGAAGGGAAGTCTTTAATTTAGAAGAAGCCTGATTCAATATATGTCCCAGAATTTTCTCTCTAAATGGGAGAAATTCAAGATTAATTGCATAAGTCTATTTCGCCTTTCTTTCCTCGTCCTTTTTTCAGCTTCCAGTCTCCTCTCCCTTTTCTAAGTGTCATTCTTCCAGTAAAATAAGCTCAGGTACCTCCTTGGCCCCTCTACTTTCTACTGCTTATGCTAAGTTGACTAGGAAACAATATGGAATGATCCTCAGCAAATCCTCACTGCTTTTGCTGCCAGTGTGTATCTCTGGTGTTACAGTGTCCCACACAGCTGGGGGACAATTTCAAGATGTTTAGCAAAAGAACACTTGGAAAACGTATCAAACAAATTAGCAAGCTTTTACTATCTCACCTGAGAACAGGTATTTCCTAGGATTTGAGTGTACTAACGCCTGGAACAGACTTCTACAAGAACAAGAGCAAGCATATACGATGGTGTCAAGATCAGTGATAAGGGCTTCCAGAAAGCTGGTGGAGTGACAATCAGTGCCAAAAGGTTCCTCCAAACAGTGAAAGAAGTGGAGCTTTTCATAATTTAAAAATTAGTGGTGGGAAAAGGACTGTTATCAAAAGAAGGGTTGGAGTATTAGTTGTAAAATATTAGTCTCAAAAGTAATATCCACATCCATTCAGTTTAAGTCTTTTTCTCTAAACCCAATGAAAAAAGAATCACAAAGGTGGTTCTACCTAGTTTTAGCTAAAGGAATATAAGGATTGTTTAAATATTTGTAATAAAGCCAGACAGCTAAAAAAATATGGGTTTGGTTGGTGTTTATTATGGTGGAATATGCTCTCTTTTTCAGGTCCTCAAGTCTGCAGCGCATCTTTTCATAGGATCATAGAATGCTATGGGTTGGAAGGGACCTAGAAAGATCATCTAGTCCAACCCCTCTGCCAGAGCAGGATCACCTAGATGAGGTCACACAGGAATGCATCCAGGTGGGTCTTGAATGCCTCTAGAGAAGGAGACTCCACGACCCTCCTGGGCAGCCTGTTCCAGTGCTCCGTCACCCTTACTGTAAAAAAGATTCTCCTCAGGTTAATACTAAACCTCCTGTGGTCCAACTTGCTCCCATTCCCTCTTGTCCTAACATTGGATGACATTGAGCAGAGCCTGGCTGCCTCCTCCTAACACTCGCCCTTAACATTTTTGTAAACATTTATGAGGTCTCCTCTCAGTCTCCTCTTTTCCAGGCTGAATAGACCCAGCTCTCTCAGCCTGTCCTCATAGGGCAGATGCTCCACTCCTTTCATGATCTTGGTGGCCCTGTGCTGGACTCTCTCCAGCAGCTCTCTATCCTTCTTGAGCTGGGGGCCCAGAACTGGACACAGTATTCCAGGTGGGGCCTCCCCAGGGCAGAGTAGAGGGGGAGAATAACCTCTCTCGAGAGCTCTGTTTGAGAGCTACAGCTTCAGATATCCCCTCCCAACTGCTTCTTTATTCAGCAGAGATTTCCATCGGAATATCTGCACTTCCATGGCCTGAAAAATATGGTGACCTAGTCTCTGAATGTCTGGGTAAGCTGAATTGCAAGGTCTGTTACAGAGCCTACTGACAATTTAGATGCTACCCTGAGGCTCTTCAGAGCTCTCTGAGGAGTCATCATTGAGATGAGTCCACACAGATAAGAAGATTGCACTTGTCATGGCACTTTTTGTTACACCTGAAAGTTGGAGAGAAGAGTGGGATACACACTGGCTCTTTTCATCCACTTTGTTAGAATGGAGCATACTGGGGAGACCACAGCCCTTGCTAGTAGCCAGTGGGTATTGCTACTACATTAGACATGGAAGGTGGTAGATCTCCCTGAAGTACAATTCAGCCACAGCTTTTACTTGTAGCAGTCCACAGAAGCCTGGGCCCAGACCTCTGTGTAACCACTCTGGGATGCAGATGTGATGGGAATTTCTGAACTTCAGTAATGCCTTAAAAACATGAAGATAGGTGGTAATGCATAACTGGGGTCCACTGAGAAACACTTGACTGCTTTTCTTTGCTTAAATGAAAACAGAACTGTCTCCAGAGGCTCATTATAATGATATCCATCAGACATTAAAGAAATCAGAAGGGAAGAGGGTGGTAACTTTTCAGTCTTTGAAAGCATCTAGTTTTATAAGTCTTTGCTTTGCATTCTGAAATGTTATAAATGACAGATTCATCCTCAGATCTAGTCTCAATATAAATTTAGAATATTTTAAAACTATTGAGTGTGTGCATTGTAAAACAGACATGATTCACTCCTTCCTTCATCAAATGGATAATTTGTCATCATTGAGAAGATAAGGTCAAGTATGAGGGAATCCACTGTTATTGCATACTGACCAGAAAGGTTTTGTTGGTTTTGTTCTGGGTTATTTTTCTTTTAAATCTTTGAACACTATATGGCACTAGGTTGTAAATCACAGGAACAATAAACAACAGAAGTTACATTGCCCTTTAACTTGAGGGGGTGAGTAAATAATTCTAATTATTAAATCTGAATTAGGCAGTGGATGAATGGCATTATTATCCATTGCTTCAAGTGAGCAACTTCCAGTGAGCAACTTCCAGTATGAAGATTACATGGAAGTTTGGGAAGGTTGGCTGGGGGAAAGCAGTATTCAATGAGACAAAGCATGTACTGTTAGCTCCAACTGACATAATCTTTTCTTTCACAGTCATGAAACTGTTACCTCTTTGACTGAAGAAAGAGCAATTTGTGATTATTGAGACATTCTTGTACTATTCTGCTCCAAAAGACTAGCAATATTTCTTGGATTTACAAGAATTACAGTATGTCCATAGATTAGGTTGATTACCAAACAATAGATTAAATCATGCCTGTCACATAGCTCGATGTTGCCACATCAGTGCACTGATTAATGGTATTTGGCAATTCTCTGAATGGCCACTTGCCATTCATTCATGGGTGCCCTCTGGAGTACAATGTGAGAGTGACCTGTTGGGAAAAGGATTTGGGTTTTTTCATCTGTTCCTTGTTTCTACTGCAGTAACAGAAACACTGGGAGTTCGTGAAGGCAAGACTTTGAGTTAGCTATTTCTTAGAGCACATAAATTGAAAAGGGGAGGAATCTAAGGAAAAATTGTTTGCCGTCAAGAAAGTACAACATGACAGTTGAAACTATGATTTTAGACAAACCAATTGTTTCTTCCACAGTACTGTAAATATCATACAATTAAAAATAAATGGGGTGTTGATAATGTCTTTTGATATAGATGCGTAAATTTCTGATGGATATTTTTCTCACATGTTTACTGTTCTATTTCAATGTTCCACTGAGGACCTTAGAGGTCTAGGAGAAAGATTACATCAGTTCATTCCACAGCTTAGAATGTTGGGAAGAAATCTTATTTGCTTTTCCCTCTACTCTTATCCGAAAGATTGGTCATATTTCAGACATGGACTGGGTAGGATGTATAGGTTTTCTCTGCCCTAATGAGTAGTGAATGGAGCAGAGACAAGCCAAGTTGTTTAGCTCAGGTGAGCATCTTGAGTCTATTGGGCTTTCCTCCTACACTGCATCCTCTCACAGAGAGTTTTGATGAACTCTCATGAACAGAGAATTATTGATTTAATAATATATCAAGTTTTAAAGGAAAACTGACATATCTTGATTTGAAAAATCATTTTATCTCTGGAACAAGACAGACTATTTTGTGTTTATTAATTTTTTAAGCTTCATACAAGCTTCTGCCTTAAATAAGAGAAGCTACACTGTAACTGAGATTTGAGATTGGACATCATTTATTTGGCTTGTGTTCAGCTGACATTCAGCTGAGATTTCATACACTTCTAGGTTTTCATGGAGCTGGAGATGAACACCCAGGTCATTTGAAATCATAGTTCCTGAAAAATCTGCGTCATATGCTGAAGAATCTTAACACATGGGCACTTTGAAGGATGAGAAAGGAGGATTATTTAATAGCATTTTTTCTTATCCCCTGCAAATTCTCCTGCAACTTCATTCTCATTCTCACTTTTCAACTCAGTCTTTAGAACTTCTGCTCAGCTTTCCTGGTGGTGTTTCTTCAAGTAGCAGCCACATTTGTTTTTCTATGTCTTAACTTAAGGATGCTTCTTGCTTTTAATGGTATTCTAGTAAGCTGAATCAAAAAATAAGAGGTGAACAGGCCAACTCATAGATTTTTAAATTAGAAGTAATGTATATATTTGATATGTAAAATACTGAGCAGAGCAGGAGGTGTGAGTTGGTACTGCTGAAAGCATTGCCAGAGACGCACTGGGAAAGTCTGATTAATCATTCAATTCCATGCTGCTTGAAGGCACACATATAAAATGGGTACAAGAAACAGCACATACCAATTGCCTGCTGGGCCAGGAAAGAATTGAAGAAATAATCGTAAAATACTTTCCAGAGACCTGGAACAATAAACATACGAATGTCCGCGTTTCCTTTCACCCATGCACTTCTTCAGGAGGAAAGTAGCTACACAGGAGCTAATGAGGGTGGAAGCTACACTGTGGCTACTGACTGCTCTCCACTGTCTCTTCCAAGTAGGCTGATAACATTTGTTAGTAAGGCAGTATTTCCTGTGCACCTGTTCTCCAAAGCCATCTACAAATCTTTACATTGCTCTCTCAAAGTTACTTTTAACACACATTTTTCTTCTTGATAAACACTTCCCCCCCATTCAAAACACAGTGATTTAGGTTGAATGGTGTCTACTATATCCTTTTTAATTTCTTTCCTTTATCATGTTTTCTTACTAAGAAATTTTGGCCAAGTCCATACAGGACTTTTCATATAATATGCCTTTTCAAAGCAGTTCCATACTTGTTTGTTTTATTCAAAGTTGATATACACTTAATAGATTCTAAGTGGTTAGGGTACAATCATCACTGTTTCTGAAGGGCCTCAGAATCCATACATTTTGGCTACAGTATTAGAGCTATCTGTTAATGAGAACTATATTTGAAAATTGAAGTGTATGTTGAAATGTTTTCTTGAGAAATTTAAATCCTCTATTTTCTCAGAATCTAAACTTTCCTTTTCATTATTATCCTATTTTTTTTTTAAATCACAAGAAATTTGGAATTCATATACAAGAAAAACAATTCCACTTTAGAGGTGGACTTCAAATCTTAATGTGTTGTCCTTGAAGTGAAAGCTGCAAATTTATTACTACCTATAACCATTTTCATGTGCATCACACCTTGAATACTGTGGTATACTTCCACTACTGTTGTGGTTTCCTCTTCCACTGAGGTCTAAGAGATCTTGTGCTTTAGCTGGTTTGGGAGAATTTACAGGGAAAGAATAATTTCTTTCACTTCCTGAAATTAATGGCATTTGAGTTAAATTCCATGACTTTTGTTGAACTGGAATTTTACCGCACATTTTTATATTTAAAGGTGGATACTTTATCACTGAATCCGTGCTTGAAAATCTCACACTTAATTTTGAAAGACAACAGTTTTGCAAAATGTCAATATGTTAATTGCCAGCCTTTAAGACTTACTGCTAATTTATCTAAAATAAAAAAATGCTTCTGTTATAGCATAAAATATATTTTATTTAATTACTTTGAATAAGTGTGCAAGGGAAAGAAAAAATATCTCTTTCTACCATCAAGAGTCTTTAGGACGAAGTTGGTTTCCAGGAGGGTGTTTTGTGGATAGGGTGTTGAGTTAAATGAGTTACTTGTCTGAGCAACACTTTTCTCAGGCAGAAACTGTGAAGCCTCATTGAGAGAAATATTTCCTATAACTTTTTTCCTTTCCTCTTCTGTGACTTCTAGTTACTGTGTAAAGTCTTAAAAAAAATACAGTGTAAAAAGTTATTTCCACATAGATCCATGCCATAGGGACTTGTCCAAAGCAATCTTTAGTGTTCTCCTGTCATAGCTTTTCAAAACACATCAGAAGCTCAGCAACAGAAATTAGGATTGTCTTGGTTTTTAATGACCCAGTATTTGTAATGCCACTTACACCTATTCATTCCTTCATCCCAAGGGAATGCAGGCATCAGGAAGATTTTGCCATATTTGGAATTACTTGCCTTTCTCTTGTGTCAGTTTAAAACCTTCTGCTGACAACAGCAGCAGCCCTCCACCGAGATCATCAGGTGCTTCTGGTGGAAATATCTTGAGATTTAGAAAATGTGAAAATGCAAGAGCCAAATAACCACACAGGAATTTTTTTCTTGTTTTTCTTTTTTTTTTTTTCTGTTTTTATGAATACTTGGCAGAGTAGTATATATATTAAATTTCTACTCATGTTTTGCAGCCTTAAGCTTTCAGCTGGACATGTCTTTTGATGGACCTTCCAGAGGACTTTGGGACTTGAGAGAAAAATGTATTTATATATTTAATAAAATCTGCATGAGCTGAAAATAAGAAAACTGTTAAGTTTTGCCCACATGAATGTTTTTAACCAGACAGAGCACGCAGGGTTCCTGAGTTGAAATCTACTCAGGGATGTAAAGATGACAAAAGGTTGGCTTGAAGCCAAGTTTATCTTCTGTAATGTCTGAAGTGAACTCTTAAACTGATGGGGGCAACCCTGGCTCCCTGAGGAAGCTGATCAGCAGGCTATTCCCTCAGGAACCTAACTGTCCTATCCTTGCTACCCTTCTGTGAGGTGGTGGCAGTGCTCAGTAAGAAGAATACAGTTTCTTTTCCTGCAGACAAATATCACCTGTCACATTGGTGACGTGCAGCCAGAGTGGGCTCCTATGAATTTAAAACACATCTTCGCAAATGATCCTTTTTACAGCTGGGATTTCACTTGTTAATAATTTGTTGATAGTCTCATGGAACTGATAAGAAATGAAAGGATATCCAGATTATCAATAATAGTTATCTTTTGTAGATTTAGAGAAAAAAAAAAAGACATCAGGTCTTTAAAGCAATCTTCACTGACTTACTCTGAGATCTGCACTGGACTTTTTTTAATTCACCCTGATTCCTCTGGGATACAACTGCTCACTGGCATGGATTGTCTTACAAGATCTGGACACAAAAATTGGAGCCAGCAGAAAGCAGCAATGAAAAATCTGAACTAACTTAACAGCCAAATAACCAAAGAGATATGGAGCTGAGATAATTATACCCCAACTTTTGTTAGCATAATTGTGTAACTCACATCTCCCAAAAGGGATGTTAGCCAAGGAATTGGTCAGCCACGGGATATCTGATGGAAAGTGAGACCTTTAGGAAGAAAGAACTAACTGGCTTGAACTAAAGCTGTCTTCTAATAATATAACCATGTTGATAAGAAAGCTCCAGAATGGACCATGTCATGGCACTCTCTGATTTATGAGTGCAGATGTAACTATAGTGTCCACTGGAATCTTATTGTCAAGAAAGTGATACAGTAATACTGAGTACACTGGTGAGCTTCCCCTGGTGAACAGGTTGTCTGTCTCAGGTTCACCATCAGTACAATCAGGGCACACACATTCTCTTAGACGGGCTGTCAAAATTAACTCTTTTGTGAAATATTTAAATACATATTTAAAAAGAACAGAAAGTATTATATGCTAAGTAGCAAGAGCATGCATATACTCATAGGTTGCATCATCAAATATATACACATATTAAAAATGTAGTATTTTGGAGGACTGAATCATGTTTTCAACATTGAATAGCACGGAGAATTGAGAATAATGATGCTTGATGTGAAACACTTGTCATCATTTATAATGAAAGTATTTCTCTTTTTCTGGAAGCACATGTATCCCTGCTATAAGTATTTCATGTTTCTCCAAGCATTCAGAGGAATAATCCTATGGGATACTTTTCAGCTGTAGAATTCCTCTACTATTGGCTATATTTTTCATAGGACCTGTTCATAAGACTCTACAGGGAAATCTGTGGCTTCTGCTGTTTGGAATTTTTTTTTTTTTTGATTGTGTGATCTGTAAATACTTCTAGGAGTCATGAGACTGATACTAAATTATTTGCAGTGATGATAAGTATTTTTCCTCATCACCCATGCACGTAACCTGCAAATCAAGAGGCCAGGACTGTCTGTTACATTCTCAGTATACAGAATGTATTGTAGTGGGACCCTGAGTGTGGCTGGAGACTGTAGGAGATGCAGTAATAAGAAATATTTTATCCCATTAAAATCAAATGAATAGTATTAGAAACCTGCATGCAGAGCTATAACATGAATTCTGTAAAGTTCAACTATTTTCATAGGATATAGTTCCAGAAAGCATTCCATCTTCATAAAAGATAACAATATTGAAACATTTAAGTTATGCACCTCTCTGCTAAGTAGATTTTCACTTTACAGTTTCCAGGCCTGGCTGTATCCCAATTTATTTATTTCCAACTGGGTTCAATTTCCAGGGGACGGCAACTTCCTATGATACTTTTTGTCCAATAAAGGTGAAAATAATGTTCTCTAAACAGCACTATTTAAACTGGCATGCACATATGGCTAAACAGTTTTATTCAATTTAAATAAAAATGTACACTACCTGGAAATACCATGACAACTGATATGCCAAATGGGGTAAAATGTTAAGTGTTCAGTGAAATGTAGGTTTTGAGTTGTCCCTCTTATCAAGCATCTTTTTCAGTTCAGTTTTTTGTTTGTTTGTTTTGGGTTTTTTTTGCCGAGGTGAGTATATTTTCAAGCATGAATTAAGAACAGAAATATGAATTCATGGCCTCAGTTCAGAGAATAGTTTACCACATTGTAACTCATTTCTTCAGGTTAGCTGTGCTCCACCTTTTCATTCTCAGTATCATCTAGCTATTTATGTAGTCCATATTGCTACATAATTTTACAGGGAATAGGATAAATTCTCTGTACAGAATTCCTGCATTCTGTCTATGTCAAAATCTCAAAATTGTAATAGTTAAATTTATGTTAGAATTTATTCCAAAAGAAGTGAAGGGCAATTCAAATTCAAATCCATATTTAATTAATAAAGCAGGCTCCTTTCTCAGAGCAGATTCTTACTGAAATTAAAAAATCATCCAAAATCTTGAGCCTAATAAAAGCATTACTTTTTAGCTCAGAAGAAAAACCATATGCATCAAATCTAAAAATCTCATTATTCTTTCTTGTCCTGATTTAAATCATTTAGTTCCATAACCCTGGCAGCTTACTTTGTTTAAATAGTAGTAGGTAGGAGAAAAAAAACCAAAACCAACAAAAAGCAAGTTTTCAAAAAATATTATGCCCTTTTAGAATAGAGACCATCTAATTTTCTTGTCTGGGGAAAAGTCTAGAGATACTAAGATCTTATATTGCTGGTCTATGTCTTGGATTAGTGCTATGGCACAGCCTTCTTGCCTACTAGTTCTAGATCTCAGCATTAGAATTTAAAGAGAACAAAACAAAGTTTGCTGGCTGATGGTTGTAGTAACTTGTAATGAACTCTGTAGCAGCTCTTTCTCTGTGCTAACAATTAGTCAATGTTACACAGCACTGCAAGACACTGATTCTTTTGACTTTTCTCATTCTGAAGCAGGAAATATTTAGGTTTTCATTGCATTTCCAGTTCAAATAATGGCTGTCCATTTTATTTAATTGTATTATTTCAGGCTACACTACTGTGCACATTTGTATATTTAGTGTGATATCCCTGAATCATCCATGACCATGAATTTTGAGGTCAGTTGTAAAAATATTTGGCTTGAACCGAGCTTGCAGCTAGGGAAATCTTTGCCTGTGTTTTATTTGCTTTTTAAGTAGTTGCTGTTTATTTTCTGTGCTTAATGGATACTGTGCTTGACCTCGTTGTTGATAACACCACAGAACATGGCACAGCCATATTTGTAGTGATATGGTTTTCATTCAGTTTGTCCATGTATTTAAGAGGTTCTTTTTCTCTTCAGTTACAAACAGTATTATTAAGGTCAATATTGATCGTACTCAAGTGTTCAAAAAAATGGTCTAATGGCTCATTCTCTCTGTAGGTGAGATGCTNGACCCCAAGTGATTTTCAGACTGTGCCTGACCTCCATATAGATAGATTCGTATTGATTGACTGAGGGTATTATACATCCGGAATGTCCAAAGAAGTTTTGCTTTAAAGGCAAAATTAACACTCTTTAAATGACAGAAGGAAGAGTGTTGCACAGATTTTGTCTTCAATACTTCTGATGTCAAGCATTTGAACCCAGAACAGAGAAACAGACAGATTTTATTTTATTTTAATTTAATTGTATTTTTTAATATATTTTTTTTATAGAATGGCCTGGGTTGGAAGGGGCCTTAAAGATCATCAGATTCCAGCCACCCTGCCATTAGCAGAGATGCCACCCACTAAAGCAGGTTGACCAGAGCCATATCCAACCTGGCCTTGAACATTGCCAGAAATGGGGCATTCACAACATCTCTGGGTGACATGTTCCAGTGCCTTACCATGCTCTGAGTGAAGAATTTCTTCCTAAGATTCAATCTAAATCTCTCCTCCTTCAGTTTGTACCCATTCCCCCTTGCCCTATTGCTTTCTGAACAGATATTTTATTTTATTTATTTTATTTTTAAAATCTAATAGTTGGTGATTGAATCAAGTCTTGTATTTTCATTGAACACTCATCAGCCTAGAAACACCAGAAGAATGACACTGACTGTGCATGACATTGGCCTTTGCACAATACACAGCAGTTGTTTCAGCCTTCTCTTTAGGGAATTTTTTTAAGTGCTGCCCAGAAAGTATTGGCTGCTGTGGGTGGCAGTAACTTTAGGAACTGGCCATAGTACAAGATATACAAGCAAATTACAGCAAACTTTGCCTCCCTTGTCTTAGTCTGCAACACAGTTTCCCTTACGGACTTGGAACAAACTGAGTAGTTGAAGAGACGGTGAAAGAGGATACATGCTACTGTCTGCACACTGTATTAATTCTCTGTGTAATATTAAACCTGTTTAATCTATAAGGCTATTTATCTAAACTAAAACAAACACAACTTTTTAACATTTTTGAGGCCTAATGTATTTTTTGCTTTTCCTCAATGACATGCAAAACACTTTGCAAGTCTAGTGTAATTCTTATATAAACTTACATGTACAATTGCATCTTCCACGCAGTTGCCAAACCACACCATTTTTAAATGAGCATCCTATTAGTTTTTAATGGTATAACACAAGAGGGCTGTCATTAGTCCATATTTTCACACTTTGATATGCACAAACTCCTTCAGCAGAGAATGAGAACTTCACAAAATGTTATCTTGTAAATAAAACTAAATCACGAGCAGATTTAGAAATAATGTGAAAAAATGTTTGAGGTTTGTCTCTCACCCAGTACTTGGCAGATTGCAAATCAGGATTTTTGTTACAAACTGTACAGAATATGATTTATAAATCTGCTGGTTCAGAATGATGCCAGCTCCTCCAAAGTTAAGAATGACTGAAGAGAAATGTTCAGTATCCCTCTACTGGCATATATGTATTTGTCTAGCAACGTCTATTAAGTAATTAGTTTTCCCTAATTCCAGCATTATCCATTAGTTGGGAATATTAACAGCCAGTTGCTTTGTGTTGACGCTCAGAGGTTCAGAGCACACCAGAAATGTCTGCAAAAATGTTATATTTGGGGATAGTGTCTATGAGACAGCTCCCTCAAAAGATCAAAGACAACCTTCAGGTGTCTTTGTGGTATTTGTGTCAGACACTGTAAGGACCTACAGTGAGTGAGAATACCAGAGCTTCTGTCTGATGGAGCACCAGGTGCCAGGAAAGTTCCCCAACCTTCTCGTGTCAGGAACTAAGTAGGCTCTTTCTTCAGAGGTCATCTAGCAATTACCTCATGAGAAGTCCTATCCTAGCAATGCTGTGTGTTCTCTGAAGCTTCCTAGAAAAACCTTTATATTTTTGGCACTACAGCAAAATTTCTATCAAGTAAGTTCAATGCTGGAGGGTCAACTTTACACCTTGGTTTGACTTTGAGTAGTAATACTAGTGGAATTAGTGATGCTGGTGGCTACACCCTGACTCTACATCAGGGTGCTGTACCCTGGCCCATCCCATGCAGTCTATCAGTTTTCCTAGTACATAACCTTATTACAAATGTGTAAGTTGCTGATCAGAGTAACAGCTTATAGCCAAGCTGTTCTATCTTTCTGCCTGCTATTTCAGATACAGACTATATGACCACAGATCTTTTTCTGTGGAGACTACAGTATCAGTTGTTGTTTCAGGAGGTTCTTACAACAGCTGCAACAAAATATGGAAAGTCTTGCAAGAGCATATGCTACTCTTGACTCCTTTTTTGTTTTGAGATGAATCTATACTTGAGCAAAATATAAGTATAGCAAGCAGTAAGAGGAATTGAAGCCAAAAGTTTTTTTAAGACTGTTCATATCTGGTGTTCTGTTTCAGGCTTAACACTATATTTTCTTTTAAAATCATAGGATCATAGAATTGTAGAATGGCCGAGATTAGAAGGGACTTTAGAGATCATCTAGTTCCAACTCCCTGCCATGGGCAGGGATGCCACACACTAGACCAGGTTGCCCAGGACCACATCCAGCCTGGCCTGGAACACTGCTAGAGATGGGGCATCTACAACTTCTCTGGACAACCTGTTCCAGTGCCTAACCACCCTCCGGGTAAAGAATTCCCTTCTAAAAAGAAGAAATGTTTATGTGATTGCAGTTAATATCAGATGGCATGGTAAATATACCCCATAGTTTAAAAATAATGTTTATTAAGGGTTTGAAAGAAATAACTAAGGGAAGTAGGATTGTAAATACACTAATCAAAAGCTGAAACAATTTTTCAAGTATTATCCATAACAAGGTTAATTGATGGCAAAGATCTAAATTATATCGTTCTCCTTCTGTCACGTATCCAGAAAGTACAGAATCTAAAAAGTTCAAAGCAATTGTAGGAATGGTCTGTTTTGTAAGAATTTATTTATTTATTGTAAGCATTTATAATTCCTAGAGATAAACAAAAGGCGACTGATTCACATAGAAACCGTCACACTTACCTTTAGAATACTTTAGCCCATTACTGGGCCAAGCAATGCATCTAGTGTTGTTTTTAAAATATTTTAAATGTAGAATCTCAATAAAATCATAATAATCCATAATGATTGGAGGGTAGAGTAGAATTTCTCTTGCCTTGAGTTACAGTTTTTTGGATAAATCTAAGAGCAGAGCTATGTTTTTCTTATTTACTTAGGTCTAGTGAAGTGAAAAGGTCATTAACAAGCGAGACTGTTGTGTCTTATAGACAGTTGTATGATCCAAGCCTTTCTGAGCATTTACTGAAGGACAAAGGTTAACAGAAATGGCTAGATTGAAAACCATTGTCTAAATTATCTTAGGTTTGTTTTTCAGACAAGGAGATAAAACAACATGTCCAGCAGAGCAGGATAGGAAATTAGGACACTTTTTACTGTGACTATGCTCTTACTAAAAATCAAAGGTAAAATTGCTGTAGGCTTCCTCTTCCCTAAACAGACCTTGAGGGAGTAACAGCAAATTTGTTGGTTCCTTTGCCTTTGATCACTCAGAGAAAGTAGAGAAAATGCTGGCAAATATATTTATGAACAAAATAATTCTTTCATTAGGTGATACACAGCTTAGAGGATTGTCTAAAGCCTTTGTGATGAATTTGCTGAGGGGATGCAATGTCCAGTCATATTCATATTCTGAGCCATGGTGTAGGACCTTGTGGAAAGAGATCCATGCCTGTGTACAATCTCAGTGATCATGCAACTGCTAGAACTGATGGGCAATGATGTAATTTCTGTTTTCTTCCCATCTTTCCTACTTGTAGATTGTAAACTCTGAATAAGAGGAAGCTCATATGGACTTGTAGGTGCTATAGGAACACTCCTCTGTCAAAAGGTACATTTGTTTATTCATTCTTGATTTATGATTCTGTTTTAAAATGGAAGGGAAATCCAACATATATTAGTTTGTGAAAAGAATTTTTCGTTATATAAAACTATTTGGAACTGGTTATATCAAATCATTCTGGGATCTGTGACCTGATCCATTTGTATACAGTTCATCTGCATTTAGCTTGGACGGCATATGAGTGTGAAACTTCTTGCAGGCTGCATGCAATCATGACATCACCCAAGATTTCATTTTGGGTCAGATGCAACATTGCTGAGTCCTCTCTGGAGCCAGGGCAGGTTGAATACAATTCACTGTATGACTGAGTGTCTCCTATTTAATCCTGCAAGGCTTGTCCCATGGTAGCAGTGAGGATCTGAATGTTCCATTCTTTTCTCTGATCTGGCAGGAATAGCAATGAAGAACTTATCTTGTCCAAGCAATGACACATGCTTGTAGTATGTGTAGGAGCAGTGAATTCAATTTCATTTGTGCATAATTATGAGAATAGAGCATATTAGAAGTGAAGTAATTAGTTCTTTTACCAGTTCTGAAAACATATCAAGAACAAAACTAAAGGAGTAGATTTTTTTTATAAATGTGACTTAGTCTCTGTGAGGTATTGTTGTGGCAATGAATCTCTATGATGGATGGATATGACATTTAAAGTCTGTTATAATTTGTATTTATATAAGAAAAATGTGAAATATGGACTCTAGTAAGTAGATAGAACTTTTCTGAACACATAGTATCAATATTATTTTTATACTCCCATTTGTTTTCCATAACACCTTTTCCACATGCCTTTGCTACTGATATGCTGCACAGAGACTATACAGTGGCTTCAGTTTTGAAGTGATGGCTTACCATATAAACCCTTAAGTTGGGAAGATGATCCCTACTGCTTTGTATTCACCAGTATGGAGTGAGGAAAGCAGATGGGTTAATTGGGTTCAAATACCTAAAGGCAGAACAATTTATGCCAACTGTATAAAGCTCTGAGGAGATGCTCCAGAAGCCAGCATATTCATAGCATTCCCTAACTGCTATGCCTCCTTTGACAACAACAGTTGATTAGTGATGTAGGAGGTGTGTACTGGTTCTTGGTGACAGCCTGTTATGCTGGAGAAATCCTCACATTCTCAGTACACCAGCATAGTTTAGCCTCAATGTAACTGAGAATGATCCAGAGTTACTGCTTTTGTTGCTATTGTTGCTATAAACAAATCTATACCAGAATATCTTATCCTATGAATGATCTTCAGAAATGAAATTATTTTAATAAGAAATGGTATTGTTAAAGGGGAGGCTAGAACTCAGCTGTTAGTCATGATTTTTTAAAAGTAAGTAGTGAAAGAGGTTCTTTCTCCAAAGATTGTCCAGATAGAGAAGTAAGGGGACTGAACTGTGGAAAAGTTTCTCAGAGTTTTAGAAAACTAGGAGTTCATTACTTGTTTTCATTGCAAATTTGAAACAAGGGCAACAAATTCAGGAAGCAGCATATTTGAAATTTTTGTACTGTATTTTCCTCTTACTGAAATAATTTGAATATCTGAGGGTATGTGTACTCCAGCTTGACAACCAATACAGTGAATGTAGTAATTCACAGCATAGAATCTGTGAGTTTAGAATATTGTCTGAATCCTGATTTCCAGTAAGGATGTTCTGCAGTTCTAGATTAATTTTAGCAAATGCTCAGTCAAATATTTATGTGGATTTAAGAGAATCTCAGATCCAGTAAATTGTTCTTACAGCTCTGTATCAGTTTAATTTTTATTTCCTATATATGTTTTTCAATTTGTTTGGAAGGAATTAGATTTCTGAACAATAATATAATTATTCATAACTAGGGCCAAATAAAAGTGCATTTCAGATGTCTGCCTTTAATATATGTGCATCATGAGAGGGTCAGCTCTCTAACTATGGAAATGAATTGAGGTTCTAAACCAATAAGTAGCTTGACTTTATACATAAGATTCAGCTGACTTCAATGTGATGGGCATTGTGCTGAGCAGTTTGCTGACTAGGATTACGACAATACATGATACAAGGACCTGAAATACCACCTTACATATCAAACTCTTATAATTTGCACACTCCACAGGAAATTAGAGTTTACACACAAAACACCAGATGACAAGAAACAAAATCACTATTACAGACTAAGTGTTGCCTGTTTCTACTTTGTATTAACCTAAAAGCAATGTCTTCCAGAAAAAATGATAGATCTCCTTTAGTCTCCACCCCTAAAGGATGTGCACTTTTGTAGAAAAAAAGCATTTATTTATTATAATGATATATGATGGCATTACAGTATAATTTAAATCTGTGCCATTGTTTCCATTATAATCACTATTTATGGGAGATTCCAAAAGCAGATGTAAAAGTTTAACTCTGAGTTGAAATTTGCTGAAGAGTTACTGGTCCAAAAAAGACACTTTTCTCTACAGGAACAGTTTTTCAAGTTGTTGATGCTGTTGTTTTAAAAATCATGCTCTAGTTCTGCAGCACTTGCTCAAATGAATTTTGATGCCCTGGGTAACTGTTTCCTTTTCTGCTTTACTCCTCAACTTCCCTGGATACAGGCCTTGAAAGCTGTCATTAAATTTCTCATATAAAAGGGACAGTGTAAAAATACATGCAGCCTACTCTCCTACTGTGTGCTTAAATATGGCACAGTTTGCATGCTTCCACTTTGCATGGAGAAATTTCAGCCAAAGCAAGTAAGGAGTTTAATGGTGCCAATATACATTGTGAGCATGTGGCAATTACAGAATTTTCCATAAAATCATCAAGTGGCTTCTGTCCTTCATGTGACCCTACAAGGCCTATAAACCCATTGTTGAGGGTCTTGCTCAGCAGGTGTCCACATCACAAGGCCTCAGTGCAGTTTCCTCTATTAAACTGCTGCTTTCTGTAATTACTTGTCCATAAAAAGTGTATTTGCTAATAATATAAGTGAAGAAAACATCTGATGTTTTATATGCAGAACAACCAACCAAACAATAATGATTGCTGCTGTGAAAACTAAAGCGTAGAGGTGTAATTTGATGAGACAACACCACACACACACACACACAAGAGCAGGAGACAGAAAATTGAAGAATGAAGTTATCTGACTGTGATTCCTTTGTAACAGTTGTGCTGCTGCACATAACTATGTGCACTACAGTTCTTTACGAAGGTGTTCTTACCCTCTGCTCCAACAGCTCTGATGCTTTGCATAGACCTTGCTATTTTACTGTGTGAAAGCATATTTTTGTTCTGCATGCTGCCTTGGCAGCTCCAGGTTTTCTTTTTTCTGTTGAGTGCAATCTGTACAAAGATAAAGTAACAGGCACAATACTAATACTCTTGGGAGCTTAGAGACGCTGTCCCCTGCACCAGCTGCACTTTCTTGGTTTCCCAAACCTTGGCTAGGAGGTGGTGGTAGATAATCAGTGCACACTCCTTAATCTGGCAGGTGTGTCCAAGAGGCTGAGCACACCACCTTGTCAGATGGTGATGTTTGCCCCTTTCACCTGGGGGTAAGGGAAGGCTGTGTTTGAACAGTGCCAGAAGAGCCTTTCATGTGCCAGAGTGAACTGACCACAAGTTTGCTTTTAAAGATAACCCTAGCACACTGGAGCTGGTAGTACAGACACACTGCTGCTGAGAGACTATGGTGCCCTTGCCTGTCTTTGGAGCTATAGGGGCAGAGTCCCATGGAGGTTGCAAACCAGAGAGAGAGTGGGAAGGAAAGAGGTGTTGCTCTGTGCTGGACTTGGACACCACTCTGGAAATTAAATCTGGATGTTGTATTATTTCCCTCTGTGTCTCATTAATGATTGTTACTAGGCAGCTGCAGTGGGACCCAGCCAATGTGGAGGCAGTTCCCACAGAAACCCATGACTTTTAAACTAGGCCATATGTAATCTGTTAATGCTAGAGAGGGGAACAAGGCTTCTAACTGAAGGCAGCCATGCTCAACTCCAGCTGTATCTGTGGTTTTGCACAGAGCTGATGGAGACTTTAATGGCAATATTGACAGATGCTTTATTTAAACTGGGATATTCAAGAGCTACTGGAGCACATGGACAGGCATACCACAGCACTTCAGATGATTAGTATGGTGTAAAAAATAACAAGACCCATAATATCCCATGCTTTGTCTCAGTGTTTGCAAGTTGTCCTTCTCATACACATCTGAGTCTTTATACCTTGAGAAGTCTTTATGTAAGGGTCTTAAATAGGGAAAAGTTTACACTGGTACCGATAGTAACCCTACCCTTCAACTCAGAGCAGTCTCAAAAAAATTGTGAATACAATGCATTTTTGTCCATTAAGGGCCTTTATAATTTATATGTGTATCTCTTCCATGTCATTGCTCTGTAGTGATTGCTTCAGGTTATTTTATTGTTATTACCCTTTCAACCAAATGTATCCACCCAAATATTCTGAAATGAGTCTTCTTTTGCCAAAAGCTACCCACTTTTTGTTTTCCTATAGGTTCTCAGACAGCTGTTAGCAGTCTGTATTCTTCTGGAAGAACATATATTCATGCCACCATTTACACTTCTTTTGTCTCTGAGACTTATTTTCCATCATGAATTCCTCTGCGAAACTGCACTACAAAACACATCTCTCTGCCTGCAAGCCAAACAAAGCAGTTTGCCCACTGGATTCCCAGCTATATGTAGAGTTGCTACATTTTTATGAGGCTATTCTAACTAGTTGAGCTAATTTTGCACTTTTGGACACGATGAAACAGCTGCCACCTGCTAGGAAAGCAGAACGGATCCATAGTAGACCTAACAGCTAGCCTCAAAACTTTAGTGGGATGCTAAAGGCACTGTGATAACTGTGTCTAGTGGATAGGGAAAGACTGAGTCCGTTTTCCCTTCAATACTGCTTATTGGTCTACATAGGTGCCCTTTTTAACTGGGGAGCCCATTTCACAGCACCTAATTCTCCTCACTTATTCTTTATAAAATATTAAGGTACCTGGAAGGGTCTTACAAACTGCACACAAGAAATATGGGTACCAGAAGGCAAAAATCATCTCATTTAGATGGTCAACCAGCTCTCCTAGTCCCTGATACACCACTGCTTTTTTGTGCATAACTTCCGTCACTTGTGGGCAAGGCAA
Organism: Bucco capensis; assembly: GCA_013396975.1. Classification (NCBI taxonomy): domain Eukaryota; kingdom Metazoa; phylum Chordata; class Aves; order Piciformes; family Bucconidae; genus Bucco; species Bucco capensis. The sequence continues at coordinate 696,333 of VWZO01011206.1, read as the reverse complement.
AGATGCTGCTTGTGATTTTGAAGGTTACTCCCATTCTTTTATTCCATTCATCAGTTGAATTCTCTGATTGGATGTAAAATGACAGGAAAAATTAAAGAAACTCTCCATGACTGGGATCACCCCATGTCAAATATTTGACTTGAGGAATAAGATCACTGTTAAATTCATATTTCCTGCTTTCTGTTACTTAATACTTGCCATAATTCTATCTTTTGGTGTTTCATATTGGCTGCTTGATAGTCCTATTTGATATAACTCCACACTGCTCCTGGCATACACTCTGCTACTATGTAAGCAGTTAAGAGAATTCACAACTCTGAGAAGACAAAAAAAAATTGAATTCAGAAAACTTGTTGTGAAATACATTTTTAGTTAATGAGCCGAAATAACAAAGAAGAAATTAGTTAAGCAGCTCAGTATGTATTGGTTTTTTACATAACAATACAAATCTTGAAAAAGTGAGATTTAACTGCATTTGTGTGTACTATATATGTGTATTAGCATTCAGTCTGAATCATTTGCTGCAAGTCTGTCATTATTTTGTTCGATGGACCTTTCCAGGTTAGTCTCCCTCAAAGACAGAAGAAGGAGGACTTTTCCCCATTATTTTCCTTAGATGATTTTTTTAGTATATTGATTGGGGAAAACATCTGTCATATGTGAGAAATTAATTTCATCTGAAAGAAATTTCTTCAGCCTAAGAGCATTAGCGTGATGGCAACGAGCTGTGAGATGGAGTGCAGTTGATGCCATATGTATCATTATATGTTGAGGGGAGTATCCTAGCACCAGAGTGTTAAAAAGTGTGGTTCTCAGGGACTGTAACAGATCCAGGCATTCATTAATAACATGACATCTGTAGCTTGTAGTCAATATCAAAGCCAAAGTAAATTAAAAATGTGTTACTCTAGATGCTGTGGACAAGGTTTTAAACAAGTTTTGCTCTGTCAGTGATGAGTTTCACCATGTTCTTGAGTTGAATAACTGCACATGCTACATTTTTACTGTATTTTATCTACTTACATCTTGCTTTCCTTCAGCTGGAAAAAGTGGCTTAATGTTAACTGTAACACAGCCTTTGCTAGCCTTCTCCTCTACCCTCCAAAAAATAAAAAAGTTAAAGGGCTGTTCACAACTTTAGAGAAAATTTGATCTGCAAGAAAGATATAATTAATCCCCACAAATTTATTAATCCCTTTTATAGTAAATAATCTGTTTGCATATGCAAATACAGAGTCTTGTTTAAAGGTGGGTGTAGTAAAGTGATGTGTTATGCCTGTGAACAGTGATCTAATCACCTGTTCTTTTTCCTGAACCAGAAGGGATTCCTTCTACCTTATAGAAGCTTTTCCATGAGTAGGAAGAACAGCATGTACAACACCTGAAATTGGCAGAGCTGGGGAGAATATGAAGGAGTAACAAAAAGTAAGCAAGTCTTAGTAAACATAAAATTATGTTACATAAATAAATAGTAACAAATGTAAAAGAAAAATAAGAAATTACTCTGATGCAATCCTTAGCTGTCATCATAGTTTTTTTTCTATATATATATATATTACATGTCAACACTGTACCATCAGTGCTGCATCAATAAAAGGAGGAGGCATGGAAATATGGATAAAATGTTATTTTAAATACATTGTTCTACTTGTTTAAAATCTTTATGACCAGAATATTCATAAAGCAAGCTATGGAAAGAATATACTCTAATAGTCACATTATTTTAGTCTGTAAAATAAAATTAATGGTGTTTTACATTTCAGAGTGTATGGTTGTTGGATGTGAGGGCACAAATACACCTGCCATGGTGCAAAGAAGATCCAGCACAAACTTTTGCTGAAGGTTCTCTTCAGAATATTCTAACACAAGAGCAAAAAGAGAAAAAAAAACAAATCACTGTCTTAGCTTAACTAAGGAAAACAAACAAACAAACAAACAAAAAACCAAAACCAAATCAAACCAAACCAAGAACAACCAAAACCCTAACCCTGTTTTCTCACATCTGCATTTCATGGTTTGAATCCAGAGAGGAAGCATAAGTGTTGAAATATCATGCAAGTGGCTGTCAGAAAGAGAAAGGCTCATTTCCAGCACATCTGGATTCTTGGGCTAAACCAAATGCTATTGAGATCCTCTCTGCCTGGTATGGCTCTGTGTGTCAGACTAGACAGCTGTCCTTGGTTACTGTTCCACCAAGAGAGCTGATGTTTGTCAGAGAACACTGATCATCAACATTATGAACTGTAGCAGATGAAGGGTGACATCTTAGCCTTGCTGATACTGGTAGAGAAACTAGTTCAACCTCTGGATTCACAAACAACTTGGGCTTCATTCATTTTCATTTTGGTTTTTCTTTTACTATGTACTACTGTGGCAGGAAAAGCAACAAAAGCAGCAAAAAGTTCTTTGGTTTTGGAAATCCCCTTATGAAATACATATCCTCCAGAAAGGATGTGTGCCTGCACTTTATTTTCTCCACAGTTCAACGATTGTGCAAGGATGTTTTGCTCTGATGGGCTTTGGGATGCCCAAACCAAATCACTTCCTTTTCTTGTATTAGTGATGGTGGCCACAAATTTAAAAACCACACTTCCTTTCAGCAACCACTGAGAGGAGTTAATTTGGAAAAGTTTCTATGCCTTGTTGAGTTCTGAGGTAATGTTTGCAGTTTTTAATATTATTTTATGGCATTTATGAGGAATACTTCCAGCATTACTTACTGGACAGTGTCTTTCAGCAAGAAACTTTGGAAACCTTGAAATTTCCCAGTACTCTGTTGAAGTAACATGTAATATTTTCCTTTGCTTTGTTTCTGATTCTTCTGAAAAGATGGAAGACACACTGAGATTGGGATCCAAATATAACAAACCCACATTACTCAGAGAAAAATCAAAATAGTTACTACATCCAGGAAATAAGAATTTCTCCCTATCAGGGTAAGTATTTTGAACTAGTTGTGCATGAATTTGTTTTCAGTGATGAACAGTTCATCTAATGATTATTTGACCACACAGATCTAAAGTAGGTTTAAACCTCATTGGGTATTTTTACTAGCTTCAGTAAAATCCTTTGCTTGTTCCAGTCATCATTCCTGTGTTTTACACTTCACAGTCTCAGGGTGTAGACAATCATGTAGTGATGCATTTGTTTCTGCTTACAAGGAGGAGAAAGTTTGTGGTTTCAATTTGTAGACTGATATGTTGAACTTTTGTGCCATTCAGACACCTCTTGACCAACTGGTGTTTATCAGTTCTGATGAGTGATCCTGATTTCATTTTAACCAACTTTAACTTTACTAATATCATATTCATTAATCTCATAATACCTTTAAAATAAAATTATTGCCCCACTGAATTTAGTGGCAAAACTGCAAGTGTAATCAATAGTCAAAACAGCTGAAATAAATAAACCCACTCATTAACTGGAAACACTTTAAATTTGGTTCCAGCCTTTATGTGCTCCAGGGAAATCCCACAGTGTTGGCTAGTTAACCAAATGTCTGGAAATGCTGGGGTCACCAGTCTGCTTTCCTAGTGTTGTGTCAAAGCTCTGTAGCAGGAAAAGTTGGGGCTCCCACAGCTTTGTAGCAGTGAGAATGGGCACCCTGGGGCAACTGGGTTGTTGTATGTATGTATGGCTAGGCTTCGCGAACAAAGATCCAGGGAGGGCTCCATCCATGCTCCTCATCAGCGCCTTTTCCAAGCGCGCTGATAAAAAGAGGATAGTGGATAGCACCCTCGAGCCTGCGCTATGGATTTTTTTTTAGGTGAGACACAGCATGCGCAGAGCTGGACCCACCCTTTAGTCCTAAGGTTCATCTGCCAGGGCCTAGCAAGCTTGGATGCTGGCAGCCAAGTCCTTAGGACATAGGTTTTATTAGAGTGTCCTTCTCTTAGATGGAAGGCCTTACAGGGCTAAACGAGATCCATCTGCCTTGGTTTGGAATCAGAGTTGTCCTTCTCCTAGGATGACTGCCAGAAGGCTAATGAGCTCATCCTACCCATCCAAGGATTCTAGGAACATGGGTATCACTCCCCACACTTTCCCGTGGGCAATGAGTTTAATGCTCCCTCTGCTGTCGGCACAGTTATCGCACCAGGGGCCACAGCAGACCCCAAGTGATTTTCAGACTGTGCCTGGGGTTGTTGTGGAGCCTTGGAAAAACCATGGAACCACTCCAAAATTTGATATCCCACAAGTGCTGATAGTGATACATTAGAAACCCCAGTTGCTTTCTACAAATGTGTACAAAGCTTCACAGACATGCTTCCTCTCATTTACCTCATTTGTCCTTCAGACAACAAATTAGCATTTTTCATCATAATCTTGATTCACTGAACCATAAAGACAGGTCATGTGGTAGCAAAAACCTCAGACAAACATCCCTGATGGTCTTCTTTAGACTGTGATAGGTCAAGGGGGAATGGTTATCAGCTGAAGGAGGGGAAATTTAGATTGGAGATTAGAAGGAAGTTCTTTACCCGGAGAGTGGTTAGGCATTGGCACAGGTTGCCCAGAGAGGTTGTGGATCCCCCATCCCTGGCAGTGTTCAAGGCCAGGCTGGATGCAGCCCTGGGTGACCTGGTCTAGTGATTGGCATCCCTGTCCATGGCGGGGGGGTTGGAACTAGATGATCTTTAGGGTCCCTTCCAACCTGGCCATTCTATGATTCTATGATTCTTAGAACAGTCAAGATAAAGTACATTAAAGCCCGATACCTTTCACAGTTCAATGAAAGGCAGCTACTGATAAATTCTTCTTTTAATTTTAAAAATATTTCTTAAAAATGTATTTTCTTTTCTAATTTGAAACAATTGGATTGCAATGATGTTGTTCAAATACTGGAGTCTAGTTTTGAGGACAGATATGCAGACTTACTTTGGACTAGTCTATCACAGATGTGAAGTCACTGAACAGGAAAAAAAATCAGAGTTTTAGTGTAGCTAGATTGATCTTAATACTTTATCAGGTAGTTTAACCCTAGATTCACTGATTACATTGCAGTTTCATTGTCTGAAAACTGGTTAGAGGGAGGTTTTCATGTTCCCTTTTGTATAGACCCATCACTGTTGGGTAGTGACTCACTCTTGCGACTCCTCAGAGTGATATTACAATATAAGTAATAATACTTCCCACAGTGCATCAAACATCTCATATTCTCAGATACTTTATTTTTGATACAGCTCAAAATCTTTGTTTATATTCCTTCCTGCCAATTAATACCCCAAGCAGCATTTACTTTTATAACCTTTAAAGATTTCCCACTGTAAGTAGAACAAAAATACTTACACTACAATTTCTAGTGATTTTTTTCCCCTCAGCCATGATATGGAAAAAAAAACCAAACCAAATTGGATACTTCATCCAAATTGAGTTGCTACCAGGAAGCACTGGCAATTTTGTGAAACTCTGCTCTCATGAGATGTAACATAGCACAGAAATATAAATTAAGATACAGATACTACTGTAAAGAAACTTTTTATAATTGTACTCATTTAAACAAAAATAGGAGTCCCTCAACAAGACAAAATAGTTCACCTCTTAGTCAGATTAGATTGTTTCTTTTCTCAGCTGTAACGGATGGAGATATTGAGAGAATCCAAGAAAAAAAAATGTGAGCACTCAACTTGGAAGGAAATTCAGAACACAGCTCCTGAGCAATGCAGTGTACTAAATATCCTCTGTATTGACTTGAAGAGACAGCTCATGCATTCTTTAAAAGGCAATAAAAATGTAACATCATGCAATACATATGCCAATGAATTACTAAACATATTTGTATTCTTTTCAGCTTTTTCTTTGCACTGTGTCCAAGCTAAAGGTACGCTCTAATACCTGGAGTAAAATCTCATTTTCATTCCTGATTTCACCTGCTTTAAAGATAAAGAGGGTTAGAAAAGGTATGTGCCTTCCAAGCAAATAGAGGATATTTCTCTTGAAATCCACTATGGCAATAGATTAAAACATCTGGATACTTTAGCAAATAATAATAGCAAAGAGAGAGAGAGAGGAAAGATTATCATAACCAGACATCTATCAGGATACAGACTTTGTCTCACCTCCAGCAGTTAACTGGGACACTAATAGAGAGGCACTTGATTTTTCCTGGGTTACTCCCAGCCGTGTGCCAATTCACTTTCTGCTCTCACTCCAAAGTAAGAGACCAGGCTTTGGTGAGCCAAAGGAATCATATGGAACTCAGCCTTTCCAAAAGAGATTATTCTGGAAATCTATGGGGACTAGGAAAGGCAATTTTTGTCAGAACTTTATTCTTCAACTACTCTCTTGAATTTGCTAAAATACTAGTTTATACATCTGAAAAATTTTCCCTGAGGTGTTTTAAAGGGAATCCATAGTATTTTGGCGTAATCTAGAGTAAAGATTACTTTATTGTCTGTCAGAAGAAATTATTTCTATCATTAAATTTTTCAGCATCTGAAAAAGGACTGAAACCATTTTCTCTTGGCTGCATTAATTCTGATAAGTTTTTGTGCATAAAATTATAATGTGGTTTTCTAGGAAACTAGTGCACCAAATATAGTCACTACCCTAAAAATTATTTCAAGTGATTACCTAAATGAAACAGAGGTTTAGCAGTCTTGAACAGTCATCTATTTCATTGATGTCTAGCTGAACAAAGGCAGCAATCTGGAAATCTCAATATGTTTCTAGAATTTAAAATATCCCCTTTTTTTCTTCCCCCCTCCAAAATTCCTTTTTTTAACAGATACAGGTTTTGTTTGATTTTTTTCTTTCCATGCTGTAATGACTTACGTGATAATTTTAATTGCTGTCCATTTCTTTTTTTCAGGGCTGTTATTAAAATTCTTGTCCTAGTTTTTATTATAGATAAAAACATATGGACTTAAATATTGTTGACTGCAATGGACCTTACAGCTGGCAAGGAATAACCTTTGAAATTTTCCTTATTTGTTGCACATGGGAAGCAATTCTTTGCCAAAAGGAAGAGTGATTGTTTATAACAGAAATACGGAAATAATCTGTTTAGAAATATTAGAAAAGAAACACAAAAAGTAATTCACTTAAAAATAGAAACATTCAGTGTGCTTAAGAAATTTCTAAAAGATCATACATTGCTATGATTTTGACTAAAGATCTAGCTAGCTTGAAACATCAGTTTGAAATGCAGTCATTAGTACAACATAATCTATATTATGTAACTGACCCTAAAACTTCCCTCAAGTTTACAATACTTATAACTATTTTTAACAGTAGGTGATCACTGAATCTTAATAAAATGCTTCCAATAAAGATTCCAAATAGGCTTGTCTAGAGAAAACAATGAAATACAATGAAAACAGAAAACAAAAGAAAAGATTGAAAAACAAAAGAATGAAAACTTGAAGAAGCTTGGAGTCTTTCTGAAGCTTGCTATTTAGCAAACAAACTGTCCTTGAAAGGGAAAGAATGACTTCACAGTATAGCTACCATAGGGGTTGGTGCACCTTTGTTATCCGTGTAACTTACAGCAGTACCTTGACTTTACTTGTGTTTGTTATCCAAGGTGTGACATTGAAGAAGTTCTTGGAAGTCTCTCATCTCATTTATAGAGTACTTTTTTTTTTTATTTATTTTCAACAGTGCTTGAATCTTACCAAATCCAATTGGTTAATCCCTTCAAAAGTATACATGCTAATTCCCAAAAACAGCTTAGTCCTTGAATGTGCTTTGCTCTACTTGCATCCGGAAAAAAGCATCCTAGTGGTTGTGATTTGATTATTTAGAGAATGTTGTTTTCTAGTCAGGCTGGAAGTTGCAACAGAAACGTTCTCAAGACTGTGACTCATTGGGGCTTGTTGAGTCACAGGTAATAAACAGGATACTGCCAATATTGTACAGCATTTACTCTGAAAGCAACATTTGAAAATGCACATCTTTCCTCCTTTCTAAGAAAAGAGATCTACATATGTTCAAAAAAGGGCTGTGATGGTGCCTGTGAAGTCAGGCGTTTTTCTGCTCTGCTGATAATATTTGAAAATTTCCATGTCTCTAAACACACTGAATATGAGCCAGCTTTGGTAGAGAGGGCCACAGGCTACTCTGAGCAATTATAATCATTACTACATAAGAGTTCTGTGTGTTCTTTAGATTTTGTTGGAGTTCTTAATTGCCCTGGCAACAAAAATACTCCCTGTGAATGTTAGATCTATTCCTTTAAGAAGACTTGACTGGCTACCTGCATAGGTATTAAACAGAGATGTACTAAAGGTGAAATATGACAGTATTAACTAGATATTAACATTTTAAAATACATGTTAAACTAAATAGCTAGAAATTTATAACTCCAGAATTGCATTAATTTTTGCAGATAGTAATAGAGGTGGAAAACTTGAGGCCAAATTTTGAGTATACTAAAGCCAAAGTGGAAAGTTCCTTACCTTTAGGGGCAGAATGATTTAAACCCAGCTGTTTATTCCACCTTCTAGCCTTTATGTGGATATTGTACTGGTGATAGCTTTACTTCATTTCCCACATTGACCGTGCCAAAGTATCTTGATAATTTTTGAGCCATAAAATGATATTTTAAAGCCTATTTGAATAAGGTTTTGTTCATTAAATCTCTTTTACCTTTCGGAAGTTTTCTTTAAGCAGCAGACAATGAGAAATGCTTTGCTTTTTCAGAGAAGTAGTTTCAAAATTCACTTAAAATTGAAAAATAGCAAATGCTATGACAAAACCTTTTAATATGTTTTGTAGTACAAAATCTAACATTCGCCAGTGACTTTGTACATCAAATTAGCTTGTGATTGTTAGTATTGCATATTCATGAAACATGATGTAAGTTAGGTGATAAGTAGTGTTTAGAAAAACTTTAAAGTATATGTTCAGATATTTCCTCCTACTTCCTCCTTCTCATCATGGGCACTGGATATTAACACTTTTTTAGAACTATTAATTTTTCTTAGAGGAGAACAAATCTATGATGACATAAACACAGAGATCAAAAAAAGGGAAGAACTTATTCAGCACAGTATATTTTCTATGCTTTCTGTGTAGACATAAAATATTTCATAAAGAAAAAACAAAACAAAATATTTTAAAGATATACAAAGAACAGTGCAGCTTGTTTGTTGTTTTTGTTGTTTGTTTTCTGGATAAAAGTTCTACGTTAAAATGAATCTCTTCTCTACCAGCTACTTGGTAGTCACTTGAAATAAGAAGCAATAGTGTTTTCCAGTGTAAAATTACTATTTATTGTTGAATTCTGCACAGCCTTTTCTTTTTCAATAGTTCAGGGTAGGTACAGCTAAAAGAACAGAAAGCCAAGATAAAGCTCAGACACATTGCTGTTCCCCACAGCCCACTGTGATTCCCCATTTCAGAATGAAGAATGTGTCTGGCCTGTCCTTTGCAAAGTAAAGGGCAGGTGTTGTGATCACCTCTGTGCATACTTGGGAGGGGATGGTAGTGCACTCTCTAACAGTTATGGCCTCAGAAGAGGCTGCCCAGCATGTTATCAGTGTGATTTTTCTGAGTTGATGATATGCACACATGCCAAGAGTGCACAATGCATCTGAGAATGATGGCCACCACAAGGCAAATAACTGATTCTTACAATATTTTAAAATGACATGCAAGTCTCAAATCTGATTTCAATTTCACTTATACAAGCATACCTTGATTCTGGAATGGGACCCAAAATCCAATAGACTGCAATCATACCAGCAGTTTCACATGAAAATTGAAACCTACAAACAATAGGTACATAAAGGACAGATCTCAGCTATCTTCTAGATGCTTTTATTTGTATGGATGTTTTAGTCTTTGATAGAAAGGGAAGCAAATAATTTGTCTAAACTTTGAGGTCACATGTAGGACACAATTTCCTTTTACTTGAGTGGATCAGTGTACAAATAAGAAAAATGTGAACAGACCATGGGGAAAAACTTTTGTGCTCTTTCTGCCCTGAGATGTGTGAGTATACTACTTTTAAACCTCAGGAAATTGTACTGGGTGGAAAGGTGGGGGGAAGAAGAAAGGCTTTATCTGTTTTTCAATGATAAACTGCAGAAATGCTTTCCAGAGGTCACAGACTAGAAGTTGTAACACAACTTTTGCTCAGATGCTACTGCTTAAAACCAGCAAGAGAATTTACTAAAGGCAAGAACTACACATTTGTACTTAATTTTTTAAATGGTAATATGACAATAAAAGTATCCAAGAGCCAAGGTTCCTTAAATGACAGCCTTTAGGGATGAAATGTAGTAACCTGAAGTTACTAAGTCTTGGGTTTGTCATGAGTTGCTAAAATTTTATCTTGAAAGAGGGCAACCTACAGCCCATTCAAGATTTCAGTCTGACCTAAAGTAAATGTTTTGATTGTAGCAATAATAGTGCAAAATTTATGACTAACTTTAGATCCTGAAACCTACACTTTGTTTAAGAATATTTAGCTTTGAATTCTGTTTTCATTTCATTTCTAGTTCTTATTCATAAATAAGTAGAGATGTTTTCATAATAGTGAATGAAAAGTGCTCTAACTTAATCCAGTAATCATGTACAAAATCTTAAAGGCCAGTAGAGATGTCCTTTATTGGAAATGTAATGCAAATACCAGATTGTAAAATTCTGTTCAGAAATTGTATAAAATGTTTGCTCATTTCATTTCAGTGAATGCAAATTTGAGAAGAGAGCTGTCTTCCACTGCTACATGAGAATTTGTACTGGGGAGTATATCTTACTATAGACTTTATCTCCTCTTAAACGCAAGTGAAGTATACTTTTCCTTCCTTCATATAATATATTGTAATCTCTATAATATTTCTGATATTTGTGGAAAATTTTTTTGCAGATTTAACTGCGTTGGCAACTGAGCCTATAAAGTGAGCAGTAAGACCAATCCAACATGGGTGTTTTTGAAGTTACACAGTATATAAACTCTTGTATTCTTCTTATACTAGCCAGTTATCTTTTTTTTCTTCATTTTTTCCTGCTCATTTTTGTGTAATAAGTAGAGGAACAGTTCCACAAGAGCAGTTGTATGGTACTTACCTCTGTTAGTGGATTTGGATTCATTTCAGCAGCAAACCATTTAAAAGCCATAAAGATGCAACACAACATTTTCTCTCCTTTAGGTGATTATCTGAAGTTCATAATTCCTATCTATGCAGACAGTGCTTTCCTCTCTTACAATATCCTCCCTTAAATCTAATTAATAGACTAGCCCATAATTATTTCTGCTTCCTATTCCAGTGAAAAGGAAGGAAACTTCCAAATCAGAGGGACGCCAACTGGACTGTGACTTTTGTCGAACAAATGTGTATCTACAGCAGGAAAATCTTGTCTATTGCCAAAACATGTATAGGAACTGGCCTTCCTCTCTATAATGGACAATCTAAGGTCAAAAGCCTGAATGGAGACAAATGGTGACATTATGCCTGATGATTACTTTGTTGATTTTAAATGTAATACAGGAAGTCACAGAAAGCTGCCTATAAACTGATTATTACTATTCCATTGCCCCTCATCAACAGAAACCAACAACATACAGATGTATTTGCCGAGAAAATAATAGTTATACTACACATAATGTAGTGGAAAGAGTAGTTTCCTTTCCATATAGAATTATATATAAATCCATAAAGATTTAGAGTAGACAGCAGGCAGAAAATTTTAAAATTTGACATTATGTTTGGATTAAGCTCATCCAAATCTAAGAGCAGCATGAGATGAAGTGATCCTGCTGGCTTGAATATTTTGTTTCTGAAGTGTTCTGAATGTTTCCTTAAGAGACAATATTTGTAAAAAGATAATTATTTATTCACAGAGTTTAAATACAATTTAATTTGAAATGAGAAACCATAATTTGGTATCAAGATCTTTCCAGACTTCATCTATATTTAGTCACTCCCTAGGTTGTATTAAGCTCTTCTACGAGTTGACTCCATCAATTTCATTCCTGATAAACAGAGCCAGCACCACGTAAATTCTTGTAGGATTTTCACATCTGCATTAGTTTTACTAACTCACCAGAGAAGTCTTTGAGTTCCAGTATTGCTCTGGGGGAGACACAGTGTCAATAATTAATCATTTTTTACTTGATGATGCTCTCATTAGTAACCTCCTCTTATGCCTGATAATTAGTCACAATTTCCATTATTTCCTCACTTCCTATTCTAATCATGTCCAGTTCTGTATCCTGGATGCCAGGAACAAGTCCCTAAAAAAATGTTTTCAAGAGTTTCTGACCTGTTTTCAAACCTCATTAAGGTTCAGTGGGAAGCACACTGTCATTCACATTAAGAAAGTCATGTACTATTAGAAAAGAAAATGATAAACTCCAAATTCCCTTCCATTTGTCCCAGTAACACCCTTTGTGAAGGAAATACTCATCTTTGTGAATAAAATGAAACAGAAAACGTATGCGTGAGGTTATTACATATGAATTAAGCAGCACTACCATGAACAGACCTGTGCTCTTGGTTCACATTGGCAACTCTTCTGTGCCCCTTTGTCTCTGGATGCTGCTGGGTTTTAAAAATGAACAACAGAATTCCAACAACAAACTTTGGGTTTGAGTGGGTGAAAAATTGGATAAATAAGATGTACTTGGAACTTATCTTTCCATCCAAATTAAAAGGCAGGCATTCAATTACTTATTAATTAATATGATAGTTCCACAATATGACTTGTTTTACATGGCAAATCTGGGAAACACAACCATATACACCCACTGCTACTTCTCCATCATGCCCCCAGATTAGCACTGTATTTGGAGTTTCAATTCAGCAGGGACAAATCTTTCATTTAAAATACCAACTCCAGTCTTATAGACCAGAAAAGTCAAGATACTTCCATAATTTCTGTCTATTTAATTATCTTCTAACAATATATTAGGTTTTATTAATATTTGGATGTGTGGGTTACTCATATTTGCAGTCAGTTTATTTTTAAGATGACCAAAAAAATGGGTCATAGAGCTTTGAGACATCCCACCTTCACTTTAAGTTTACACAGTTCTTCATTTAAACTTGATAATAAGTCCAAATGATAAGCAACAACTCGGTTCAATAGCACACACTTCTATATTCTGAAAAATAGAGATCAGATTTAGGACTGCTAGAAAAAGCGGTTTCTTTCTGCAGGGAAGGGAAGAAATGAGACATGGCTCTTTTGTAGTTGAAATCTCAGCATACTTATATTCTTTAAGTACTGGGTTTGTATTCTTGTGAGCTGAATGACTTTTTCAGTGGGGTGATATGAATTAGGAACACAACAGAGCGAGTAGAAAAGCAAGCACTATACAATATTCTTCTCCCTAGAAGTAAAAATTCAGGAGGCTGGGAATTAGTTAACTATTCCTCCATTTAGAACAAATGCCAGCATGCTAAGTATTTCCCTATAGCAGAGTATTAGCTCTCAGGGTTCATGTTTTGGCTGTTCATGAAAGACCAACAGTTCTCAGAGAGGAAAGCCGGTTAATAAATCCACTACCTACATGTATCTTCACAGCCTCTCAAATTGCTTGCCTCACTCTCTGAATGTATTATGCACTGGAAACTTACAGAGCCTGGAGTACTGGGCCTGGCTGAGTGCCCCGGCCTCTCCTCTGAAAGACAGCTCTGTCTGGAGGGCAGAGGGCAATGTATCACAAACCTAGGAGGGATTTAGCAACTGAGGAATGTTTTGTTGCTCTTTTTTTCCAGCCAGCTAGCACTCACATTCTGGGGGTGTGTGAAATGCAGATTGTAATTATAGTCAGACATGATTTCCCACGATTTGGGGTCTCATAAGCATTCATCATTTTGCATATTTGTTTGGCACTGATGAACTGTTAATCAAAGGTGAGCATTTAGTGCTGATGCTTTCAGGCGATCTTGACATCATAAACATCTGCCTATGCTTTAACACCTGTGCACTTCCAATAACCCAGCACCTGCTAGTGTCCATGCAGTGTGATTTATGGGCCTGGTACAAGACCTTGAGGGCTTTCTGTGGCTCCAACTGGCACCACATTCATGCTCCAGTGTGCACCAGAAGTGCTGGAGCCTTGTGTGCTCTTGGGTGGAGCAGCAGAGGTCCCAAAGTGATCCAAGCGGGCACTGCAGCTGAGACCTATATTTATCATCAGTAGTTTGCCATCCCTCTGATGCAGTTGATGCTGTGGAGAAACCTAGCTGAGCCTGATCTGCTGGAGAGTCTCTTAAGGCAAAACTGCCCTGACAGGACTCCAGAAGCTTCCAGAAAGCCCCATTATGGTGGCATGTGGATATGTGAGGGGCTTCCCCTGAGCTCTGCACCTTCCTCCCACCTGCTTTCAGTGCAAAGGACTTAATTGTTAGTCCTTTTGGAATATTTTTTTTAATCAATCAACCACTAATTATTTTAGCACTCATTTAGTAATCCAAAGAACTGGGTGTGTGATAGCTTTTAATTTCAAGATCCAGAAAATATTCTTCACTTGCACTTGTGACCTAGTATGGAGATTATTAAAAAATTGTTTCTATAATTTTAAAGGAGTTATAAGGTCTATTGTGTTTTATTATGTAAAAGTAAATTGATCCTACTTATTTCAGCAAAATCTGTTAAAATATTTATATAGCTTATTTTTCATGTTTTATTTCATTGCGATCTGCAACTAAGGAAACAATGCTTGCATGACATTAATATCTAACTGTACTGTACACCTGGAAACTCTTCAAAACAGCTGTAAGAAGAATCCACCTGCTATCATTTTTTGAGGATTTTTCTTTTTCTAGCTTTCTCTGTAGTTTGTATGAGTGGCTCCCTGTAAGTGAGTAACCTGGTTTAGAATCAGAAAGCCAATCTGACTCTTCTTAGCAAAATTTAAAAATCCAGAGGAGGAAACCAAATCAAAGCTATTCTGGTAAGACTGATAAACCTAAAAGCTGGTAAAGCTGGTTAGAAGTTTCCAACTACAAGTTCATTGGATGACACTAAAGATAGAGTAGAACTTATAACACAGCTGTCCAAAGCATAGATAAACAACTCTTCAAAACAAATTATTGCATTTATTTACTCCATAGTTTTCCAGCTCATATGACTAATTTTCTGTGCCACAGCCTTGATATTTCATTTGTTAAAGCATTTTTAACCAAGGGCTAAACGACCAACACAACAAGAGACAATCCATGTTCTAGCTCTGGGCACACCATCAGTCTTGGCCTAATCAAACAACTCACTACAACTATGTTGTCACTAGAAGAAGACTGCCAGCCAGATGTGTAATGCTGTCTAAAAATTGTTCCTAGGATGCACTATCTGCCTTTCATGCAAAGTTTAGGGAGACTTCATGTCTCTGGGGTGAGATACCTTCAAGATTCTCTGCTTCACAAGCAGCATAGTAGGTGATAATGGTTCATAGAATCACAAAACTTTATNCTGGTTGAGTCACCATCCCTGGAGGTGTTTAAGAAATGAGTAGATGTGGTGCTCCAGGACATGCTCTAATGGCAGGCATGTAGGGGTGCCTGTGATGGTTTGTGTTGTTTGTATTGTGGTTTTGGTGTGGTTTTTTTTGTCTGTTTGTTTATTTGGAGTTTTTTTGTCTGTTTGTTTATTTGGGGTTTTTTTGTTTATTTGGACTCAGTGATCTGGGAGGTCCTTTCCAACCATGAGTGTTCTGTGATTCTGTGATCTTCATAGCCCTTCTCTGGACTCTCCCCAGTTGTTCCCTTTCTCTCTTGAACCAGGAAACCCAGAATTGGACATAATACTCCAGATGTGGCCTCACTTGGGCAGAGTTGAGGGGCTAGTCACACTCTTTTTAATGCATCCCAAGATAGCATTGGCTTTCTTGGTTACAAGAGCATGCTGTAAACATTTATATACTGAAAGAACTCAGTATTTTCACTTGCCTTTGTTTAGAATTTAGATCAAGTGTACAGTCTATCCCCATTATATACAAAAATCTTGGGGATATGCTTACATATATATGAGATATATATATATATATGATGCTTGCACTGAGCAGGAGTTTGGACCAGATGGCTTACAGAGGTCCCTTTGAACCTAAATTACCCTGTGATCCTAAGTCTAGCTCATTAAAGGGTTAGGAATTAGACAAGCCAGTACCTATTTAGCTGCTCTTACATTTGATTCAGGGGTTTCTGTTTTGGTTTGGGTTTATTGTTTAATATTAACTAAGAGAGTGAGCTTGCTGCAGTTTTAGTTGCATGAAGGACTAGCAGAGGAGGGATGTTCTTTTGAGTTTAAATCCATAACAGCAGAAGTGTTAGAGCTTGCTAGGGAGACAGCTAGAGATATCAAGTAGAAAATTTTACTAGAAGATGTAAAACTAGGAGGAAAGCTTATTTTCCATTGTTGGAAGAGAGACTATAGTAGAATAAGCTGCACAGGAATAACTAACCTTAGAATTAGCCTAAAAATGTAATTTACTGCTGTTGGGTGATTTGCCTATAACACGTACTATTTACCTAGAGAGTGTAGCTAGCTTGTTAAACATTGGTGGTACAGTTAAGTCACTAGGGAGTATCATAACACATGCTCAAATAAAAGTTGTGGTGCTTCAGTATGAAAGAGAAGAAAGAGGTTTGCAATCCTGTGTGCCAAAGTAATCTTATTTAAGGTTCCTCTTTGAGCCGTAAGCCTCATTTTTATATAGGAAAAAACTGTAATTCCCTGACTAAAAGATGATAACCTCTTTTCTAGCACATACCCAAATCTTAACTAAGTCTTTGTTAGTCCAATAGTCCAAAGAATTCTTTGCTCTGAACTATGAAGGCCTTAAAGGGATGAGATACCAAAAAATACCTCTTTTTATGTCTTACGTTACTGACGTCAGATATGATAGAGATTAATATCCTGCCGTTCTGGATGCTTTTTATGTGATTAAGAATAGTAATGAAATGAAATTAAGCTAGTGCCAAGTTTTTAAGTACATACTCTGGCAAAATTTTATCTTCTGTTCCAGTTTGCATGATACTTTGTAATGATGCAGTAGTTTATTGGCAGCACCACAGCGTCCAGCTTATTTACATTGTCTTGCACTGTTATATGTGCCTTTACTGTATGTAATTGATCTATGACTTTTGATGCTTTTGTCTTTATTGGGGTTTTTGGCAATAACCAGTAATTAAGTCTACAGTAATTAAATATGCAACACCACTAGACAAAATTAGCTTTATATTTAAAAGAAATTTTAGTTCTGATATTTGCTACAACAATTCTATTTTAGCTCTCCATATTTCTGAAAGCTACTAAGGGTCTAAGGAGATTGCTATTTCTGCAAATTTCCAAGTATCTGTAAGAAACATCATGTAAGAATTCTCGCCTAACTGTGTAAACCCGACCAGAAAAGTTGCTCTTAAAGACTGTCACAAGCAATTTTTTTTTAATAATTCTCAGTTCAGAGAAAACCACAAATCCTATTTCATCAAAAGTAGAATTTCAACCAAATTTTATTAGCAGAAAAATGCAAAACACATTTGAATTTAAAGTTAGCTTGCATTCTTTTATGATTAATAATGCAAAAAGACTTCTAGCCATATATGTGCCTCCTCTTTTTCATTTAAACTAAAGCTAGCACCCTGGAAGCAGTATGTTATAGAATATACCCTGGAGGTTCTCAGGTGTTGAATGAGTAAATTGCATGGTAGTAAAATCTAATTTTACCTCCCATCACCCCACCCACATAGAGAGACAAACAAAAAGCACTGTGGAAAAAAAATCCATACACATACGCTGAAAGATAAAGATCTGTAGATTCCAGAGTTGTGAGAAATCATGTCAGTATAATAATTTTGTAATCCCTCCTGCAAGCCAAACAAATTAATGTAGGAAGAACTGACTGTGAGAGAAGCTGTACTTCCTGAGGTCTCATTCTGCAATGTTCAAGGGTATAAATTACTTGCAGTTGAGGAACATGTCATATTACTCCTATTGCAGTGAAAGGCATTTTGCATGTTCCCCAATCATATGCTCTCCTTTTAAAGGATATACAAACACAGTCTGCATCTTCCACAAACAAAATGTAGTTCTGCTGTCTTCCAGCGATAAATATGAGTAACATGCTCTAGTGGGAGGTGTCCCTGCCCATGGCAGAGGGGCTGGAACTAGATGATCTTTAAGGTCCCTTCCAACCCTGACAACTCTATGATTCTATGATTATCTGTTGCTGCCTTGCATTTCATCACAGTGAAGAAAAATCACTACAGTAAAGTAACTTTAAGTGCCAGTGTACTTGCGTGTACCCACTTCTACTTCACAAAGCATGGTTCTAAATTTACTAGAGTTTTGCTAAAAAATCAAGATCTCTAGTTGATATTTTATCTTATCACCCATGTGTCTGTTTTGTTATGCTCTTTAAAAGATCTACCATGGAATAGTGTGCTTGAATCTTTGAGTGGTGTTCCAGGAAAAGAAAGGTAGCTCTTCCAATAACGGTTAATAATAGAATTGTAAAGGTCTAATTCATCTATGCTCAGAAACATGATTAAACATACTACTGAAAGGAAGGAACTGAGAGTTTGCTCTTTAAGGTGATATTTGTGGGCTTGTGCCACTTTACACAAGTGGGTGTACATACACACTTGCATATACATTATGGATGTACACACAGAACAGTGTCCTAGGCTTTTGCCTAGGAATGATTCACTGGGAAGTTAACTCCTGATAAGTCAGTAGCAGACTCACTCACTTTCTTTGTCATCACAATATGTTACTCTGCATTCAGTCAGTCTTTCAAAACTAGTCCCCAGATGCAAGTCTAGGTAGTTTATTAATAGTACTGTTTGAAAAAATGCTGATTCAATATCATCAAAACATTATGTGGGAACAAGTTGTTTTTTTCTTAGTTACTCTTGACAGGAACTAGGCAGGTTTCCGTGGAAACTTGCCTACCTCACCCACAGTTTGACTGTCTGGAGCCAGATTTCCAGCCATGGGATGAGTGTAAGCAGCTTGGCTGCTGGAGCTGTCAGAGTTCAGAGAGCTTGTGGAACCTCATTTTGAGTTTGTTTTGAAAAGCCAAGCAAAAATATTGCATCATTTTCTGTAAACAACATTTGAGGGTTCTTGTCCTAAGAAACTAAGTCTATTTCCAGTATGCAACAATTTTGCCCCTACTCTGGTTTTCACTCAGAAAAGGAATTTTGTGACCTGAATACTGATCTCTTGAAAAGCTGCCATCTCTCATACTTCACTCATGGACCTACAAAACATTCCCACTGCTCTTACAAAAGGCACAAGCTAACAAATGTTAGCCCTAATACTTGTCTAAGATAGACTGTAACTCATTGACATGGATGAGGAGGAACACTGACTTGTGGAAAGACAGGTGTGAAGGCAGTTATTGCCTAATTAACGTGTGTATTGTTCTTCATAAATGCAGGTATTGGTGTGCTGTAAGAGAAAACCAGGCATCCAACTGGCTTTTAAAATCTACATGAAGATCTTTTTTTCTGAATGTTTGGCATTTTTAAGATTTTCAAGACACAAGTCTCTAAAGGCAATATTTGACCTTGTTCTACGTTTGCATTTACTAAAATATTTTAAAATAAATATGAAATATCTTTTTTAAACATGAAAGAAGGTACTGATCTACTGATCCACATGCTAACACCTGCAGAAAAAAAACACGTGAAACCTCCTGTAATAGTAAGGCATAATAATAAAAAAAAGGTAGTACGGTCGACTTAATGATCAGACTGTGACTATTGCCTTCTTCCTCTAATATTTTCCTTATTTTCATTCTTAAACACATGTAAAATGCATGTGATTTTACTCCTGTTTTTCAACTCTGACAATATGATTTTTTTTTTCAGGGTCCTCAGCCTTCTGATGCAGTTAGGTAGAGCTTGATGCTAGGCATCAGTCAGCGAAGGATTTTGAAGGAGCTTCAGCTTTCTGATCTTTCTCCTGAGGGTCTCACTTCTCAAAAAGCCACAGCTTTACACATTTTAAAATCTGCTTTTGATGGAAATCAGTGTAATCCCTCTCACTACCATCATTTATGTTGTTAGGTTTGACAATAAGGAGGCATTCTTTCCTCTAATTTTTTCACATGAATGTTTCCTTACTGTCTTTAATTCTTTTTTCTGTTCTGTTTGCTTCATCTCCTTATTGTGTGCTGAGCAATAAGACCGAGTTTCTCAAGGCCAGAAATTATCTTGTGTTTTCTTTTATGACATCTAACACAAAATACACCTTTTCTCAAGACTTTTAACATCTAATATGGTCTGACACCTAAATAAGAGTCCAAACTCTTGTGTGTTATCTCAAATATTAGTTTATTCATTTAGGAGAGTTTACCTGGAGGGGAAGATAAAATAGGCAGACTCTTCTTACTTTTCTAGGATACATATGTGTGGAAAAATTTGGACATTTAAAATGCTGGTTATAAAAAAGGACTGCCTTTGACAAACAAAGTGCCAATGCCCTCAGGAAAATACAAGATGGAATAATATGTCAGTTATTAGCTGGCAGAAAATCTGAAGTACATTTTTATATCCTCTGTTTTTTAACTGTAGATGCAGTCACTGCATGTGTAGTGGGCCAGATTATTTCATGTTCTTGCCTGTTTGAAATACTCTGGGGTGGTATCGGGCAGCCAGATCTACCCAAAAGATTATTCCCTAGATTCCTGACACATGCTCACATGCTGTGTTTTAGCCTGGGTTGGCAAAAGCTTGGGGCATTATTAGAATTATATCATCCTTTTACCCCCAGCTGGCTTCTATCTTTTCTGAGTGTTTGCAGTTGGATACAGGTTAGAAATGTTCAGGACCCTTATTCTATGCCATGGTGTAGGTTCTTTCTAATAAGCTCATATCTATGACTGATTTTCTGGTGATTCCTACACTTTGCATTAAGCAGGTACAGGGGTATTTGCTGGTTGTTTTTACCAAACTTTTTCAATAGGCATGAAATATTCATCCTGCAAAAAAAAGAGAAAATTTCAACTTCAATTTATTTAAAAAGTTGTAAAGTCCTGCTTAGTCTAGATCTTCCTAAACTATTGCAGGGGTGCAGGTAGGCTGCTAATGCTGTTAAGATGTAGTTTTAGATGTATGACCTGGTGTTTAGAATGTTGGCAAAAGCATGTAACAAATATTATTTGGAGTGATAGATCACATTTTTTTTGTTTCAGGTCATATTAACCTTTGTGAATATTTGAAAGTATTCACTTCAGTACTATTGGTTCATTTTCCAATAAGGTTATTATCTTTTGGGGAGGACAGAGAGAATGCTGAAATGAGGCAGGAAACAGATTTAAAGATAGGAACTGGTGAAAACAAGGTAGGGAGTAGACCAAACAACTGAGATTGGAAAAAGGGAGTGGAAATGGAAAGAGAGATTCTAACATGCCCAAATGTAGTGTTATCCATAATTTATAGAACCTGTTGTATCTTCTTTTAGAAATAAGATAAACATTGTTATAGTAAATTTTGAAGGGGACAATCTAAATTGAGATAAGTGATTTGAACTCCTCAAATTAATTTTGGCAATCCTACCATAGTGATTTTGTAACTCCATTGTTTGCAAATCTACTCACTCAATCTGGTTGGGATTTTTAGGTTTATTTTCAGTATTTTGTTACCAACAATAACTCTAAACCATTTGAATAATATTTGTAGAGACTCATTGCTTTCCCGTTAGAATTGCCTCTTGTGTCTGTCTCTTTTAAAACAACGTTTACCTGTTGCAGTCCTCTTATAGTGGCTTTGATTTAGCAGTATTTTTTATATGGTCCTGGAACATATACGGATCATGTTATCAGCCGTCTGTTCCCTGATTTGTTGTACCAAGCAGCACACTAATATTTGGACTAGTGTAAAAGAAAAGGTGATGTTAGCAGGAGAGGGAGATAGGAAAGACACAATTTGGCCAAGCAGCTGTTTAAATTGAAACAACTTCTGAAAGAAATGTACATGAGATACTAGGTTTTGGAGATTTGGAATCGATTCCCTGTTCTGCCACAGACTTTCTTTCTAACTCTTTGGGGAGTTATTTAGGCTCAGACTAGGCGTTATTTAGGCTCAGACCAGGAGTTATTTTAGTACCTGTTTGCCATGGATTTTTGTGGACATTAGAAGACTAAATGCTGGTGTGAGTCTAGACTTACACCCTTGTACCGTTGTTAGGTATATCTAAACACTTCCAAAACAAAGAAGAAAAATTAAAATTATAATGGGCTTCGATGTTAGGAATTTAGGAATATTGTAAAATAAAAATCAAAAGATCAAAAGTTCATGTAACTATATATATATTCACATGTACTTGAACAGGACAATTTACTGGGGGATAGGGAGTACAATATGACAAGTCAGAATCTGATTCTTCTGGCCAAAGCAATTTCAATAGTAAAACCTGATTTACCTTTTTCTTTGGAATAAAATGCTTCCAACTAAACAATGCTGGTGAATCCTTTTCCAAGTTTCTTCAGAAAAATGAGCTAGCAAATAAGGTTTTTGAATGACACTTTCTCATAAGTGTGTTGGAGGTCAATGAGATACGTAAAACTTCCTCTAGCATGTTCAGACTTAGCACTCCCTTTCCCTGTAATAGTATCAGAGATGAATAATTTTTCCTGCATAGAGTTCATTGTTTGAGACCTACTTCTTGCCTTAGAAAAAAAAAGAACAGTCCATCCCTCTTCCCCTCCCCCCCCCCAAAAAAAAGCAGGAGTTTCCATGTCCGGCTTTGTTCCGGCACACCTTCTGAAATAATACATGGAAGTCACAATTCTTCACCACAGCTTTCGTCATAGCAAAAAGGTCTATGGAAGCCTGGGAAAATAAAAGTGAGCAAGTAACTATGTGTGCTAAACTCAAAGGATTTTCAATTATGGTGGTAATTTTCACGTTAGCTATCCAAAATGCTGTTTCTTTATCAAATTATATGAGTCAGTGATCAAAGTATTCATCTTCTGTAAGCCAACTTTAGTTAATATTCCCATTTTCCAATACTTAAGAATGTGAACTGCATTAGAAAAGGCAGAGAATTTGTAATTATTAAATGGAGACTTGAGTGGATGGTAGGCTTTTTACTGCATGTAAGAGTTCTATAAAACACTACTTGAAAACATATTTCCAAATATTAGAACTAGACTAGGATGAATCAGTAGTTTTTTTCATAAATAAGAACTACTTTTTCTGAGAACAGTTAAAGCAAAGCCTGAATAAAATCACACTTGGTTTATATTTACCCTGGGCCTCTGCAACTGTTTTTGCTTTGAAATTAATTTTCCCTCTTTTTTACTTAGAAATTGTTCTCTCACAGTATATATGTAAGAACAAGTTTTGGTAAATATCCAATATACTTTCAATGAAATGAATAAATTATTTGATGTCTGTGTTTAGCGTGCTACTTTTCTTCTCAGTGATGGATGTATTTGCTGCCATCTACTTAATTCCTGATAACAACTTAATGTCAAATTTTTGTGGAATTATCACTCTTCCCTCTTTAAAATGTAAGTACATTCATACAAGAAAGTATTTACTCTTGAATTTCATAAAAATTGTTGCTGGGGAGGAACACATGTTAAAGAAACTAAGTATATTGAATTTCTTGTAAGAATTGGCTGTGGTTAGAATTAGGTATATTTTATAGGAAAATACAGATGAACTGTACATAAAAAGCAAGGAATTAGATGCAAAGAACAAAATACATGCTACTAAGTACCTGTCTAGAGTTTACTTATATCACTAGAAGTATATTATTTGGGTTCTTTAAAAAACTGCTGGATTTGGGTAATGCTTTCACTCTCATTAAGACTGCAATAGATCAAACTTTGTAGAAAGAGATTTGCCCTAGAACTGAGGATGAATATTTATCCACACGTAACATTGCATTTTAAGAAACTCTTGAGTTTTGCAGCATGCTCAGAGGTGAAATTCAGACAAAATGTATTCACATCATCATTTCACTTCCTGAACAGATATGAAACAGGTTCTTAGATAGAGATTCTGGCACTGTTTCCATTTCCCCCTACCCTACAGATATTCTTGGAAAAAACAGAAGAAAGAGAAGGGGAAACTGTTGCATCAATATTGTTTTCTTTCCCTTACTGTATAACCACCCCCACCCCCAGTTATGTGTTTAATCTATTCCAAGTGTCAAATACATAGGAAATAATTCTTAGAAAGAAAATGCTATTCAAAGGAAGGAAAAGAAGAATACAATATTTAACTATCATAGATAACACATCTATGTACAGTTCAAATCATAAGTAAAGTCATTATCAAAATATGATGGTTATTTTTTTTAAATATTAGCTTTAGACAAGTAAATATTGTATTGGCATTCCCTCCAGTACATTTGTGACAACTTTATGATCTGGAGACAAACCAGTATTTTAGCAGAAACTGCTATGAGTTTCATATGATCTAATCTATTTTCCATCTTTGGAATGAACATGAGAGAGGCTTGTGATAAATCCCAAATGGAAATAGGTGGGGTCCCCTTTGTCCGCGTGAAAATACACAATACAAAATACACAAGAATACATTTTATGGTAGATAGCTAACATTTGACTATTTTACCAGGCTAAAAGCTCTATATTGTTCAGTTTGCATGCAATCTTCCTCTACAACCAGTGAGTCCCTCTGAATAACAAAGATTAAAGATTTAATCAAAGAATGAAGAAGCAATAAACTGACTTCACTGAGGGGTAAAAGTTATATCTATTGGATATAATATGCTTTATTAAAGATTTATGGTCAATTGCCAAGGATGGAGTTTTATCCATGTGCCTGGTAAATGGTACTTTATCTGCCTTTTAGTAGAGAGGATGGTTTTAATTGCTTGTTTTCACTTATCCTGTGTTGAAAAGACTGATATTGAAAAGCAGGGAGTTCCTTTATGTGATTCAGAAGGGTGTGAAGAACAATAACAACCAACACTTCTTGGGATGGGAAAACTCCTCTCTTCCCTTGTGAGCAAGGAAGTCTATCCACACCCAATATTTTCCAGAGCCCATTCATGACCAGAAGAGTAAAAGAGGGCAGGGGAAACTGAATTCAGTATAGTGTAGAGATAAGATACAGGGTGATAAAAGAGATGAAGTAATGTTTCTAAAGGTATGTTTCTAGCTTGTTAGGAAGTGTTTTTAAATGTATATTCATTGGTGGTATTTTGTCAAGGCACAGTATTATATGACTAAGAATTCAAAATAAAAATTCCTTTAATATATCTTGAATATAAAATATCTATTGCATGTATATTTTTATGCAATGACTGCAAATATGGAAGCAGAAGAAAAGTGTGGAGAAGGGAGGGTGAGTTAGGAATGGTGTATTTCTGCAAATTGTAGTAATTTCTCTGTTTTACTAAGATACTTATAGTCTCATAGTCTTATTCAAAGATGTATAAAAAACCCCAATTCCTCAGCCCCTGAATATAAGTTATATCAATAGTCATGAGATGCAATCAGGCCTATGATGCAAAATTCTTTCTTCAGGGTTGTGAGCAACCCCGCTGACATTTTAGTGGCATACCCTAAGAATATTGGTGCACAGGGTCCTTAAACTAGTTTTGAACCAGTTAGCTCAGATACTTGTGAAGGGATAGTTGAATCAGATTTCCCAAATGCAAACATCACCTAAGTGACTTGAAGATTTTACTCTTTTCTTTCACTGAGTAGGCAAACAAAGTCAGACAGGCTAAAAAGAGCACATTATCTTGACAGATGAAGTCAAGGTCTTCCTAGGAAATACACCAGGCTGTTTTGTCTGCTAGATATGGATCCAATACAAGGAGCTGCAGTGGAAAACAGACAAACAGAAAGCTGTTGGACTAGGTAGCAAGGAAGATATTCACATTCTGGAAAAATCATAGGTTTTCCCCAGGAATACTAGCTAGATTACCCAAACAAGCCCTGAGACTATTCAGCAAACAGTGTATACAAGTGGTACATTTGACCTGAAGTCTGCTTTTGAGGTAATAGCTTCATATCAGTATAAATGCATCAAGAAACACCAACCAGGAATTGTGGGACTGCTAACTGTGGACATCTGTTCTGAATGTCTGCCACTGACTGATGATCACACGTGGAATACATAGAAAAGAAAATATTTTTCCATAGACAGGAGCCTTGTGAAATCTCTCTGGATAGTCTCTCATAACTTGCTAATGGCTCAAATTTGTTTTTATTTCATTTGGCATAGTGAAAGCAGAAAATATTTTTAACCTTCCGCTTTCAAAAATCATTTCTGTGAAATATAACTTGAAGATATAACTTCAACTGTAGCTAGTATTCTATAAAACATTAAAATGACTAACACAGAAATATATAAAAAAACTGATCAAAGTTTTTTTATACTTTAAAGAAAACTGTAGATACTTGGCAACATTATTCAAATGTATTATGTGTATGCCATATCCTTTCTCAGTATAACGTACTTCCTAAGTGGTGACTATGTTTACCTTAGGTTCTTTTTTTTTTTTATAGTTTGCAGACTGTGCCTTTGAGATTCACTGGGATATTTAAAGGAATATAGGGCAAAAAAGTCAGAGTTTAAAACATATTTGGGTTTTGAAATAGTTGCTCAATTCTATTTTCAAACAGGATTAACAGGTCCTCTGGTTCCTTGATGATTCTCTAAACATGTCTTCTGTTGCCTTCTTGTCTGTGGAATTATTTTTTAAATTATATTTTGTACTTGTATAGAAATGCATTATACAACGTTTTAGATAGAGGGCTAGTTTTCCTAAGGCTAGCTAAGTATTGTATAAGGATTGTCCTGACTTCTTTTCCTTCACCTTCTTTTCTTGTTTACAAAACTAATATAGAAATAGGAAACAAAAAAGTAAAAGTAGCAAGAAATTTTGTTGCTGTACATGATTGGAAGAAAACACTGTTTCCCTTAAAAACTATGAGGAGCTACAGCTGAAAGTCTATTTCTCCTTCAATTTAAGCAATACATGCCTACTGAATTTGGGATTATGTCTTTATATGTAAAGGAACCTTCCAGTTGCTTCATATTCTTCATCTTACAAAGCTTTTAAGCAACGTAGCTTCATTGCAAGTTGTGTGGTAACAGTAATGAGACCAATATAGTTTTATTAATCTTTTGTTCTAGTGTAACTTTCAAACTTTCAGACACTTTACATCTCATTAAAATAGAATTTGTTCTGTGATGTTAGTGCTTGCATAACAAACAGGTCTTAAAATAATTGTTCCATAAGCATGGTAGAAATACTGCTCTTCTTTGGAGGTAGAAAATAATATTTCAAATCCTGCTACATATACAGTCTTACTTCACTTGATCATATGCTTTCTGTGCTTTTTGAAGGATTTCTCCCCAGCATTTATGTACATGAAGACTGTACCCACTGAAAAACATGAACATGAATCCTAGAGGATAAAAGGCTATGGGCCATGAGGGAAATCAAACTGCATTCCTTGCACACAAATCCAACTCTATCAAGTTACGTTTAAACATAAGGATTGCTTTCCTCCCCCTACTTGGTGTAACTAGTTTCATTAAAATAAACTACAAAAAAATAAATTGAAATATTGTCTTGCTCAGGGTTAAGTAAACCTAAGGAACATACAGAGGTGATTTCAGATAGCTTGAGAGAAATAAAGACATCTATTTGGTAGATTAGAAACATATCTATAAGGTGTAACAATGTTCACAAAAAGGGTCCTCATACTGTAATTCCCTAGGGAGATGATACCAAAAACCACTTGAAGCTTTGGCACAAAACTCTGTGCCAAGGGTCAAATCTCTCTCCATGAGAAGACAAGATCACACAATTTATGAAATTATTTACCTATGGTGTTATGTATAATTTACAATGATTATTTACCTGATACCAGGTGACATCTATACTGAGACTGACAGAAATGATAAAAACTCCAATGAAGTACAGAAGTACTTCAGTGTCTCTAATGGGACAGATTTCTGTGTCTGGTCAACTGTTATAATGAGGTCCAAAATAAACAAACAAACAAACTCAAAGAGTTTTATATCCACCAACCACCCACACACTGAAGATGGAAACATTGGTTGTTCAGGTTAATTATTCCTGCTCTACTGCAACCTGAAAGTTTATCAATTAATGTCATAAGTAATATGATTATAGCACACTCTGCAAGCTGGAGAAAATCATTATCTTCTCCAGGAGGAATAAAACAGAAAAAAAAAAAAGTAGTTGAATAGATTACCAGCAATACAGATTTTGGAGGAGATGCTCTAGCCGTCAAAGGCAGATTTTAGAAAGTTCAAGGTACTGGCTCATAGCATGTTCATATATTGCATTTGATAGGTAAAATGAAGCTAAGCTGATGCAAATCAATTTGGAATGTGTAGCTTCAAAAATCTTAAGTTTTTTTTTAATAGATGCAAAACATCAGATTGGATGAATTTTAGATTGTTTGTTCTTATTTTGCTGAAATGTGCTAGAGGAGTACAGCAATTTTTCTTTATTACCACAGTTTCTGGCAGTTCAAGGAATCCTGAGAGTTTGCAGCAGTCTGAGACCCTGCTTCATATTTCAAGAAAATATCCTAGAATTCAAAACAAAGCCAGCTGGACATTATGCCCACACCCTTGCTTGATTCAGGAGATGTAATTTGTTTTCTGTTACAGAAGGCCTATTTATTGATGCATGTTTGAACAGTGGATTCCATTTGGCAAGAATATGCTTCCAAAATTGAGCTGTTTTATAGATTTTAAGATGTCTTTCTACAGATGAGTGGATTCTTCAGTTCACAAAGGGCTTGTCATGATTTGTCAAGTCATTACAAGAAATATTTTCTTTGTTCTGTGAGATGGCTGAATGGTTTTAATTTGGTTTTCTTATGGCTCCTGCTGAAGCTACTGACTCAGAATTTTGCACTTATTTCACAGATCAGAAATGAGGGCAGCACAGTATACTTAATTGCCTTTTTCATCCTGCACTGGCCAAAAAGTGGCATCAGTCAAGTTAATAGACTCTTCAAACAGTCCGTACTCAAAGAGTGGCATCCTGAACCAAATACAAGCTAAAGGCAGTGTGATGGCCATATCTTCTCTTCTCTTCTGCCTGAGGACAAATCTCTTGGTTCTCTACTTGTACTGAATACAATAACTAAGAAATTAGTAGGCAGAAGACAAAAATCTCGGGCTTACTAGTACGTTAACATATCACAGCACCTTCTTAGAACCATGTGAGCACCAAGAAAGTTAGGATACTTTCTACCATAAGTCTTTATTTAAATGTATACTGTATTTAAATATAAGAAGGGCAGAGGTTCAGCTGTATGTGTAGATAATTTTGAGATGTTTATTGTTGGTACTATTCATATTGTATTTCCTTATCTTGAAGCTGTTACACAGAAGTACAAATATGTTTCTAAAGAAATTTATACTGCAAAAAAAAATGTTAAGAAAAATCCTGTACTCTCACTGAGTGCACTTTAGAGTCTGAAAATTCCTTTATATACACCTTTCAATGTGTTTCAGATTGTCAATACATTATAGAAAGACAGTTCATTTTGTGGGTGGTAAAGTTTTTCACATTTGCCCAAGGACTAGAAGTCACTCTTACAATACTTGCAATATATATCTACCCACTATATGATGTATTATATTAAAATATTTTGCATAACTCAAATGTTTCCTTAGCCTGAATCTAAAAAACATTTCTGCACAAGTCTTGGTTGTTCATATTCTTGTAAAACAGAATGTGTTACAAAGCAGAAAAAGCAGTAGTAGTAGAATTGCAGTAGGTACAAAAATAAATAAACTAATATATCTCTCTTACAAGACACAAAAATATTGTAACGTTCCTCTCCATTTCCTAGTCTAAAGATGGGCAAACAACTTTAGTGTCATCTTAGTGTGGATGAATAATATGCTTATTTATAAATTTTGATAACATACTTTTTTCATTCTTAAGTACTCAAAGGAATAAAATTCTTAGTATCCTGCAGGAACTTTTTCCAATGTCTTGCAGAGGTATTTATTAAATCTGGTCACTTACAGATTTTCTTCAAAATCAAAAACATTTTGTGTGATTTCATTTTCCCATCTGAGATTACTTCATGCATAACAATGTAGTGACACTTAATTGATGCTCTAATTGTGAAATGTACTTTAAGCACGTGGCAAGCAAAAATGTCTCCTGATTCACTTATCCTATGTATTTGTTCTTGCCATTTGAAACATCATAGATTTGTTATATAAATATTATGTTTTAATCTTAACTGTAAAAGACGAAAACAGAAACTGAGAATGAAATATCCAAACACAATTGTTCCCCTCCCTCTGCAAAGCACAACAGCCTTGATAGTTCCTAACTGACACTGACTTTTTCATCATTGACTTCTTTCTGCAGCTCCAAATAAAAATGTTTACATTTCTAGGATTATAATATAACCAAACTAATCCAACAGCCTTAATTCTGTACCATTATTATTTAGATTTCCTTGCTTTCTCTTTTTGATGAGATTTCTGGTGAAATGTCAGCAAAAGAAAAGAAGGTCATATGACCAAATATTTTTAGCTTTTCAAGTGCTGCTTTTTCTTTTCTGAAGAAACAAACAAAAAAAAAACCCTTTACATTTATCCAGCAATGTGGCTAAGATTTGTGATTTAAATGTTGAAATATTTTTACATTCTAGCAAATTATTAATTTCATCCCAGATTCTAGAAAACACACAAATATATCTTTTGCTGCAGACATATGCCAGATGATATAAAGGACTGCTAGACTTAAGGACATACTTAAATTTAGGCATGTGTCTATACAAGAATATCTGAGACGAAAGGCTTTACAGTCCTAGACAGAAAATGTGTAAGGCTGATGGACAACAAATCAAAGCAAAAGAAACTGTGCAAGTCATAAATCATTTTGGTAATGAATAAACAAATAGAAGGACAGAAGGGAGAGGAAAATAATCTGATTATAGGCTGTGCTTTTTGCTTTTCTTCTCCTAGCAAGTGGTAATCTGATATCCCACACTCTTCTGTACCTCTTGCTTCCCATTGATAATCACATAGCAGGAAGGTGGGTACAGACCTACGCTGTGCACCCAGTCTGTGGAGACAGGGAGATTTCATGTTTTAAGCCCTATGTGGATGCCATTGTTTGGAAGAACAGTGATAATGCAACTGAAAAAGCCACCTCCTGCAAGTCTGGAAAACAAATCATGAGTTCCAGGAATCTTGTATGCCACTGGAAAGTGTTCACTGACAGTGTTGGGAGCCCCGTGCTTGTATGATTACCTGTTGGTCATTTCAACATATATGACTGAACTTGTGCCTTTTGAAAATCTAAACAGTACAATAAAGTTATCTTATAGGATAAACCCAGCATATTAAATGACTATGACACATGACCTTTTTTTTTTTGCTGTTCTTTTCTTTTAGGAAGATATATATTATTTTGTGCAAAGATAGGTATTTCTTTTTTGCAAAGAATAGTGAGTTGTATATGCATTCATCCCAGTAAGACCATATTTCCTTTCAGAACAGTGATGCCCATCTTACACACAAGTAATTCAGTTCCATAGTTACCACATATAGAAATGCATGTTTTAGCTTGAATAGGCTGAGAACACAGTGAAGTGTTTCATTAGTATGGGATCTTCTATAGCTCCTTGTATTAAACCATTCTTTGTATACTTGACTATCAGGATATCTTCCCTGAAACCATAGTAAAGTGGCTAGAGCAGGTTCAGTAGCTGGTCAGGAAGGTGATGGGTGATTTTGATGGCATTTAAAGTATCATGTGTCTAGATTTGATAATGAATTTATTGCCATGGAATATATGCGAAATATGATCTGACCAGATCTGATCCAATTCCAGCAAAAAGTTCTGATCATCCTCTAAAAACAGAAAAAAACAAACCCAAAACTAAACAGAAAGTGTAGGAGCTTCTAGATGGTTCGTTAGACTACCAAAGTGAATATTTTAATAAATTTTGAGTAGTACAGATATTCTGCATGTCCCCACTGAACATATAGACCTATTAAAAAACCTACATTGGCTGTGTTACTAAGGCAGTAGTGCTTGAAGGATAGTTTTGCTCTCCCATCAAAATGTAACTTACTATTACTTAAATAAAATACAAGTCTGATGCTGTACAGTAGATGTTGCTGGAATATATCGTAGAATCAGAATGCTTTTGATTGGAAGGGACCTTAAAGGACATCTAGTTCCAATCACCCTGCAATAAGTAGTGGCACCTTCCGTTAGTCTAGGTAGCTCAAGGCCTCATCCAACCTGGCCTTGAACACTTCCAGGGAGAGGGCATCCACAACATCCCTGGGCAACCTGTTCCAGTGTCTCACCACCTTCACAGTGAAAAATTTATTCCTAATTTTTTTTATTCCTAATAAAATTTAAAGGACTCCTTACCTATTATTTCAGACATTTTTATACAGAGATGCTCTCTATCATATTATGGCTCAGAAAAACATTGTGTAAGTAGCCCGAGGACTTTCGGTCTGCAGGTTCTCACCTGATGTTGAGGTAAGCCTGGCTAACATACCACTAAAAAAGATGAATAAATTTGCCTGAGATATAGGATAATTCATCTAAGCATCCTACATGTGTCACATGCTCTGTGTGGTTCTTCCTCAAGGTGTGTAGCTACAGACAAAAGCAATCAGTATTGTTTCTATTGGAGGAATACAAAACAATGGATCTCTCTGAATTATATCAGGCTAAATTTTCTAACAAAATCACTGGAAGACTTGCTAATGCTGTTTGTGATTCATTGGTTGTGGATAACACAAACTGAGAAGGAGATGGGGGGAGAGGGAATTCCAAGTGGTAACTGGGGAAAAACTAGGCAAATATTTGAATTCTCTTATAGACCAATAGCAAAATAAAGCTCCGGGGCTGGAAACACTGATCTTCTGACTGTATAATATTTATAACCATTTGTTTGGAAAAGGCAAAATAAGAGGAGTTCTTGCCTGAATTCCCATTTAATCTCTGACATTGCCACTCTGGGAAAGTTTGTGTCTAGCGGTGAGCTGCAGTAAAACCTCAGAGGATAAAACTTTTCACAACCATTACGATAAAGCACTTAAACTGGAAAATGTGTGGGCTTTGCATGAGAACAGAGGGGTCTTGTAACATGATTAATATAAATAAATACAAATGCTGTAGTGGTGTAAGCCAATGTATGTTTGCTGGTTCTCTGATCCTTTAGTTCAAATTATAGCTTTTTTGAACATTAGCCCAGACCACTGGCTCATTGATACTCAGTGATTATCTCAGCAATTCTGTAGTTTACAACCTGGCTTCAGTGACTAGATGCAATCCAAAGGTTAAAAATACACTTGAACATTCCTTAAGACTTCACTCTCTCTTCCCTCAGCCATAGTTGGCATGCAGATATTCTGGCATAATTCTTTCTAGAACATTTTATCACTTCTAAAAATAGTTTCCATTTTCTTAGTTCCCTTTCAGTGGGGCAACAGTGCTACAAAGAAGCAAAAATCCCAAATCACCCACTCCTCCCCCGAAAAGTAACCAACAAAAAAGAGAGGGATGTAGCACTTCCGATTTAATGGAATGATTCAAGTTTTGCAATAGTGTACGTGACAACTGTCTGGGGCCACCTCCTGAAAGATCTACATGACATGAGCA
Organism: Bucco capensis; assembly: GCA_013396975.1. Lineage (NCBI taxonomy): Eukaryota > Metazoa > Chordata > Aves > Piciformes > Bucconidae > Bucco > Bucco capensis. The sequence continues at coordinate 662,799 of VWZO01011206.1, read as the reverse complement.
GACATCTCAGCATAGAAATAGGAATAAAACTATAAATCTCCATTTTAGGATATTTTTTACCACATAATTCAAATCTTGGTTAATTTAAGAGACTCCAGGGAACATTTTGAGACTAAACTTGAAAATGTAAGAGTAACCATGACTATCAAAGTCACTGACAATGAAGCTAAGCAGCTTGTTGATGTAAGTGGTTCAGAAAGGCAATAAGAAATTCTTGATGTCATATAGAAATTTCATACCCATTGCAAGCCAAAATACCTTTTGATTCTGGGTATAGGCTACACAGAAAATCAAGCACCACTTTTAAATTTAGACATATGTCTGATGTGGGGAATATTTCAATCCAGTAGGCTTTGAAAGTATTCTCTGAAAATACTACTGTAGCATCAAAAATATAAAATCAGCTTCCTAGAAGTTGACTGTTCCTGCCAATTTTGAACTGGCATTTTTGTACATACATGAACTTTTGAGAATGTGTAATGCAAGGAAAATTCTTTGGAAAAATACGACTTGATTTCTCATTGCATTGCCTTGAAGTATCTTTCTTTTAAAGCAAACCAAATGTGTAGACAGCTCCATAAACTTCTTATTAGGATTTTCAGCTTTCTGAAATTTTTTGGCTGAATTCTGATCATCTGACTGATTTCCTACTGTAGACAGGAAACTTCACATTCTATAGTATTAGCTCTATATGGTTGAATATAATCTTCAACAGGAATCATGAGACATTTTTTCCTTTGTCAAGAGGGCTTAATTCCATAAACATGTAGTTCAGAAAGATTGCCATTTCTGAAAATGAGGGGTAGAAACAACCATGCAACCCTTTAGTGAGGGGAAATCGAAATGCTGCTTTTGTAGGTATGTAGTCTGCCATAATAATTCTTCCTATAATGCAGCATATATTTCCCTTATCTTGAAGTGCTAAAAAGTAGCAGTTATTACTTTAGAAAATATTAAACACAGTTCTCCTTCCCTCTCCTTAACAGTCTGATAAAAAGAACTCTGATTTTAGACATGTAACAAACGGAAATCTGGAACTTTTTTTGCATGTACACTAATAGTTAATTAAGCCAAGGGAAGGAAGCATCTGTTTGGTATCTGTAAATTTATCTAATCTTAGGTTTGCTTAGCCAGGCTGGGGTTAGAGTAGCAGACGTTCAGGTAATTGAGAGAGAAACATAAAAAAGCACAGATCTCACTGTATTTTTGTTTATATAAGTAATAGCTATTGCATAGCTAATAGCAAAGTTTCCTTTCAGAGTTTTTCTTAACAAGCAGATTTTGGCAAGATGCTTTGAGTTTTGACTTCATCATGACCTGTCTTTGGTTTTGATATTATCAAACAGGCATGGATTTTAAATGCTCTTTGCAATGTTTCTGATTTGGAAGTGTTGTCTGAGTGGTGCTGGAAGGTGCCTGGGAAATTTAGCTGTTGGTTTTGATTTGGCCCTCTCTTGTGCACAAAGCACTTGAGCAACAAAACTGCTCTGTGCAGGCCCTCTCCTTAAGCATTAGAAACCTAAGATGGTACACTTCTAGGCCACACATTCCTGGAGCCAAAGACAGGGACAAATATAATTAATTTTTCCTTTCTAGGGTATAATGAGAGAAGAGCAGATATTTGTAAGGTGAAGAACAGCTGTCATAACATAACTCTGCTTCACTTGTCTTTTCCACACCACCATCTATCTGTTGTGCTTTTGATAGTTTACAAGTACAAAGCTGTTTTTATCACAGATATCAAATGTGCCCAACACACTCATGTCTTTGAGTTATACTGTTATTATGACATGAATAAAAATCATACTGTGCTGAGCATTATACAAATACACTTTATAATTCATCTGAGAGACTGTCTACAACAATCAGCCTGATGCACCAAATAAACTAGTTTGCAGAGCACAGCAGTTCAAGACGTGAGGAGAAACACTAATCAGTGTTAAGCCTGGTTTAGAAAAACTAGACTATTGGGCCTTCATCCCTTGATGACTGAAGACTGACATAAAAAAATTACCAGATGTCCCTTAGGATCCTGACTTAAAAAGATGCGGAGGTGTCATATTAAATTACACAGGTGCAGAGGATGGAAGGGCTAATGCCTTGTCTATCCCAAGTTGTACATTATATACAAAATCCAGAACTACTTAGCTAACTGTCTTAGTATTTTCAAGCTTCACACCTGTTGAGTTTGAAGGTAGAAGTTAATGTCTGTCTCATTTTCCTTATGCATTTTCTTTAATGTATCAAATGCAAGGTTAGGGAAAGTAGACAGAAAGCTACTTGCTAAGGTAAATATTTGGTAATTTGTGCTGGAAAAGCTTAAAAATGATCTGTGATCCTGAGAAGTGATACTTTCTAAATGGTTCAATGCATTCCAACTTCCCATTTGTCCTCACCCTTCTACTTCTTACTAGGTCCAAAGTCAATTTTGGGAAGCAAGTGAAGTTCACAGTATCCCCATCAGATGGGATTTTGCTGTCCCCACTTCTCACCTCTGCTTTGTAATCTGTCGTTAAACAGCCTATAAAAGGTAACAATTAGAGCATATTGCACTTTGACCTTGTATTTCTCAGATGTTCCCTCTAAAGGTTTTTGAAAAACAGAACTGAAAACAGAATACTGCTGCTGTGTTTGTGGTAGTGATTTGTTTTCAAAGAAAATAAAAACAAGTTGGCAATACAGTACTTATCACATGCACTTTTCTGAGTTTTTTTTGTTTGGTCAGTTGATTTGTTTCAGTATTGCAGAATTATTCTTCCTAGGTTCAGGGCTTTGGACTTGCCTATTTTGAACTGCATGCAGTTCCAGTCAACCCATTTCTCCAGCCTGCTGAGGTCCCTCTGAATGGCAGCACAATCTTCTGCTGTATCAGCCACTCCTCCCGGTTTGGTACTATCAGCAATGTCTATGCTCTGTCCAATCATCCAGATGATTAATGAAGATGCTGAACAGAGTTGAATCCAATATTGACTCCTGGAGTAAACTGCTAGTTACTGGCCTCCAGTTAGACTTTGTGCCACTCATCACAACACTGAGCTCAACTGTTCATCCAATTTTAACATCACCTCACTGTCTGCTCATCTAACTCACACTTCATCAGCTTCTCTGTGAGGATTTCATGGGAGACAGTGCCAAAAGCATTACTGAGCTCAAAGTATACAATATCCATGACTCTCTCCTCATTTATCAAGCCAGGCATTTCGTTCTAGAAGGTTATCAGATTGGTCAAGCATGATTTTCCTTTGTCAATCTACACTGATCACTTCCAATCACCTTCTTGTCGTTCATATATTTTCTGCATGACTTTTGTCCAGTTCCATCTGTTCTTCTGTACAGACTCTAGCTGCAAGCAGGGAGTTTTCTAGTTCCTGACTGCTGCCCTTTAAGGGAACATGCTGTCACCTAGTACTTCTTACCTTCTTTGCATCTGAACTCCATTTGTTGTGACTATGTTTTTCCACTCTTCTGCTTACCCAGCTGAAACCACTGGAAGTGGCCATTCAAATCCTGACAGGGAGTAAGTTAAATATACCATACAAAGTCTGACCACAATGTGAAATATTTTTGTTTAACCAAAGGTCACCATTGACTGTGATAGTTGCAGCATTTCACATGTAATTCATTTAATCCTGCTTTTAAATTAAACAAACTGTAGTCCTTCAAGTCCACTAAGGAGTAAGAATTATTTTTGTTTCCTTTTGCAAGACATTCTGATACTTTGAAAATTCTTCTCATTCTGAGATGGAAAAAAATATGTATTTAAAAGGTTTAATCTTCATGCAAGATAGATGGTGTGTAAAAAAAACAAACCACCTCTTTTTAAAAGATTAGTGTTTAGAACACTCACTTTACAGACTAAAATGCAAACACATGCTTTTTGGAGAAAGGTGAACAGAGACAATTTTAGATTTTTCCTGAAAATTCACACTCAAATGTAGACATCTTTTATTCCTGTTATTTGCTATGGTTATGCACCTCTGTGCATTCTGATTTCTGCTGGAAGTTTAAGTTGCTAGAATAGAGTCATAATCTCAATTTCTGTAACATTTCTACTCTGATTTATAGACCTAGTACAAATACACATAAGCAAGAATTTGAATTAGGTCTGGCTTATTTTTTCTTTTGGGGGAGAAGTTTTGGGTTTTTTAAAATTCATTTTAAAAATGAAGTTTTTTAAAATTCATTTTATTTTTTAAGACACATTGGAAAAGAGTAAGAAATAGAACTAAGTGTCAAGGACTGGTAGAGATTCATGACCTTATTATAACTGAAGATTGCAAGAAATTAAAAAAATAAAAATAAAACTTATTGAAAATAAAATTTTGTCTCAAATGTAAGTTGGGCCTTTGTAATATAAGCACATAAGTGTAGCTGATGAAAGAACTGTTTAGAATCATTATTCTCGACTCACTAGAAACAACTAACTCAACAGTGAAGCTTTCAAATAAAATATAAAATATCTGGAGTTAGGTCATGCTCCATAAAATTTCCTACCTTGGAAGTGTATACCTCACCAGAAAGCCTCTCTTCTCTGAGATAGTGTGGTTTGCTCTTCACTGGTCCTAGGAGAAGGGCAATTTACTCCTGAATTTTCCCTTAAGGAATATGGGAATGATAAAGACTCTTCCTGTCAGACAAACCACACTTACCCATATGAATAAAAATAACATGATGAAGCCTTTACTTGAATCATGCAAACACATAACTGATTGGTAGAGTGTTGCTAGGTAAGTCACCTGAACATATGTTATGTTATTGCATCCTCTCTAGAGTTATAAAGACTGATTCAGCTGTTTTATTGACATATAGGTCATAGTTAACTTATTATTTATTAAGCCTTAGGAGGACTTTTTGGCAAGTCCATTTGGCTTGCTGGAGGGAAATCTGTGCTATAACTGCTTAAGCAGTATTTGGCTTACTTGTAGCACAGTAACATCATTACCTGCATTGCCAGGCTCTGCTTCCAGAGATTTACATATGGGGTGATGACATCACTGTGGTGATTTAACATTTACACCTCATCTGCTGAATCATTCTGGAATAAGGAATGTACTTTTAATGTAAAACTCTCAATTACACATCATTTACCCCTCCATGTCACAAGGAGAGAGTCATCTTGCAAGACTGTTCATGACGATCTCCCTGGAATTTTTGTAACACCTCACACTGTAAGACAGCATTTCTATAGCACTTCATCATCATTGTGTTCTATCATCCAATAGCATTAATGATACTTAAGAAGACCAACTTTGTTGGAGGTGACTTGGTGAGAGATGCAGAATTTCAGACTTCTAAAGTCTTCAAACTTCTAAAATTAGTCTATAATTTTGTTAATTACTAAGTATAGAGGTGCAGAAGGGAATTACAGAGCTCTGGTTTGTATCTGTGATATAGGCAGCCAAGCAACATTTTAAATCCCTTATTGCTTATATCAATTGTAAAGGGTTTTCAGTGATGAGTAAATTATAGTACATTTCACAGGGGTTAATACTCTTGCTCTACTTTCTGTACAATATATCCACTTCAGAAAACAACATCTGGAATGGGGACTAATTATTGTTCTTAATCATAAACTCTGCATAGAAGATGCAGACATAGGCAGAACTGTTGTTCCACCTCTAATAGGATCACTACAGTAAAGTACTGAGACATTTGGAGGGTTGTGGTAGATTGCATAATTGCTCTTCACTTCAAAGGAATTCTGTTTTGAAAGATTTAACTTGATTTGAAAAATCTCACTTGTTTTGAAAAATTTCCTATTGGTTTGTGCAATGTCAATGAAATAATATTTCTCAGCAACCATAAAACTATTAAATGTGGCCACTTGAATTGATAGGTTTCTAAAAGAGACCATGCTCCCTAAAGACTTAGCTTGGGTGCAAGGAACTTTGCATGCAAAATTTTTATGCATGAACTTTTGCTTCTGATCTTTTCAGGGTGTGTGCTAGTAAAGTCTCTGTATAAATTAGTGACCACTCTCTTTTCCTGAAAACCAAGATGTTATTTTCCTTGTTTCCCACATTGCAATAAGTACATAAGCACAACAAACATTTTTTCACTCATTTTCTCTTTCTTTAGCAAACAGTTTAGAGAAATTTTCAGATGTGAAGCAAGCACATACTTGGTCCTTGCTGCAAGTAAAGAGGAATTGTTCAGAAGTCATTGAATTCCTCTCAGCTCAACAACCTCCAGCTTCAAGACTCAGTCCCTTATAGCATTACACTTTTCCTACATGTTCTTGAAGATGCTGCACCAGCCCAGGGAGTTGGGTAAAAAGTGTCTGGAGGACATCCCAACCTCCATATCTGTGAACCATCAATTTCTGTCCAATCTAAAGCCTTCTGAACTTGTATCTTTTAGCATGATTTCCAAAGGAATCAAAATATTAATTGAGGAATGGGGAATGTGGACTCATTGGTAGCTTTTGTTAGCTGAATTCCCAGAACAGGTGTCATTAAGCTAAGTAAAATACATAGTCAGGGGTAACAGGTTTGCTCTACCTACCAAAGTATAACTTGGTACAATCAATCAAAGCACTGGCATATCATGCACTACAGTGTAAACAGGTAGTGATTTCAAGTACTCAGAAGTTTTACCTTGCTTTTCTACCATATGATATGGTGTTGCATGTAGTTTTCTAAAAAAAAAAACCACAAAAAAACCCTTTAATCACTTTAATTTACTTCAAGGTTCAGAATAAAACCAATATTGTTTTTAAAATATTTTAAAATTGTATATTTCAAATCCTCATTCATTTGAATGTCACAAACCAAGGTTTCCACAAGTCTATCCAGTATCACCTAATTTTACAACCAAACAATGTGAAACCATAGAGTCTTTTATGCTTTCTTGATACAAAACCATAAGCTAATCCATATTCATTTTGGACCAAGAACATCTGGTATTAAAAGATGATCAAAACTGGCCAAAAATTCTTGCTGTTATAAGAGGTCTACGACCTTCAGTTCCTATACACAGAAACTTCTGACTAACAGCAAATGATTGTGTGATTTGGTCTGTAAAATCCTCAGGTCTCATTCTGGTTTTAATTTTAGGGGTGTAACTCAAACTAATTCTAGGGATTTTGATGAGATTAATCCCAAGGAAGAAAGTAAATGAGAACAGACTGTGAGCCATATCCCTACAAATCTGTTGTTTGACTAACTGTTCTAATTCCAATATAACTCAGCTGGATCATTTTCAGTTAGCTTCTCTTTCTTTAAAAAGAGAGGTAAAGATGGGGAAAGCTGGGGACAAGAGTGTTATCTCAGTATCAAAGACCTATCAGGGACAATGAATCCTGTATCTACCAATGAATATTAAAAAACATTATTTATTTTAAAAAAAATTTAATTAAGCCAAGGGCAGCTTAATCTAACAGACAGCAAGAGAAATACAAATTTTAACATGAAATACAAATTTTAACATGAAATACTTCTGCAAGGTTTTTTGTGGGTTTTTTTCCTATGTATATCAATATAAAATAACAGAGAGTTGTTTAGCTGCTGTTCCGTTTCTGGAGCTTGTTTCTTTGTTTCTGGAGCTTGTTTCTTTGTTTCTGGAGCTTTTGTTCTTTTTTATGTAAGGACCTTCAGACCTGCTATGCTCCTCTCCCATTGCATTTTTAATAACAGAACAAGTACCAATTTAGGTCTCTCAACAATTTGTTAGTCTTTAAGCAAATGCTAATAAATAATATCTGTGCTGATTATCGGTCTATAGTCAGATAACATGTCAAACTCTACTATTACATCACACTATGGTTAAGCTTTGAAATATAACACACCATATTGTGGTTTGCATTTAGTTGTGCAATGAATACCCAGGTGCATTGTGAACTCTGTGTTTTTATATTAGCTTGGTTACTATGAAACTGAACAAATAAAACCCTGTTGTAACAATAAAACCATCTCCTTAGTCCTGTTGACAAGGTTATGTCCTTTTTCTCACTAATCTGAGTCTAGACTAGCACTAAGAATCCTTCCATTTCACTCTCACTGTCTTTGATCTGATATCTTAAAAGGGTTCGATGCAGATAGGAATAATATTTTCTATTTGTGCTATTAGAGTCATATTTCTTTAATTTCTTACCCTTAATTTTGAAAAGAAAGAATTCAGTCTTCATCCAGTAACTTCACTGCAAAACAGGCTTGGGTCAGTTAGTCCTTTGTCAGTATTGTCTCTTTGAGCTTCTAGACAACATTGTGATGAAAAAGTGCTGTATGCCTGTAAAGGAAAAGCCTATTGATGATGGCTTTGTTATTATTAGACTCACAGTTTCGAGTTTATCATCAGAATGTTCTACTTTGGATACTTGTATTTGCCAGATCAAAGAGCAGGACAATTCACTTTCATTTGATTTTATTGTTTTTCTCTTTCTGAAAGGTCCAGTCAAATAGTGTTTTCTGGTTTTGTGTTTGTTTTTTTTTTCCAGAACTATGAAGAAAATGTAACATTTAGAAACAATGAAACTAAATAATGAAATGCAAAGGTGAATTGAAAACAAAATCCATTTTTATCTCTACACAAGATAGTAAATGTGTTTCTAGTGGGTTGTTTACTGTCTGGAATAGTCACAGTACACTCATCCTCTGAATTCAGCAATGTCTAGGGGATATGTGGAAATTAAACTCTCCAATTAAACCCTCAAAATGGAAATATAGGAGTTCTTCTTTAATACAAAGGCCTTGTATAATTTTTTGATTGAATTTTTCAATCCAAATCTTAGCAACTTTTCCTAGATTGTTGTTACGGTAGGTGTAAGGAGCAAAGTAAATTCTTTGGCACCTTCAGTTTACTCATTAGGTGCAAAACTTCCCATATCAATTTTTTGCACATAAGCTATGATAAAAGATATTAGTTGTAGCCCATCACTCTTTCATCATGTACAGAAAATCTATACATAGTTTGTGCCTTTATTCAACTACTCATAATTATTTTATAAATCCTGTTTCAGTTTTTACATTAATTAATTTAGAATTTCTTCTGCAGAAATACAACAGCTTCTGATATTCATATGAATGTTTGTGCCTTTGACTTTAATTTTCCTCATACAATGGCATCAAACAAAAAAATATTCAAATGTTTTACAGTGCTAGGACCAATGCCTTATGATCTGTGTGGAACAATGATGAAGACAAGATCCTATAACCTTAACACTGACCAGAGTGTACAACATAAGGACCTTCCAAATAGAAATGAATTTGAGCAAGAAGAGTCATATTAGTTGTTTCCAAGGAATCAGAGACTCATTTCCTTTATGTCACCTTGCTATCTTTTGTTCAATCAAGTTACTTCCAGAAAATGCATAGGTCCAGAATCAACACAAAATGAAGGTCTTTGTTTGGATGTTACAATATTAGTGTGATCTTCATAAAACTCTAATGTGTCTCTTCACTCTCAAGTGTATATGCTTTTTAAGTTTGACATTTTTGCAGTGCTGTCTCCTTGCAGTTGAAGGATATTAGGGTTAGGATTTTTTCCCACTAACTGCATTTACAAAATATTAATGTATAAATATATAAAGGGAGGGAAACAGTTTTTAATCAAAAATGGCATGTAAACCTTGACCTTTTTTGTAAGTAAGTCTGCATCTCCAGAAGAAATATCACAAGGGGAAACTACTAAGTCAGCCAGTATAAATTGGATTGGGCAAGTTCCAGTGGAACAATCTGGAAAAAAAATGCAACACAGGCAAGAATGTGTTTAATCTGGATGTATCCCAGGTTTACGTAAGTATACAGAAAACTGCTGTATGAGAGGAGCAGGATAATTGATGTCACAGTGATACAAAGTACATCCTTGACTTTCTGCGTGTTTAGCTCTGTTTACCCATTATCTTGAAATGCAATGTCTTCTCATTAAACAAATGCAAACTACTGCAAGAGACCACATTGTTCTGTTTCACCCCTACCTTCACTCAGAGCTTTCAACAACTAAAGATGTTCTGGAAGAATCATAGCACCATTCTACCTATTGGTGTGATGAGTCAGTGTATTTTATAGGTATGTAAATCTTCCATTAAAAAATGAAAAAGTGTGGATCGATACAGTGTCCCAATATCTGTTGAAAACTAATAAAATTTGCCTGAACCCATTCAGCTGCCATCTTCACAAACCATGGTTCATGCAGTGAAAATGGCTTACCCTTGACTCCAGTGTATTAGTGATGCTTATCTCAGCAGAGAAAGCTGGATATTTACAGTGTTCAGAAGTAGTGCCTTACACTGAATGCAATGCATAGCTGTGTCTGGGTTTCTATATGTGCAAACACAGACTGAAGAAGAGGCAGAGAGGCCATGTTCTGCCATCCTCTGGGAATTTTTCCAGTAACCACAACCACTGGGATTTATAATCCCAAACACTACTGAATTGTCCAAGTGGTCTAATCATGTATCAATGTGACCAAAACACAAAGAAAGGAAATGCTAGAATTGCCTGTCAGATTGCTAAATCTTTAATAATTTTATCTTTAACCTAGGTCTGTGCTTGTTAAATATGAACTGTTAACTGCTTCCACACACTCTTCTGCCTAACCATCTGTGTGTCTTCTGTGACAACTGGAATGTGGAGGGAAAAATACGTTATTTTTGCTTTCAACAAAAAGCCAAACTGTTCTTATATCTGCCATGATCAGGAAAGAAAGATGAGAGATGATATTCATTTTCTTTGGGTCCAGGTCTTGAAATTGTCTCTTTGTGTTTCTCTGGTCCATCAGCTAAAAATATGGCCCTGATTTGTATATATGCATGTGTCAAATGTGCCATCTGGATTTATTCTAGCACTGGCTTATTTGATTTGGACATCATTTCCTTTGATGAAGAGTACTATCCTAAGGGCTACCTACAGAGGCAATGGAAAGTATATATCAAATATCTTTATGGTGGTTAGGAAGGTGCTAGTCTTGCCATTCGGGATTGACTTTACAGTAAGCTGCATTAAAGTCCTTGATCGGCTCCCTGCCTTTGTCATTTGTCCAGATCCTCCTTTTATCTGCAAATACACTGAAATATGGAAGGGTTTCTGGTGCTCCTTCCAAAACCTTGGGGCTCCCTTGACTATGGGGTTAATCAGAACACTGCTACACTTAGCAGTTGATTTTTGTTGAACAAGAACAGACAGAGCTTTCTGGTGGCTATAGAAGAGAACAGAATTAATTTCCTATAGATTTCATAGAGAGCTGGCTAGATAAGGGAAGGAGACTTCCTGCAACGCCTGGGCTGCAGGAAAGATCAAATCTGTGGTGACATACCTTGATAAAGAAAATCACAAAACTGAGATGAACTGACTTCTCTAGTGTGGCCACTCACCAGAAAAGCCTCAGGTAGAACTTCCAGGCTGGGTTAATTGTAAGAATAAATCCAGAGATAAACTTGGTTTCCAGAGTGTCCCACTCTTGATTTTCCCTCTTCCTTTATGCTATACTTTCCTAATAAGAGTAAAATTCATGCTTCTGCAATAAAGTACAGTTGTGACAAATGATATTTTCACTAAGACTATTGTAAAGAGAGAAATCTTACACTAGTTTCACCTACAACTAAAAATGTCTGTCTATAAATATAAATATAACTATAAAGTTAAATATTTTAGCTATTGAGGAAATCCAAGTCTATGGGATTTAAACACCTCAGATATTTGGAAAAAAATGACTACTTTTCCTGAGATATTCCACTTACTATTCAGTGGTTATTTTTAAGTGAAGGAGGACAACTTTATCTATTGTGTTCCTGGAGATTTTTAATGTGGACTTTTGATGGTGGAATAGCCAACTTCTGACAGTGAGAAAACTGGATTATTAAGGTAAAGATGTGGACTCCTGCCTCTCTCCATAAAGCACTTCACAAAAACAAATCCTTGCTTCTGTTCAAAAGTAATGAGTGACATTTTATGACATAAAGTAATTTCACCTGAGATGCTTTTATACCCAGAAGTTGTCATGTCCTGACTCCCGAGGGCTTTGATATGCTATAGAACATAGTAGTAACAGGGATACTGTGCTGGAATATTGTTATTTCTTTCAGGACATTACAAAAGTGCATTAAGTGTCACTTTGCCCAAATACTTCATCCTCTGAACAGTGAAATGATTCATACCACCTGACAGCCTAAAAATAGCTTTTGTAAAAGGCTATATGAAAGTGTTTTTTTCAGCAGGAGGATATGTTCGTATTATCTTGGAGGTAAGGATGTTTCTGTGCAACAATATTGTAGAACCATAGTTGCCAGGATGTGTATTCTTCCCACGAGTCCAGCTGACATTTATGTATAATTTCCCCCAACTCAGCTGTGTTGTTCAGTTGTATACCGGCCAAGACAGCTAAGCCAAAGAAAGGGGAGGGAAATATCTGACTTTTTCAGCAGCAGATTAATGTGTCAAAGGGAGAGGAAGTAAGTACTGAAAATATCAGGTGCACTACTGAGTAGTGTTTGCCAAAGGGTGGACCTGCACAATTTGTCCCGTAACCAGCATTATTACATCAGTACTTGCAAGCCTTAGCTTTGCACTTACAACCTCTGAAATGGAGTATGCATTTGGAAGTGTCTGTACCATACATACATATATAAATGCATACACTCTTATACACTATAGTATCTCAGGAAAGATTACAACAGCTGAAGATTTACCCAATCTATATATTCATTGTGTTAAATAAGGAAAGATGTTTTATTGAAAGTCTCAAGTTGCTGCAACACATCAAAAACTACAAGCAGAGGTATGGAACTTATCTTTGCTGTTTCTGCTTTCTTATGGTAGCTGCAGAAATGAGAATCTCCCTTACCCTGTTTTACTTTTGTCTTTGGTATTACAGCAACAAGAGATGACTTAGTGAAAACTATAGATACTGAGTATGTTTTCAGGATTGAAACATTGCCTCAGGAATCTTCAGGATTATTATATTTTTCATGGGTTTTGTAGCTGGTCTGAAAAGCAATACTCAGAATGAAGTGATCTTGTGACCAATGGTAAAAGATAATTGGATCAGCCCTTAACTTTGAAAACTAATGGGATTTTATGCAGTTCCTTACCTACTGAGTAAAGAAAAAAGTAAAGAAACCTGAGTCTTGCACAGTGGTCCCTCAAGAGGTATCCAGTGGCTATCAGTAGATTGTAAAGCTCTATGTGTAGAAGTGACTTGTAACAGCAGAACCAAAAGTTGGGAGGTAAAAATGAGCACTTCGGAGAGCAGAAAATTGTTACTGGGTTCCTCCTGAAACAAATAGGTGATCAGGTGTGTAGCGAAGGAGCTCATTACAGTGGTTTTGATGTACATCTTAGCAGAAGCTACTCCTGCTATCAAGTGGATAAAAATCCAACCATAATTCTCCTGCTAAGCTCTTCAGCTTGATCCCGACTGATATTTCAGCCATTATCTTGGCTTTGTTAACCTGGACACATCAGCATGATAGACTGTGTACAAAAAATAACTTGGTCTGAGAGTGCTTAGTTTTAGAAAGCTGGTGTTTAAACTGGTGTCCACCCAGGTTGCCAATACATGTAGACTGGAAATTTGGCACATTAAGCAAGGCTGCTGAGCAAACACTACTGCACAGTGGATCTGTCACTAGTATCAGTAGTGGTTTTGTAACATATATTTCACAGTAGTAAATCAATTCAAGAGCAATTGCAATCATTTTTGCTCTGCCTGCCAGGTGGTTGTTTTTTTCCATGATACAGATGTTTTGTTTTGTTTTCGAGAAGAGATATATTAGTTGTGAAAGAGTTGTTTATAGCTTAGAAAACATTCCAAAACTTAGATTAACATTTAAATCTGACCCTAACATATTTCTTTCTTCCATCTTCCAGGGCTAAATCTTAGTATTTTGTAAAATGCATAGTTCTAAGAATTCCATTGTGATCCGTTTGAATAATAAATCTTTCCCGTGTCTCTTCCTGCTTCCAAATAGCTTCTGTCAGTATGGAAAAACAGCATGAGATAGCATAGGGCCTACATCCCAACAGACAGAGCTATAAATTCCTTCTCTGCTGAGACCAGGAAAAGAGATGATAAAAAAAGATGCTTCTGTCTTTTGATCATCCTAGTTATATGGAAAGCAATATAACTCTTTTTCATGTATAAAAGCAGGGAAGGAAAGGAACCAGAAAACACCCCTCATTTTCTCTTTCCCTGTTAAAAACACATAAGGATGATGTGGGGAAAAATGGTGAGATGAGGTAAGATAAGGTGAGATGAGATGAGGTGAGACAGTTGACAGCATGGAGATCACAAACTATTTGCCACTTCAGCAAGGCCAATTAAATCACTTCCATTTTTAAACAAAATAACTTTTGTTTCACGTCACTGTGTAGCAGGATAAACCTAATCAAAACTATCTGCAGTAAATATCATGTATCTGCACTTTAAAGATAGAAAGGCTCAAGTTCAATATTCTTTATTACTATAAATATTGTGAAATATTTAAATGTCAACCGTAGCATCATAATTTGTTTGCAAATTGTACAGTTAGTAGAAACATAAATGCTAAAGATGACCTCTCTGTGAAAATCTAATTTGCAAATGTACTTAAGCTGTTCATAATTGCATGATACCATGTTTAGAATATGAACCTGATACAAACATAATTACTGAAGCAAAGGATAATGGTATCAACCAATATGAATGCTGTCAAAGACAGTAGTTTTGGGGAGGATTTGAAAATAGAGCCTGACATAAAGATGTAAATCATGGTTTTTTTTCTTTTGCAGGTGCTTTGTACTATTACAAAACCAGTATTAGTGAATCCGTTTGTAAAGTTTTTGTTTTAATGTAACAAAGGAAATATTTTTCATACACATATTTCACTTAGTTTATTACTTACTTTTTGTTTATTGATTGGCAAATTGGCCAATATAACACCTATAAAAATACATTTCCTTCCAGTAAAAACCGGTTATTTTCTACAGAAACATGACTCTTTAGGAGTCTTTTTTTTTTTCAGAATAACAAATTTTTGTTGTGTTAGATACTTCCATTTCTATGTTACAGATTGGAAGAAAAATTACAGAGTAACAAGAAGTTGTTCTCATAATATTTTGGTTTAAAACAAAACCTAAAAATGCTGCTAAGTCAGATATTCTCTGCTGTAGATGTAACAAATAACTGATGAATATAAACATATTTTTGGAACTAAATCTTACTTCAAGCTCAGTCAGTAATCATTGACTGTGTTTTGCTTTATAAGCATTCTAAAGAGCCAGCTTCATTAGAAAATTCAAAGCAGTGCTATTTTGCTGATCATTAAATGTCCTATCATCAGTCATTGTTAACAAAATATAAATACTAATTTGCAACAGAAAATGCAAGACAAAAGGATGATTTAATTTCATTTTCAGTACCAGAGCGTGTACTGGGCTGTGTCTGAATCTACTTCATGCTAAAGATGAAAAAATGCCTGTGTCTCCTGTGAGAATAGAGTCACAAATACTTTTTGCCTGAAACTTATTTGATTGGAAGTTAAGAAATTGGTTAAATATGGTATTGTCTCCAAAGAAGACAACATAAATAGGGAATGTCATTAGGTATGACTGATTCTGTTCTCTGGTGTGTGTCTCCTGATGATAAACGCACAGCCTAGCTAAATTGAGGACAAAATTACTGCATTATTTAGGTTTAAACTGACTTGATCTATAGCTTCTTAAAGCAAACAACCTAATAGAATCTCCCATCTAATAGACCATGGCATTTATAACAGTCTCACCAGGAGTATTTGGATTCCTACAATACATCCTTACCCAGAAAGTACCTGCTTTGATGAGGTGACAGTTTAATGTTAAGTGATGCCTTCTCCTGAGTAGTCAGCAGTAGTCAGTAGCTTTTTAAGCTTTTCTCTATATAATTATGAAATTTTTTTCTGTGTACATTTAAATATGGTGCCAAAGGAGCTTATGCACTGAAAATACAAAATTCTTATTTCATTGTCTAAGAAAGGATAGTTTTGTAAGCAAAGATAAATTTTAGTGGGTTTCTTTGGTTTATTTGTTCATCTCTCAGTATGCCAAGAGAGCTTGTGATCTGATTATAAGTTGAGGGAAAAGAGAAAAAAATAGCAAAGGAGTTGTGTAGAATGGAGTCATATTAAAAAAGGAAGCTGCAAGATTTTTTAGAATGTTCATTCACTAATCTAAACCAAACTGCAATATCAGCTTAATAAAATCAGTTCTTGTCATTAGTCTGTTATCAATGCTGTGGTTTTGAGAAATTTCAGATATCTGTACAAAAATTGAAAGGATACACTTTACACAGAGATGAAGCTGTTTGTCTGAAGCTGTCATGGTCAAACACATCTGTGATACATGCAATTTACTGTGGACTTCTTTTCCTGCTGTGTAAACAGATCATTACTTAAGTGTCATGTCTGTCTTTTTCAGGATCTTAGTAGACACTATTATATTTTTTCTCTGATAACAAGATTATGATATTGATTTTTACTTTCTTTGAGTTTTCTTTCATTTTATGGTTACATAGAATATTCATAATTTAGAATAGTTACGCAAAGCAACTTTAAAAAGTGGGAGATGAAAAATTCACAGTTCTTCTTTTCCAATTGTTTTACTATGACACCAGAAATGCTGTGATTTTATTTGACTTTCAGCTATCACTTGTCCATATTCCCTCTGAGTTTTTGAGAAGTCCACATTTACCCTCTAACCATCAGGATTCCAAAGAGCAAAAGGTCTTTGATTAGATGGGTTCTTTGCACCCATCTATTCTTTCAACAGTATTCTTTCAACAAGAAGGACAAAGAAAAATACTTCCCTTACATTTGTAATCAAAATATTCCTTTATGTTTTAAGTATTCCTAGAGCCTTGCAAGAAACCAGCTCTAGAGAAAAACTGACAGTGGGTTTCTGAGAGGCAGCTTCCAGCAGGAGCCCAGAAGGCAAAAATAGGAATTGACCTACATTAATGTGAAGAGTCAGTAGTCACTCTAAAAAAAATGACCTCATTGAGCTTTTTTGGTTGCAGGCAGAACTGGGATTGTTACCTTACCAAATAAGCAGTCAGCTGTGATTTTTTAAAGGAAAATAAATATTCATTGAGAATGTTTCACCCTCTTCCTCCCTCTGGAATTTTCCTCTAGAAATACCTAAGGTGGCAATGAAATACATCCAGAAGTGATGGGCATCTGAAAAAGCATAACCTATGAAATATATCTGAATTTCTTGCAGTAAAGCTTTCAAAGCTATTTCAGAGTGCTAAGTAAAGAGACCAAACACTTTGTGTCTTCTTTCCATGCAATGATAAGTTGTTTCCAGACTTCTTCAGGGATGTGAAGGGATTTGTTCGATAATTGCCATTACAAATGTGACTAATAAAAATCTAACTAGTGGAAGAACATGTACTGTAAGAAGAATTTGAAATTCTGAGATCTGCATGGCTGAGATCTACTACTTAGGATTTCTTCCTCCCACTACTACTTTGTGTAATGAGGAAATTCCTCATTCACAGGAATTCTAAGTGGCTTTGAAAGAACACAGTTTTAGTTTAAAACTATCATATTTTATGTCTCTAAAATACCTAACTGTGAGTAAGGAAGCAATAATACAAATAAAGAGGTTATACTTCACTTCTTTCCTGCCAAGTTTCCCTTAAGAGAAGTCTTTGCTTCCAAGGTTTGCTTTATGTTTTCAATTCAGTCTTTACACTTACTGGAAGCTCTTTTCTGCTTCCCAGGAAATTTCTTTTCACCATCTTCCTCACAGTCTCATGAGTCAAAGGTGGGTGACCCACCTCCTCTCAGTAGATAACATGTGAGTGACAGCATTTGATTGTTTCCTCGAAATTCTTGCAGCCTTTGAAACTCAGCCTGACGTCCCTAAAACATCTTTCTTCAGACACACTTATTTCTCCAGAGAAGGCACAATACTTTCTCCTTTTTTTTCAAGAGATCCTACCTCAGCTGCTCTGTTGTTCTAAAAAAGCATTACATGCAACCAAATAGAGAGAACAAATGAAGAAATTAGGCAACTTCTCATGAATAAAAACTGTCAAAACAGAAGGGCAGCAAATCTATTTTCTGCTGGTCAGATTTTCTAACAATTCTAAATGGCTAAGAGAACAAAATATTTCTAAAAGCTGAGATCCTATTAAATAATTTCTAAATATTATATTGAATAAATATTCAACTGGAGTACTTTTGAATTGGTGGTAAAGTGGTTTTCCAATCTAGATTGGCATAAAGCCAGTTATTTACAACCACATGAAATATATAAAAGTTGCCATTTTAATACTGTCTTTGAAATAGTGATCTTCCAATTATTTTAACTTATATTACCAATTTCAGTGTTATTCTTCTCTTTACTAATGAATTTTTTTTGTGTGCATTTTTTCAGTACAAACTGAGAGATCCCTGGGGCTCCAGTATCTATACACACTAAGTAGCCTTGAAAATAAGATTTGTGAAGAGAATTCAGATATGTAAGTGACAGTGTGTGTCTTATAATGCAGCTGATATTCTGAAATAATGTACATCTTGCAGTTAATCCTAAAGATATTCTGGTATACGGGTGAAGAGAAGAGAGGCAGGGATGGAAACAGAGGTGGCTGGAAGGAATAGCATGGGTGTCTATATAAAATATCAGGTTTGTCTCACTCCCTGTTCTTTTGGATTTTCAGCCTTTTCAAATAACTTCTAAGAATATTGGCTTCTAACAAAAATATGCTTTGTTAATGTGTGAGGAATTTAGGTCACTGAGCATTGCTCATTTTTGTCTAGCCCTTGAATTAGATGAGGTTTCTAATAGCCACTGCAGCTAATGAAAGTTATTTCTGTTTTCATACCAACTTCCAGACAAAGAAATGCCAGGAAAAACCCACATGATTGTTAGTTGCTGATAGTTGCCAAGCCTAGAATGAAAATGTGTTTCTCTCTGATAGCAAGATTGCTGCTCTACCAAGAAATCAAATTAACAGATGTATAGAACTGTGACTGATTGACTGATTGCTTCTGGACTAGATTTTTCTATCCAGAAAACAGATGTGGTAGAACTTTTCATGTCCATCATTTTGTTCTCAAATGTTAAAGCAAGAGAATGTAGTCTAACAAAGTTCTTATGTTTTTGACTGAAACTAGGCAGGACCTTCCTTTGAGTGGCCAGGTATGTGGAGGAAATATTGATATACTGGAATATGGATCTTCAGTGAAGCAGGTGGCCTAGAAGCAGTCATGCCAGGACAATATTTGTTCAGATTGATAATGCTTGGAAGGACTACAAATGATTTTTCTTCCATTGTTTTAACCAGCTATGAAGGCCAAGGAGTTGTATCTACATTAAGGAGCAGTCATCTGGAAGTCTCTGGGTATACACGTTGAGGGTCACCAGTAGTCATGGAGTCATTCTGTAAGTCACAGAATTTGGAAATATTTATGTAGATCACTGAATGACAACTACTGTTCAGAGCAGATTCTCTGTCAAGCCAGATGTCCTTACAATGAGTGGAAAAGGTACCATGTTAAAAGAGCAAGTTCTCCCACAGCACCTTGTGCACAACTTACACTCCAGTAATGTAGATTTTTACATCAGCAAAATCAAGAGGGTAAAAATCAACGTCATTCCAACAGAAATAAGCAACCTTCAAAAGATCCTCATGTATCCTATACCCAGACAGTTGTGTGCCAGAAGTATTCTGTGATATTGTTGAAAGTGAAAACGTTGATTTGGTAAAATAATTCTACCTGCTAATAAAAGCTGACATAAAATATGCTCAGTTGGTAGATTATTCTCCTATACATGGTGTTGTTTGCAAGTAATGGGAAAAGTACAAAAAGTCAACTCCTGAAAAGTAGCAAACATAAAAACTGAAGTTTCCTACATAAGCCCAGTTTCTACCTCTTCTGCAAGTACACCAGGAGATCCATTTTCCTCACTTCCCCTCCGAAGATTTCTGGACAATTCTGTGCACAGACTGAACACATTGGGATAACTCTACTTGGTTTAATTAACTACTGCTCAATAATTTTTCCTTGCTCCTCATTGTGTGGCCCACTTACTGCATACCAGTCAAACCCACATCTGAAAACAGTGTTATCCATTTTATCTTGAGATTTATTATGGGATATGTCAATGGAGAACAAACACTTTACAAAGATTTCATTTTCACAGTGAAGTATTGTAGTCATTCCCACAGTACAGACAAGAAGGTTGACTAGCTGTTAATTTTAGGTGCCAAATTTAAGACTAGCAGGACCTGGATTATTTTTTTTCAGGTAATTTAAGATTATGACAGATCTGGAGCATTCAACATGCAATCTCTAATAACATCTTCAGCTGTCATCATGAAGATCCATTTTTTTTTGGTGGGTCACATCCAGGAATGTAAATCTAGACAACCAGAAATGAAGAACAGCTCATTAGCAGCTGACCCAGGAAAAGTTCAACTTCAGGGAGTTGTCCAGCACCACACTGAAAGCATATTATTGTCTCATCCCTAAGGCAGGATTCAGCTGCAGAAAGTCATGAGACTACAACTTGGAGAAACTTCTGAAATCAAAAGGCTCCTTAAAATTATATCTTTTTTTTCTACAAGTTCTTTTCTCAGAACATGGGGGAAACAGAATCATGTTTCAATATTTAGCAATGTGTACTGTTTGATGTGTTTGGATTTGAGCATTTAATTTTTTTCTTTCTTCATTAACTTTTTTGTAGTAAAGGGCTTCTCAACATATCTTTCATCCTTTTTGAATAATATCTAACTGAACAAATAGGACAATAGGGTTGCAATTTTCTTTTTTTTTTTTAAAGAAGGATGCTCTGAATTTATTTGAACTCAGAACTGGAAAAAAAAATGAAGAAAACTATCAGATATCAAGGAAATAGAAATTGTTTAATTTTTTTTGTACTGATCTTGAAGTTTATAACCAGTTTTCCTGAGGTTCTGCCTCATTCCCCTTTTGATCTCAGTATGTAACATTGTCTTCATGTCATGCCTCTCATTCTTTCCCAGAGCAGGTCCATTCTTTGTTCAAAATGACACAGCAGTTTTATAACTCTACCCTAAAATCTGTGCACAAAAGGTTGAATTAAGTTTACATGGGAAATGATAATTGCACTATTTCCCAGCTTTCATCTGCATGCCTTGTCAGATTTAATTTTACCCTCTGTTGTGTGTGTGTTTGTGTGTGTGTGTGTGTATGTATGCATGTGCATAAGGGAGAGGGTGCCACAAAGAAAGCAAGTGAGACCTTCAAGAAACAATGTAGAACAGCCTAGTGGTTCTAGTCCATGAGCACGGACTACTGGGGAATACTTTCCCATTTGATTTAGTGGCATTTATGCAGAGTGAATCACAAGAATTTATATGATTTAGACTCTCTTGCACACTCTGGAATGAAAATGTGATAGAGAAGTGTGGGAGTTACACCTCCCACATCTGATCTATGTTGTGTTGTCTCCAGTGGATATTTCCCTTTTTTCTGACTCAGTTGCTGCTGCCCTAGCTTTTTCACCACTCAGCTCACTCGTTCAAACTTTATTTTCTCCTTCTTGTCTCAGTCTGTTTGCTTAGCTAGTGCCAGTTCTTCCTGACTCATAATCCATTTTTTTCTATGTCTTCTTGGCGTGTGATCACCCTTGCAACCACATTCTCCATTCTCTCTGTCTACAACAGTAATTTCCCTGCTAGGCTTCTTGTTTGATATTCATGTCCCACCCTTGTTCTGCTACAGTTCATGACAGTCTAGAGATCTTTCAGTTTTCTGCAATTCTGGGGTTTTGTGGACAGGACAAATGGGATGTTCACACAGTCTGAAGTGCTGATTCTTTTTTGCCAGAAGGCAAACTCTCTTTCACATACACAAATCTGTTGTTGGTCATGTTGAGTTGTGTTTGTCAGTCTTTAAACTTGGCTAAATTTGGCTGCATCTTACTGAGAATGACCAAGACAGACACATCTGGACTTCAGTGGTATTCTTGTGAAATTGCTTTGCAACAGCGCCCTGTGTCAGGTTTTTTCAGCTGTTTTGTTTTCTCTTTTCCTTTTTTTTCAATCAGCATTATTTTTATTGTTACTATGATTAATGTGAGTCAAACAACACGTTTTCTCTTGTCTTGTTCTCAGAAATGGCTTACATTTCTTGGCTGAAATGTAAAATAATAAATCCACCTGAGAGTGGCATGAAAAATATCAGTCTATGTCTTACAGGTTGGTAAAGTTTAAGCGTCTGAAAATGGGCTTTTCTAACACAAGTATCAGGCAATATTCCTAAGCAGTCAAAAGTCACCATGTCATGCATTAGCAGAATTAATTCTTGATTATTCCACTGAAACTAGAAGAATAAAGCAAAACAAAAAAGCTTTTAATATGTGAAGTTTCAAATCCTAACATGTGAGTTTCAAAACCAGAATGAAATGTAATTAGTTTTTATGCACTTATAACACTCATAGTTAATGATTTACTATGTTTTCATGACTTCTATGATGTAGTAGTTTTGTAAGAGCTGGGCATTAGTATGTAAATAACTAATGCACAGTAGCATGCTGGAAAGTGTCAAACAGTTGGGAAAGTTTTCTTCTTCCTCTGCTTCACTTTTTGTATTTGCTTTGGGCTGGTTTCAAGGAATTTGGAATCAGTTTAAACTTTTGAGGTTTTAACCCATTTATGAACTTCAGAAACACGTCTCCACAAATTCCACTTGGCTGTTGTGTTTCCCAAGATTGCTAGAGTTCTATTAGATTGTGAAAAGTACTGTCCTATGGCAATACACTTGCAGACTGCTAATCTGGGAACACAGGAAAAAAAAAAGAAAATTCTATTTGACAGCTTTTAGTTTGCAAAACTCAATAAGTTGAGCTACATGTCTCTCTTCTATCTTTCATTTTTATGAAAAGTATGGTTATTTTAAGGACATTTTGAGACTCTGGGATTTTCTTTTTATGAACAATAGACATCTTAAAATATTCTAGTGTACCATTGCTACAAAACACAACTCCCAATTTTACATATCCTGTTGATTTAAATCTTTATTAAAATGCCATTATAGTCTTAACACCTGATGTTGGTCTTCTGACCTCATGCATTTTACACTGATATCAAGGCACTGTGAAACTGAATGGTAGAGCCCTGATTCTGTTGCCGTTATGCGGTGCTTACAATTAACCGCTTAATAGAGTATTGTTCTTCATCTCTACTCTTTGTTCCTATCTGTCCAAAATGAATTCATCCTTTCTTTGTCTTCATTACGACATTGAGGAAGCCATGAGTATACTTTGTAAAATTCCAGGTGAGCATTTGAGAATCTAATTTGAAGGTTTCAGCAATCAAATATTAAGTCAAGAGCATCTTACAAGTTTGAAGGTCTGGTTAGTGCTACAAATCTCTATCAACTGTTCAGGGGAATTTTATACACTACCTTCAGTGACTGACCCTTTCCAACTACTTATTCTGAAAGGTGGTATAGTGTGAAGAAACTCCTCCCCTTTAATACTTAAAACTTGGCCCAAGAACAATCATAAAGAGAAACTCTTTCTGGCCTCTACAGCTGTATTTTTGCTGTTGCAAGGTATCTTCTTCCAATTACTCTGAACATCAGGCAATCCAGGCAATCACGAATCAAGCATTTGCATTGATATACCTCATTTTATATATGGTTATTCATTGCTGTATTTGCTGTCACCAATCATCTCCTTGTTTTTCATGTGCACGAGTATAGTTTCCAGCAGGATCTGCTCTATGACCTTGCCAGGCAAGGAGGTGAGCCTGATTGGTCTGTAGTTCCTCAGGTCTTTTCTCTATTTTTAAAAACAAGGGTTATGTTTCCCCTTTTCCAGTCAGTAGGAACTTCATCAGACTGCCACAACTTCTCAAATATCAGATGGGTAATGGCTTAGTCCTTCATCTGTCTGTTCCCTCAGGACCTGTGAATGAATCTCATTAGGTCCCATGGATCTGTACACCTAAAGGTTCCTTAGATGGTCTCAAACTCAATCTTCAACAACTGTGGGCAGTTTTTCGTTGTCTCAGTCCCTGCATTTGCCATCTGTGACTTGGGTGGTGTGGCTGGAGAACTTGGTGAAGATTGAGGCAAAAATGTCATTGAACACCTCAGCCTTGACCTCCATAGCCATGTTTCATTCACAAGAGGCCCATGTTACCCCGTCTTCCATTTATCTCTGCCTGCAGAGCACCACTTAGTGGAGATTTCACTGATTGTCCCCAAGGTGAGAATTGAGCATGTGGCAGATCAGACTGGGTGTGTAAAGGAGCCCATAGAAGAATGTAATAAGATCCTTTATCATCAGTCTTACTCTGAGCTACTCCTCTATCTTGTTTGGAAAAACTGGGAACTTTTTAAGCCAGGAGCTGTGAATATCAAAAAGTTTATCATCTATTCGAACATGGACATGGTTCTCTCAACTGTGGGGGATATAAGGGAAAAACAGCCTTTGTTGATGAGCAGTCACTAGGTCTGTGGTACTTGCCTTGTAAAGGATAAACAAGTCAGCATAGTGGTTAATGGGTGGCTTTCCTTCTTCATTAAATAATGCCATTTTTTAGCCTTTGCTACTTCATTAGGGATTCTTGACAATAAATTGTTGGATGGAAGCTCATAATTGTACCAGTTCACATAGAAGATTTCTGTGCCAGTTCAAGTTTGTATTAATAATGTTGAACTTCAATGACTTCACTGAGAGAAATGTCATTATTATTGGTGCTGTTACTGCTATTGCAAGGGGGGGGAAAAGAGATATGGCATGTTTGGAACAGAGAGGTTTGGTGTGAGAGCTGTAAAGCACATGTCTCAGCAAAACCAGACCGAAGTGCTGAACTGTTTCTCTGATAACACTGATATATCCAGAATCAACATGGAAATGAGTCAGTTTAATGCTTTGAGAAAGACTGAGGCTGTTTCTACCCATGAACCTAGAGAACAGTGTGTCAGTCTTAACAAAATTTGATTGAAGACATATGCCAAGGCAGAACAAACTCCATGCATATTTATATTAAATTGTACTCGTATTTATTTTAATTATAAAGGATAAAGAATATTTTGAAACATTGTCTTCTGAGACACTGGGGAATGGCAAAAAGGATGGAGCAGATTTGTAGAGTTATATGTGGCATATGTTGTTGCTTTTCCCAGCTTCAAGAGGGGGAAAAAACCCAAAATAAACAGATAAACAGAAGGCTAAATGGTAAAAAATTTTAGCTGAACATTTGGCCAGCAGCTAGAAGTTGTAAAAGGAATTGATGGATAATGTTATAAAGCACACTATCAAACCTTGTATTCTAGCTATTTCAAGTAGTGAACTCATGTTTGGATGCCAAAGGTGTTCCAGAGGTGCCAGAAAACTGAAAAACATTTTAATGAAAAATATTTAACAGCTTGTTTTATAAAAGCATGTGTTGGTCTCTATGTAGTTCATCAAAGTTTTTGTGCTTTTCTTATTTTATCTATGTGTTTTTTAATGTATTAATAGTTGTATAAGTCTATGCTTCCAAGAACTTAACAAAAATTTTAATGAATTCACAGACATCTCTTCTTTCCACTTGGAGAACTATGATACAAAGAGTCCTACAGCACACCTTTGGGCTGTATTCAATGGAAGGAGAACTACTTCCAGGAAACTCTGGCCCTCAGTGTGTTAAACTTTCTTGATAGTGCTTAACTTTTAGAATGATGCAAAGGATCCTTCAGGTACCTGGGAGCAGCATTCTGGTTGACCTCTCAGAGGTAACTGCTGCACAGGAGATGCAAGAAGGAACCCTACAAGTTCCTAAGCTAGTCTCAGGTCTTTCCTCCTCCCATGCGCTAACTGGTGATTTTGAGCTCTCCCTAGCAGCACATGTTGTCTTTGGTGCTGTTACTGCACCAGTTTGTTGGTCCTCCTGCTAGTGTGGAGGGTGACACAGTTGAACAGGGCACTGTCTCAAAGTACATTACTTTTCAGAACATTGATGGTGAAACAAGAAAACCTGAAGGAAGAGCTGTTTCTAGGCTCCTCATTCCTCTCCAGCACTACAGAGCAAGAGTAGAAATACCTTAGTGGTGTCTGTCTATATTTCAACAGAACCACTGTTCTGCCTTGCTGCGGAAGTCTGAAGTTTTTCTTCATGAAGAGAATGATTTGCCAAATGCGACTTAAGAGAAAAACACCCTCATTTTAAAGACAATGCTGACTTCCTTTATCCTTTCCTTCTTGCTCATGCCTTCCTATCATCTTTTCTTCTATTTTTAGGAGGATTTTACTTTCTTATTTGACTCTTTTTTTAAAATGTTGTGGCAATTAAATCTGACAAAGCATTCAAATGTCTCAAAATATTCAAATAATCAAAAGTGCAGAAAGGCTGTGTAGAGTAAGTGAAAATTTTTCCTTGCATGATGGCAGCCCTAGCCATTTGTCTTTGAAAAGTCATTCTCTTTGTAGCTTGTCTATGGAAGATATTTTTGATAATATTCCCTTCCATGCATATCCCTCAAAATAGATTGTGACTATTTGTCCTTATATTTTTAATATAGAAGTAAAACTCATTTCATTTAGTCTAGGATCCGCATTAGTAGGTCTTCACTAGGTTTGACATAGTTTGTCAAAGGCTTTAGTGTACATTGTAACTTTTTTGCTTCCTCAGGAGCTGTTAAAATTCAGCATGCAGCTGTATGGATATATCTTGATTAAGGAACTTTTATTTTGAAACCTTTGTTTATTTGCTCAGCAATGTGCATGAGCAGAAGGCAGGTTAAAGGCCGTTGTCTTTGGAACCATGGAAGGGAGCACAGCTGCTAAATAAAGAGTCACCAGTGATAAATAAAGAGTCACTGCTGAGAATGCATGTTATGTATATATCAAGTACTGTGTTTATCCTCCCAACTTACATATCCACCAAAACAATAACAAAACCCCATTGTGAATGGTTTATTTTACTGATCAACTTTTTCTTAAATCAGATGATTATGTTTCTAATAGAGTACAGATACATATATTGAATATTATCTTTTCAAGGTAACTCAGAAATTGAATGGAACATGAACAGAAAAAAATTGGAAATTATATTAGCAGCTGTGCACCTACTCTTTACCTTTGCTCCCCAAGCTAAAAGTGTGCAACCCTCCTCAGTTAGATGGCACTGAAGTTGTTTGAAAGCTGGTAACCTGCTCACCTCTGAATTTCTGAGTGTCAAAAGAGCATCAGGTGCTTAAAGTACAGACACTTCCAGCAACGCAGTCTTCAAAGAAGGAAAAATAAAAATTTTGGTATATGTTAAAGCTACATAACCCTTGAATCTACTCATGATAAGTGGGCCCCAAAGTTAGTGACTTATTTAGCAAAGTTTTTCAAGGGTAAAACTTCTGTACTTTGTTAAATGGATGAACCATTATGTATTGTCAAGGCAATACTAATTAAAAAGGACACTGGAAACATTTTAGCAGGACACTTTTTTTCTTGTTTTTCACTGAATAATTGTTTGGATCTTTCAGCCACATGGCTTCTAACACGTACACATGTCTAGCAGAAGTTGCCCTTCCCCTCATCCTACTTCATTATCAAGCCTGTCAAAGAAACACTATCCCAATAGCTATGAAAAAACTACACACAACATCTACTGTATGTTATTGTTGGCATCCTGAATTGGCACGTCTGCTACAATTAAACAGAAGTTCTAAAAGATTCCCAGTTCAGTGCTCTTTATAAAGACTCTGACATTGGGAAAGAGTGAAGCGTGCTCAAGAGAAAGAAGGTAATAATGCTCATGCATTGTGTGGTGCAGGCTAAGTGCATTGATGAGGAAGAGACCATCCCATGCGGGAACAGAAAGGAGAAAGAAAAAAATTTTTGCAGGTGTCATAGTGCAGGCACAATCTGTACCTACTTTGTTATATTAGCTTCAAAAAGTTTCATTTTCTCTATCTAAATACATGTAACAGGCATTTGGCATTGGTTAAAATTGGAGGCTACCAACGGCAAAGAACTGAGCAGAAACTCCATAAGATTGTGGTGTTCACTCTAGAAAACTAAATGTACACTCTCAAAAGTGAGCTCTTGTCTGCATCAGCTTTTATCACAGAATCACAGAATGTTAGGGGTTGGAAGGGACCCTGAAAGATCATAAAAATAGGCATAAAATCAGCCATACTGACTTTCAAAAACTAAAGAGCAAGTTTTTCTGTCAAAATCTTTAAAACTTGAGAGCTACAGGGTTCTTTCTTCTGTGAGTTGTACAACTAAGTAGTCAAACTTCTCATGACAGGACCCAAACATTTTTGCTTCTTTTCTGCTCCAACTAAGCCACATGGGAAAATTTTATAGAAGGAGATGAAGGTCAGATTTTGGCAAGCGCACTGTTTGGTGTTTGACAGAAAAGTTGCAAGGCTTGAGGATGCTAGACTGGGAAGTCATTTAAGTAGGCAGGCATGTCTAGCAGATCTGAACACTCTCTGCTCCCCCTGCCCCTTGAATTTTGTGCATGTACCCCATCTCTCTTCCTCACAAACTATATTGTCTCTCTTGCTTCATTGCTCTTTTTATCTCTCTCTGCCATCATCATGGGTCTAGTAGGATGAAACTGATGTCTGAACTGTTAATCCTCATCTCCACTTTTTAGGTATAGAGGATTTTTTCTGTGGTTATGCTGTCTGTTCATGCCATTTCCACACAGTGTGACATTCAGTCAGTCAGACTGGGAGGAACCTAATTTCTGCAGGACGTTTCTGACCTGCAATCTGTCCTTGGAATTATATTTGTGTAACAATTTTCTGTATCTCTCTATTCAACATTGTGAGAAATGAAGGCATGTCTGTCCTGAAGTTATTAGGAAGACCTTTTTACATGAATAAATATTTGTTAAAGTTGAACAGTGATGAAGAGATGGAGTTACAGTACTGATTTTTATCAATTATTCAATTAATAAAATTTGACAAAATAGGAAATGTTTAAAAATGCCTAAAGGCCCTTTAAAATTATATTTATGATCTTGAACTTTATTCTGATTATATATGACTTAAGCTTCTAAGTAGCACAGTCCTTTCAACAGATGTTCTCAGCCTAAGGCCTCTTCAAATCTTCAACCACTTTGATTTTATCTAAATGTGACCCAAGTAAATGCATTTTTACTTTGTTTCATTTTTTATCTCTGAGGACTCCATAAGACCTGTGTACCAGTGACTGATAAATTTGCAAGGAAGTATATTTATCAGTTAATGAAACAGCGCTCTGCAGGATATCCCAGCTGAGCAGATCTCTGTGCAAAAGAAAACAGCTAGATCTACAAAAATGACCTTTGCCACCAGAGCAATAGGCAACTCAGAATTCTTTTGTGATAACAAAGAATTGGAACAAGGCCATGGTTGAAGAATTTGCAGATATGAAGAGCTAGTTATCTTCTTCTATGTCTCTGCAATATGTAGACCCCAAATATTTGCCATCAATGATGTGATGGAATGTACAGATTACACTGAAATTCACAATACAAGAAGGCTTCCAGGCCGGAAAAACTGTCTGATCTTCTCCTGATCTGAATAAACTGTTGCTTCATCTCACAGGGAATTTTTCTTTGGCATTGATAATATTATCTGAAATATTCTTCTGCCGAGACACATGACAAAGAGCAGGTTAATATGCTGTAACTGGCAGGGTATTAATTTATTTCAAAATGTTCAGCCCATATTCAGCTGAGTATGGCATGAGATAATAAGTTTTGTGTGTCCCTTGAGTATTCATTCCCTGAACGTGTATCCCGAACAACGGACACTGTCTTCCAGGAATTTTTTTCACAGTCAAGTCCTGACAGGGTGTAACAACAAAAGCTCTGTGTCTAAAAGTAGTTTATATAATATAGCATTTGCTTCATTGGGGTGAATACTGTGCAGAGAGATTTTATGAATCAGATAATACAAAACATTGTATTTTGTTAAATACAAGGCCTTGCTCTCAGCATGCAAATTGAAGAGGCACATTAGAACATTTACGTTCTAGTAGCTAGATGTGCTGTGGATTTAAAAAGTGAAACAGATTAAATAAGAAAATTGCAGAAGCCAATATTGCAAAATGAACTGAGGTATAAAGAGAGACAAGGATAAATCCATAATGTCGCTTCAGGTTTTTGAGATGATATGAAAATACTAATTTATTGCTAAATTTTGGTAAGAATTAATAGATAAGCTACTACAACTCTAATGTAAAAATGAAATATTTGGAAAAAGTGACTTACTAAGGAAATACTCAAGTCAATGTATATTTTCATGCATAGTTTACTTAATAAATACCTGCCCCTAACATTTTTACATTATATGAAGATCTGTGATAGTCTTCAAAATTTAATGTGTCCCTGAGGTTGGCTTGTAGACATTTTCAGGAAAGTGAGAGGAAACTGGCAAAAATATCTGTGAAGAATTTAAAGTTATGTTAACCTATATTATCCATAATGTTGTTCCACTTTAATTTAAACTCTGCTGGGATTTGAAGCAATTATTTTCAACACTGACATTAAATCTTTGTCATAGCTGTAGATCACCATTGATATGAAAGGTCTGTTTAATGTGGAGTTTCTAACTGACACAAAACCCATCCCACCCTTAAATATGTGGCTAGATGAAGTGTGAGGCTTTTTTTTTATTATTTTAGATGAACTGAAACATATATAAAATTATTTACCTCTAATGTCCAACCATTGTTAGTAGCCCTCAGATTCCACTCTCACTAGCACAAGCCTTACACAACTGATTTGCAGAAAGGACTAGTTGCGGTTTCTAAGAGAAGCTGAGCTGAAAAATCAGTTGTCAAATCTGACAAGAAGCAGATATAAGTTGAGTGTGTGTTTTAAACATCAAAGGCCAAAGATACTGCTTGGCTACCCCAAGCTTGTGGTCAGTCACAGGACCATGATACTTAAACAGTTTTGTCTGTGGGATAGGTGCCATAAAGCTGTCCCTGGTTTACACAAATACACCCTCCCTTCTTTACCTTTTATTGCAGGTGACTTTTTAGGCACACTGACATAAAGCTTGCTTCTCTTAACAATTGGCAGCTATAGAAGCTTCCCTTTGTTGACTCTGCCCAGAGAAACTGGGTGGCTATAAAGAGGTCTTTTTCATCTGGGTCTGCTTTACACTTTGTTGATATTCCCATTTGTGCAACTGCTAATTATTTTGTTATTTGCAAACAGCATGAAAAATATAGATAAATTATTTTTCAGTTGTGCATTGTCTAATATTTTAGTTGGAATTAGCAAAAAAATGCTGATTCCCAAAATGATTGGTCTTTCCTGCTGGTAATGGTTTTTAGACTGTGAGCAGAAAATGCCACTTTACTTCTCAAGAATTGCTAGCAGGTTTGACATTACATTCTAGTGACCTCATGAGTTGGATAAAGATGAGGATCCTAGTCTCTTACTTGACTCTCAACTGATTTTGTGGTGAAAGCTGTCTGCTAAAGGACTTTACACTACCCTGCTGTTCTTCTGAATGTGTCTCCAGAACAGTTCAGTCGTGAAAGCATTTAATTATCATAGGCCTCCAAGTGATGCTGTTGAATCCGGCCTGATGTACATTGAAGTATTTACAGTTGGTAATAAGTTTCTACAGTGTATTTTTCTTTTATCAGTAGCTTAACCAACATATATTGTGTCATGATCAAAGCAGTATTTATTTTAATTTCAGAGTTCCTCTTAACAAATTTTTCACTGTGCTATCACTCACCATTTCCACCGTTACAGAATCAATCTCTTGTCAGAGCTGGGATGGCTGCTGGGTGTGATACCATGTTTTCACCAAAATGTTGACTTTTTATCTGGATGGTTTGCTCTGATATTGTGAGAGTTATGCTGTGAGTAATCAGGAGAAAACATGCTATGCCTGCTTTATATCCCTGTTAAGTACATGGATGATTTTCTGACTGCTTAGTACAATATTTGGAACAATAAAGAAGCTGAACAGGAGCCTGAGATATTGGTTGATTAATTTACAATGATTTTGCAACTTTTACTTTACCATATGTGAGGGAGTATAATATTTTTTGCACACTGTCTTTATTTTAATCATAAATGTTTTGAGCAATGCAAAGAGGGGTTTTTGTCTGTGTGAATACTTGCAAAAATAAAACATTTTGTTAGAAATATTTGAAGCAGAGTTGTTGCACACTTTGCTCTAGCTAATCTAGCAGAGATGTTGTTTCCACACACATACCCCTATATAAACGGGAGGCCTTCTTTTCTGATTGAACTGTACAACTCATTGGTTTGGCTGCAAGAAGATTCAGTGTTTTCAAAACGCATTCAAAGGTTCTTGATAACATCCAAACATAACTTATTGGTGTTTTGAATGATTAAGAAATTGGAAGGCAGGTTTCTCATATGAATGGCTTTTCCAGTTAATGTTTTTAATTGGAAAAATTATGACTTTTAACAACTAAGTTGCAATAAAAATCTTACAGCAAACAACAGGCGTAGTGTGATAATCAGGCTCTATTATTCGGAACTTCAAAGTGATGTTATTATTCTAAAATTAAGAAAAGTGGGATAGCTAAATTTTTAAAATAATGGTTTTGGTTGTTCCTGAGTTATAATTTCAGCTTGTACAATAATTAAAATGAGATTTGCTACCTGTGCTTAAGGTAAGAGCAGAATCTTTCTCAATTAGTTCCAGTCTGTGTCATGCTGGCAGGGACCATGGCTTCTTATAAGTCAGTGTCAAAGCTTCATCAACTTCACTTGAGTCAGGATTTCATTAAATGAATATTTGGGGTAATTAGAGACAAATCATGAGACTCCTGTTTTTCATTCTTAATGATCACAAATAAGATCCATAAAAACCCTCTGAAGTTAATTGGAAGGTTAATGTTGCTTTCAGTAGACTTTCATTCAAGCTTTTTATTTTGCACACAGTCAGTTGTGTAATTTTTTTCTGGGTTTTTTTTTTAAAGTCTTTTGGATTTGCTATGGCACCTTCCCATCTACAGAGTTCCCACAGTGTCCCATATTCCTGAGCTACAAAGTAGACAGTACTGAATCAGTTGTACTTCTTAAATTATGTCAGGCCACTATTAGCATGTGCTGATAGTCATTGCTGGTCACCATCCCTAGTTTAGAAGAACAAGTGAGATGATTGTATTCTGATGCAAATTTCCCTCTTCCAGATCTGCTTAGCACTGGGTTTAGAACTATGGCCTCATATTCTCTCCTTTCCAATTACCCAATAATGACTTTGGTTTTCTAGTATCTTCTGCTTTCCCCCCACACTTCTTGCTTACACCAAAACCTCAGTGCATACCTTTTGCAGTTTTACTGGTAATTTGTCCACTTCTTTCACTGTGGGACAGCTTAGCATTTTAAGACAGAGAAGCAGCAGCTGAGCAAACTGAAGATCTCTTTTTCTTTTTTATATGGAAGAGGAGAATCACAGAAATCAGTCTTTTTCAGGG
This sequence comes from Bucco capensis, assembly GCA_013396975.1. Classification (NCBI taxonomy): domain Eukaryota; kingdom Metazoa; phylum Chordata; class Aves; order Piciformes; family Bucconidae; genus Bucco; species Bucco capensis. Next base: position 629,455 of record VWZO01011206.1, on the reverse strand, counting down.
CAGAATTTAGGATGGACCTTCACATGTAGAGGTCTAACCTTGACAAAAGCAGTATCATTGCTTTAATAATTAAAGTGAGAAAAAGTTGGTTTATTTATGACTATGGTCTTTAAGTATTGTTATCATGGTCATATAATTTCAGCACTGATGTCAGCTTGAAGAACTTTGTCTCTGGATAAGAATTTCCTTCCTTTCAGAACCAGAAATAAAGGCAAATAAATATGGAAAAGCGGAAAGGAAGCAGGGAAAATGCAGTTTATGTTGAGCACTGAGGAAGCTATGCCATTTTTTTTCTTCTTTTGAATTGTTTCCTCAAATTGTCAATCCCTGTATGCATTAATACAGAAAAAAAAACCCTTGACATTCCAATACAGAATCCTTCAGGTGAGAAGGTCTCTCACGAGGTCTCCACTCCAGGCTCTTCTCCAAAGCAGGCACATCTCTGGGATCAGACCAAAAGCAGATAGCAAGTATGCTCTTTGAGAGAGATGCAACTTCCTTTATAAAGAGTGTTTGAACAGGTTATATATAACCCTAAATATGGCATATGATTTCTTCATGTTACATTTCATAAATTATTTGTATCAACTATTTTAGGTGTGTAGAGTGGATGTGTCATGGTCACACTTTCTGTGAGAAAACTTCTCTGTGAACTTCTGAACCAAAAGGAGAATGATGACCAAAAGATGATTTAGAAAATACTTTTAAAAATCTGGAATTTTCAGAGTCTGAAAAGTTCTCTCTATGATTTTATATGAAGTGTCATTGTATTACTTCAATTGTGTAGAATTTAGATGGTGTTGTGGTTTAATCGCACTTGGCAACTAAGCACCACACAGCTGCTCGCTCACTCCTCTCCCCAGTGAGAAGGGGGAGAGAATTGGAAGAGCAAAAATGAGAAAAGTCATGGGTTGAGACAAAGACAGTTCAATAGGTTAAGCAAAAGCTGCACACACAAGCAAATCAAAACAAGGAATTCATTCACCACCTCCCATTAGCAGGCAGGTGTTCAGCCACCTCCAGGAAAGCAGGGCTCCATCACACCTAATGGCTACACCATCACTCTGAACGTCCCACACTTCCTTCTTCTTCCCTCAGCTTTATATGCTGATCATGACATCATGTGCTATATGGAATATCTCTTTGGTCAGTTGGGATCAGCTGCCCCAGGTGTGTTCCCTCCCATCTTCTTGTGCACCCTCAGCCTACTGACTTGTAGGATGGGGTGAGAAGCAGAAAAGGCCTTGAATCTGTGTAAGCTCTGCTCACTAATAGCTAAAACATCCCTGTGATATCAACACTGTTTTCAGCACAAATCCAAAATATAGCCCCATGCTACCTGCTATGCAGAAAATTAACTCTATCCCAGCCAAAATCAGCATAGATGGATTACCTGCAATCTCAGAAAGTAGTAAAAAAGCAAATAAGGACTTTTCCAGTCTTCATAGCCATTTTGGAAAATCCATATTTGCTCCTTGATGACCAATATGCCAACAATAACATTTGTACAGTACATTCTTTACATATTTATGTGCTTTACCTTTAATAATAATCAGATGTTAAGGTATTCACTCGAAGTTATTGACTAGGGACATACAAAGAAAAGTACTTCAATTCTTCCCCTTAGGATAGGAATTAAAGAAGTTTCTATCTAGCTGAAAAGCAAGGTGATATTATATGACTGCAAGATATAGAGCTACAATCAACACTGTACATGCAGTAATGAATCTCTTTCAGTACCACACTGCTATGTTGCTTCCTGTACATACCTAGGATTTCTGTATAAACCTTTTCTGTCTATTTGCTATAATATTTACATGCATTTCATATTGTGGTGAGTGGACCTTGACAAGTAAGTAACTAAACAACTCCCACCCACTTAGTCACTCCTCCCATCCTCCAACAGTGTGTAGGAGAAAACAGAAAGATTAAAAGCAAGAAATCTTCTTGGTTTAGGTAAAGACAATTTAGTAACTGAGAGAAAGAGAAAAGTGGTGAAAAGAAAAAAAGTGATGCAAGGCAATAATTCATCACCTATTGAAAGCATACTAGTATTCATTCAGACTCCAAGCAATGGCTGCTTCAGAAAGACAAAAATTCCAGTCAATGTCATATAGTTTGGATTATCCCTTTGGTCGATTCAGGTCAGCTGTTCCAGCTGTGTCCCTTCCCAGCCTCTTGCCATCTCAGCCTACTTGCAGAGGGTGCTGACAGTGAGAAACAGACAAAAGCTTGATGCCATGCACCACTGCTCAGCAAATACCCAAAACACTGCTGTGTAATCTACAGTCCTTTAGACTCCACAACACAGCACCATACAGACTGCTTTGAAGAAAGTTAATGCTGCCCCAACCATACCCAGTATGCATATAAATGATTGGATTGTCTGTGTATTTTTTCTTTGTATATTTCTAGTATCATACATTCAGAGAAGAAACTACTAATTAACGTTTGCTCAATATAATTAAGTGATCTTTATCAAATGGTGCCAAATGTTGACTTTGAATACAGCAGGAAATAATACAGAATTATTTTTTTTTGGAAAGCAGAAACTATCAGAGAGATTGTGTTAGCATATTAATATCAGTGATTCACAGACATCTATCGTTAGCTTTTGGCTGAGTAATTACTTGTAATAATGTAAGCTCCTTGAACTGATAACTGAATTTTAAAGGAGGTTTAATAGAATCCCCAAAAAAGTACCTTTGCATGTTATTTGATAACACTACAAGATTAATATTAGAAAGGATCAAACTAGGTCTTGAATATCTAACAGAGTCAGGGTTCTTCTTTCTTAAAACAAATGGAGCAGGAGAGGAAAGCTGAAAGTGTTCAGGCAGGCAAAGCACAAGGAAAACCTAGTTTGTAATTTCCCAGTCACTTCAAGTATTCCTTTTAAATATTTATTAACAAATAGCTTTATGTTTAGCAAACAATCACAAATGCTATCTAGTCAGAACATGCATGTATACTTTGAGAAGTGCTTGGGTAGATCAGCTCAGCTCAGCTCCTGCTGCCTCAGCCTCTCCAATCGGACAAGTGACACAAATAGCAGCTATTCTAATGTGTCTTATCGAATTATTTCTACGTTGCATGCTCATGGAAATCAGCATGTCTCTTCTAGTGGGAGGTGACCCTGCCCATGGCAGGGGGGTTGGAACTAGATGATCTTTAAGGTCCCTTCCAACCCTGACAATTCTATGATTCTAAGTTAGGGAAATTTTTCCTCACTAAAGCGCTACTTTGAAAGCTCTGTTTTCAATTCAGTGGACAATGGACAAAATCTATAAACATTTCCACCCTATATGAAGAATATGTATTTAATTTTTTTTTTTCTTTCTGTTTTGGAAAGTTAACAGCAAGAGAAGAGAACACAGAGAGGTTTTGGCCTTTTAGGCCACTGTAGGCACTGACTTGCAAATTAGTGTAGGGAAAGAGCTAGATGGTTCTAGTTCCTTTCCCTCGTTCTCTGTGTTCCTCTCAGATTATTTGCAGGACTGTCTCACAGTGCTTTACAGTTACAGGCAAGAACAATTTGCCAAAAGTTGCTTTGTTTTTAGTAAAACAGTTGCAAATATTTATGCCTTGCTTTGATTTATGTTTATGTGATACTTTGTTAATGTAAACAGACATGACTCGATGTAAGCATTAGTATTAGATAAAAGCCATAGTGTTGAGTAAGAAACTATCTTCATAAGTGATGAGAACTGAGAATCCACCATTGTAGGAGAAAACTTTTGCATCACATTGAGGTTTTGTTTATAAAAAGTAATTAAATGTGGTTTGCATCAGCTGCCATCAATGTAATTATTTATGAAGCATTTGTCTTAGAATGCTTGTGTATTTTTGAAAGATTTCTCCAGCTTGCTAGCTCAACTGCACAGAAATCTCTACAAATTTCTTTCATCAACATTTTTCAGGAATATGAAACCTGTGAATTCAATTCCAGATTTCTTTCTATAACCTGTAGAGTTTACACAGAATATGTGTGTGGTGTGTTTTCATTTCTTAATTTGTAATGCAGTTACAGATCATGCACAAGTGTGAGAATCTAGAGAGTAGTGAGTCAGAATGATACTTAGCAGTTGCTCTGACGTGACAAGGTCTTTTTGCAAAATTACTTTTTAGGTCACCTTCTAATATGTCCATACTTAGGAAACCTTGTTATCTTCTGGGTGAGCAGACTTCTACAAATGTCTGAAAAGTCTGAAAGCTATATGAACATCTGGATCATGCCAGGTATTTTACGTTCTTGCTTTCTGAGTTATATATACTCAGCATTCTAGGTTTATTTTTACTTGAGCATTAATATTAATACTCTCCATTTTGCAACCAAAAGAAATACCAGAAAACTATGTAAAACATTCTAAACTTTTCATTCAAATGTCTTTATATGGGTAACTTTAATGGAAAGGCTACCATTAACCTCTGGTAAACCAAAATCTGTGGTTGCAGAGCCAAGTTAAACTTGGCTTTTGAAGCCAAAACAAACTGAGTCAGTAGAGCTGACTGCACATATATGAAAAGGAAAATAAGTAATACTCATATACAGAATTCCTGTGGCAAAATATTTTATGTCCTGCCTATTCTCAGCTTCTTCATAGTTTCCTACTACTTTACTATATCATTGTCAGCCAGAACTATGAAAACAGAAATTTGAAGTGTAAACAACCTGCCATATTCAAGGTACAGTATAGTAAGGATATTGGAATGTGACATGATACAGTTATTTGAAATATCCATGTTACTAGTCACTTATATCAAACAGGGATCTGTGATATTTTAAATAAAATATATCCTAGCATGATACATATGTTGTTGGTTCTCCACATGCTTTTCCACATTCCACTGGTCCATTTTTCATCCTTTTCTCTACAACACACACTTTTCACAGCGTTTTTTATATGTCTATATATATATATATGTATGTATACACACACAGAAGTCAGAGAGGCTATTCCAACATACTGAGGTAGTGGGGCTGAGTTGCTGTGAGGTGGCTGGAGCAGAGCAGGAAATACAGCTGGAAGGAGGTGGCTGTGGCAGGCAAAAGGGCAGGAGCAGAAAGAGAATTTTCTTGGGTTTTCCCCTTGTTTTTTCCTGCTGAACCTCAGCCTTCATTTCCATGCCCACAATTACCACCAGCAAGAAACTTTTTATTTACTAGAACATCTTTGTATCACAATATGTCATTCATGAAGGAGTTCATGAAGAAGTTCATCAAGCACTACTCTTGTAGTTGTTTTTATGGTTGGAAATACATGAGTTTTGATATGAGAAAACCAGCAGCAAAGGCATCAAAAGAAAGAAGGGAGGTGATAATGTAACATTAGAATCTTATTAAAAATCTCAACCCACTTTTCTTTAAATAAGTTTGCCATCATTGTAGTTTCTAGTATTTTGTGGTTAACCAGAGCTAGTAAAATAATGGTCTGATCCTACCTACTGATGTTGATTGCAAACATCCTCATCGTGAACTTCAGTGGCATCTGGAAGTATTCTTTTATGCCTTATTCCTAGTAGTTAAAGATGGAGAGAGTTGGCTTTCCTTGGTATATGGTTTCTGGCACTAGTTCTGGTTTGTATTTTGTTTTGTTTTGTGTTTGGGTTTTTTTTCTCCCCCAGTATATAAACCTCAGCTCTGAGTTTTCCATCTCAGTGTCCAAAGTATTTGCCAAGTACATGGCTAGGGAGTGACAGCTAACAAAGTTCTTCACCTTCCATAAAAGAGAGACCACATTTTTCTTTCAGGGAAGTATTTTTATCAATTTTTGTCTCGAGGGCCATATGTGAAATTATACTTTAACCCATAAATGAATTGATTTCTTATGAAATTTCCTTATGTAAACCAAAAAATTGGATTAAAATTCTTACTGGAGACATTCTGTAGTCCTTGTTTGTCGTAGCAGTTGTACTGTGATTTACGTTTAATCAGTCAACAATTTCCAGCAGGCTTATGATACCTGTAAACTATACTTACATAGTTTCTTTTCTCAAACCAAAATGGATTTTAGAAATCCATCATGGTATGTAGATACTATGACAATGAAAAAGAAGGAAACTATTTTATAATTCTAGATTGCTGAGGAGCAGATAAGGGTCATGATTCTGTCTTCAGTGGAAGCAGTTAAGAGTCATAAATGTTGGGTTTGCTATAAGAAATAATGGTCTTACTAAAACTACAGGTTAACTATGAGCATAATATGACAAAATTACTAATCTCTTATTCTTCAAAGACACATATTGGTTGAAATCATTCTTTAAATTACTGGAGTATAAATTACCTTCCCCCCCCCCCTTAGTGTTATTTTATACTAACCTACTGCTTTCTAAGAAAGAGGTTTTGTGCTCACACTGTACTTACAATTTTGCATTAATGAAAAAAAAGTCTCTTCAGCACTAGTTCAGCATCTACAGCTAAATAAATGTTTGAAGATCATGAAAACACAAAGATTAATTCTTAATATCTAATGCAGTTGAGCTATTCACTGTTAAGAAGTTATGGAGCTAAGTCAAAGATACAGTATACCTTACCCCTACTGTGTTAATCTATTTTCCAATTATTCAGCAAATGTTTTAGAAAGCTTGTCTAGCTGGATGGAGATGATGGAAATTGCTGAGCATTGAGTTTCATTTTTACAAGCTGAAGGCATGTTTTCAAATGTCCCAAATTCTTTCCAAATTTAATAAAATCACGATATATTTCAAAGAAGTAGAACATAAAAGAACAAAGAAGAATGCTGATGAAAAAGAAGATTAAGCAACAGATATTAAATTATATTTACTCCCATCTCTTATTTCCAAAATTACTATTTAGCAATAGCAGAACTCATTTTATTTTACATACTGTAACAGTACAAGAAGGAGTTCAGTGAGTCTTGATGACCTTCTATTTCCTATTTTATAACAATTTATGTCTTTATATCAGAAATGTCTTGATGTCTTCAATCTCCCCATTTAGATATATGTTGTCAACTGTAACAATATCATTGAAGATTTCTGCTGTAATAGAATTTTTGAACACATAGGAATCTGGTCATGGATAAATTTACATCCTCAAAGATATTTAAGATTAGTCTGTATACATGTGCATATACACATATTGTGTATAAATAGTCTATTTATGCAAATAGACCATTTTTGTCATGGGAAAAACGTTTGGAATGCACTTTGTTTCATAAAGAAGTTGTTGCTACAATTCATCAATCTCTTTTCATTCTTGGAAACTGAATGTCTTCTGAGTTACATGTTGCAGAAGTTCATAATCCAAACAAAAGCAATTACCATGAAAGGGGACATTCTAAATCTTGCAATCAAAGTAAGATTATTAAAAGGAGAAAACAAAAGAAAACAAAATTTAAAAAATGGGGGGAGGAGGAAAAAGAAAAAAACAAAACTATTCAAGTCTTCCCAAAACTAAAAGGACAAAAGTTAATTGAATATAAGGACACCACAAAACAATGCTGGAAATAGGCAGGAATATTACTATGAACATACAGGAGAAACACAGTTGAAAGATTAATGAAAGAGGTTGATTTCTACTTTTGGGAGGAAAAATAAATAAAATCTAGATGGGAATTCTCATATTTTGTCTTAATTTCTCATATCCTTTGGTTTATTTATTTGGATTTGTAGAACAAGTTAAGAGGGGAAGGGATCTAGTCTGTGGTACATCCTTCTAGTAACCCATTAGTTTGTTTTGTCTTGCCTGTCCAAGTAGATCTTGTAGAAGGCACTATGACAGTTGGTCTCTAGAGAAAAACATTCTGATAAGGTTTCATGAAACTGGTAAAAGAGAGATTATTTGAGGCATTCTAAGGTCAATCAGGAAAGTGCCAAATAGATTTTCAACAACCTACTGAAGAATGTGTCAACCAATATTCTAAAAGATACAGAATATTTCTTTTCTTCTCATATCCATTCTCCTGGTGTGATCAGACTGAAAGAATTAGTATAATTGGTCTGCAGGATATATATGTCTTTTATTATTTATTTAACTGCCTTTATTTTTTCCATTTATGTTTAAACGTCTCAAGCTGAATGAAGTTTTCCTAAGTTTCTCAAATATCAGAGAAAGATTGATTTTTATTTTTTTTTACTTTTGTGTATAAAATAGCTCCTCAGTGTCATAGCTTATCCCATTTCTGAAAGATGATTGATAGTGTATCTGGGCCTAGAGATTTCAAACTCTGTATTTATCCCCAACTTCCTTTGAAATCAAACATGAAATACATAACCCTTGAAATGCATTGTTTAATGTTAACTAACTTCAACATACAAGTAGTTCATCAAGATTTTAATCTTATCTCCAGAATCATGTTAGCTAGTTGTGCTATTTATCCAGATTTATTTGTTTTTTTTTCTGCTTTCAGTAATAGAAACCTCTCACTGGGTTCAATAACAGCAGAGATAAACATTTTATAATGCCCTTTCCTGGTTTACCTCTGTATGACACCAAAACATGTTGACTTCAAATAGGCAGAATTCAGTAGCAAATGTTTGTGTTTACTGATGGTACACAGATATGGAAAAGACAACTGTGTATCTTTGCTCTGATTGTTTCTACAACATAAAAAGGAGAAAACATTACTGGAGGGCCTGTAAATTATTTCAAGGATAAAACTGTCTTACATACCTTTATAATCAGTTAGAAAATGCATGTAAATGGGGTACTTCAGGCTTTAACCAGGCTTTTAGATTGTACTGTGCTCTATGATGAATTCAGTTGGATACTATTCTAGGACAATAAATAGTTATTTTCAGGACAGAATATTGATTTCATTGCCCAAAAGTCACTTAGTCTTTACTTCTTTCATATATAGACTGCAGAACTTCCTTATTCAAATTGGAAATGATTTTGTCTTTTCACAGATCCTGGTTCAGCAAAAAATCCTTTCAAAGCATTAAAGCAATAGTTAAAATGTGGGGAAAATACCTACAAACACATTTCTATTTATCTATTATTGCTATATGATGTTTAAGCATAATTGCTCATGGCACTTCTGGTATCTCTAAATAAACCACCAAGAATGGAGATATGGGCCATATAAACATCAGGGAAAGTTATTTGTTCTGAAAAGACATTTTCATTTAAGCTGTAAAGAATATATCTTGTTTGACCTTACTTGAGTCTCTAGTGGTTAGTTCTGAGTCACTGGGAGAATGTGGCTTGGAATTTAATTTTGATTGACAAGTGGCCTCCCACTAAGGGAACACTGAAAAGTTGCTGAAAAAGCAACATCCCATATGAGCAAGGTGGATTTGTGGTTTTGTTTGGAACAATTAGCATAACCAAGAGACAGAACAGATTAGAGGGCTGCAAAAGTACTCCAAAGAGCCAGGTTAGGGCCTCAAAAGATCCTCTGCTTGCTTCCAAAGAACCTTCAGACATTGGTATCTTTTTGCAGCCACATTGTGTGCTGTCAGTAGGAGGGTACTGAGAAGGCTAAGCTCAATTTGAGGGTTTCCAAGCACAGCAGTTTCTCCTCCTGGGATCCTACTGATGCACAGTGTAACTGACAGCAGGTGTAAAAAGGTGCATTGTGCAAATGAACAATGATGTCCACAGTGATGTGGACTTGACACTGAGGAAGCAGACATTTATCTGCAGAAAGGAGCGTTCATTTGTTGTTATAGAAAGAGGCCTTGTACCCATGTGGCTAACGTGATATGATGGACATCATTTTGGCAGAACAGTTTTAATGAATTATCTACCTCCTGTTGTTCCTCCACAGGAAGCCTTTATGAAGTGTGCTGAAGCATGCTATCACATCCCAGGACAGCCTTCTACAAACATGTAATTTGTAACAGAAATAAATTCCTCTAGTGCGAGGAAGATTTGATGTGAGCAATGCTAGTAAAGTTTTTATTTACCAATGGATTTGAGGTTCATTTTCACACAACTTGAGATTTGATTGCTAGCTAAGTAGCAATCTTGGAGCACTGGAAAACATTTGAGAAGAGCAAATAGAGTTTTTTTGTCTCATTGTATGCATTTAAGTAGGTAGATTGGTTTGTTTATGCTTGTAGCTTTATTATATTATTTTTCAGTTCTTTTGAGGGGAAAAAAGTCATCATATTAAGGAGTTATGGAATTCTCTGTGCTTTGCTTGGCAGGCTTTCATACAGCAACTTGAATGCACCTAACTTCAGTCTATCTTTAACACAAATCATCCAAAGGACTTCAGAAAGACATAAGCTATTGAAAATACACAAAGAGCTCCTTTCCCACAAAACTTCAGACATAACAGCTGTTCTCTGTTTTTTTAATTCATCTGAGAATGCAGTGATTTGACAAGTTAAAATATGGATTGTATTTATTTAGTTCATGTTCTGTTTTTTAACAAATATTTAAATAACTATAGAAAATATTTGAATTTACACTTTCACTTTACATTTTCATTCCCACTCAACTGCATAAAGAAAGATAATGACTTGTGATAACATTGTCCAAGAGTATTTCATAAAAATTGAAAAATATGTACTGTCCCCAATAGCTTTGAATTTATTTGAAGGGATATTCATATTTAGCAACAATTTATGTCTAGATTTCCCACATAAAATAGAAATTAGGGACAGAATCTTTTATGTTTTAGCATAAAACTAGTTTGTGTAATTAGTGGCACTATGGAGCATCTGAAATACAGAAGGAGTCAAAGCTGCTGTTTAATTCACCTGAAACATCTATAGAAATAATGTTTTTCTGGTTAGATCTTTCTGAATAAATTAAGGAAATTATTGACTTTAGTTTGAAATCAGATTATTTATCTGTCCTTCTTCCAAAAGGATCATCACATAATTCCTAATATGAAATGCCAGATATTTACAGTTAGATTACAGAAGACATTTACAGTGTCATACAGAGCAACTAAAATTGCTTCTGTAACTATTTTCTATGCTAAGTATAGAGAAGGACACACATGCCACAGCCAAGGTAAGCATATGTCTAGGATATGGTAGACATTCAATTTTAATGGAACCCATTTGAGCAAAAGTTGTTGTTTGCTTTTAGAAGGAGGTCAGCTTTCTGTAGCTCCATCGTGGTTAGTTGTCTACATTTCCCACAGACTTATTTGGAATAGGTCCTGTAGGGATATTGGTGTGTAGCGCAGTGTAAAAACTATTCCAGCTGTGAGCTCACCTTCAGAAGCATGAGATGCAAAAAGAAGTAAGCAAAAGTAGCAAGTATGAAAATATACAGAGCCACTTCATTACAGCAATGAAAGCTTATGTCATTTCCAACACCAAAATACAACAATGCCTTCTTGAGATTAGACTGCAATTCAGTAACCTGTGTTCACCTCTAAGATCATCAAGTCTTCAAATACCTTGAAGATGCATATAAACATAGTCACAACAATAAATACAGTTTAAAAAAGAAAGAAAAAGGTGGGAGAAATAGCTGTAATGCAAACTTCTGTGTAAGATGTACTCATTAAGTTTGATTTGCAATTGTGGAATATGAATGTAGATATGAATTTAAAAAATAAATATACTGTCTTTTTTTTAGAAACTGCAAATTATGTTTATTTGTTTTTAAATACTTATCATCATTGTTTCTAAAATTGGCTAAGATATATTGCTAGCATAGTCCTGAAACCAAGTAATTAAAACTTGTTACTGGTATAACAAATGGATGCCTAAATTTGTCATTTTTAACAAGAATATAAAGCTTATTGAGTATTCTTCTCTAATTCAGTGTAGAATTGCATCACATGTCCCCTGGACTTCAAAATGAAGCTTAGAGGACTAACAAACGGGCATTAAAATCTAATTGATTGAATGGACCTTTGAGATTTTCCAAATGAGTGCAAGGTACTTGCATAGCTTTGGGAATATGGGTTGCCCACACCATTGTTTTCACTTCATGCATGCTTTAAATATCACATATGCAGATAACATTCCATGAGTAGGGAACAGGTCCCTTCAAGAGAGACTCTGATCCCACAAAAATTAATGTGCTTGATTTTATGGAATGGCAAGTAGTTCTGCTGATTTCAGCAGAACAATACAGAGGCTTAGATTTATGTGGTCTTCCTTTATAAGGTCAAGCACAAAGTAAATAAAGACCAGAACATAAAGAATGTGCAGTCTTAGGAGGAGAAAAGAAGTTTATTGACTTAAACAAGGCCAAAAATTTATCCTAAAGCCCTTTTCTTGAAACAGTATGTACGATAAACCACCTGGGATGGGGATGGTCTCTTCACTGACATTTACAAAACTCATAGAATGACAGGATCTCCTGAGTTGGAGGGGACCCACAAGGATCATAGAGTCCAGCTCCTGCCTCTTCATAGGACAACCCCAAAAATTATGCCATATGCCTGAGGGCATTGTCCAGATGCTTCCTGAATTCTGTCAGTCTTGAAGCAATGACTACTTCCCTGGCAAGCCTGCTCCAGTGCTCAATCACCCTCTAAGTGAAGAACCTTTTCCTAATAGCCAAACTAAACCTATTCTGGCAGAGATTCATGCCATTCCCTTGAGTCCTATCACTGTAGACCATGAGGAGGTCTCCCCTCAGTTTTCTGTTCTCTGGGCTGAACTGTGTAAACCAAGTGACCTTAACCCATCCTCTTATGGCTTCCCCTCTAGACCCTTCACCATCTTTGTGGCCATCCTTTGACTTTCTTTAGTACCTTTATATCCTTCTCATATTTTGTCACCCAACACTGCACACAATGCTCAAGTTGAGGCCACATCAGCACAGAACGGAGTGGGACAATTGCTTCCCCCAAACAGCTAGCAATGTACTGCTTGATGCATGTCAGGACACAGTTGGCCCTTTTGGCTGCCAGGGTACACTGATGACTCATGTTCAACTTGCCATCAACCAGAACCTCCAGATCCCTCTCTGTGGGCCTTCTCTCCAGTCTCTTGTTCCCAAATCTATACGTATATCCACATCCAGGTCTACCCTGTACCATGAGCAAAATCCAGCACTTGCCCTTGTTAAACGTCATCCAGTTGGTGATTGCCCAGCCCTCTAGTCTGTACAGATCTCTCTGCAGTTACTTAGTTCAACTTCCAGTCCTGCACCCAAGTTGTTTATGATGATATTGAAGAGCACTGGCCCCAAAATGGAGCCCCGTGGAAGGAACTCCACTGTGACTGGTAAGCAGCCTGAGATAGCCCCATTTACTATAACCCTTTGAGCCTGACCCATCAGCCAGTTGTTCATCCACCACATGATGTACTTATCTATCTGTATGCTGGACATTTGGCCCAGAAGGATACTGTGGGAGACAGTATCAGAGGCCTTAATGAGATCCAAAAACTGGTCACCCTTGCTTTACCAGGTAGGAAACCTTTTCATAAAAGGAAATTAAGTTTGTTAACAGGTCTTTCCACTCATAACCCATGCTGGCTGGGACTAGTGACTACATTGTCTTTCATGTTTTTTTCAATAATTCCCAATATGATGTTGTCCATAATTTTGCCAGACACAAAAGTAAGACTCACAGGCCTGTAGTCAACAGGGTGATCATGTTGCCCTTCTTGAAAATTGGGACAATGTTTGTCAGCTTCCAGTCAACCGGGACCTCCCCACATGCCCAAGAGCATTGAAAAATCATTGAGAGGTCTCACAATGACACCAGCCAGCTCTTTAAGTAACCTTGGATGAATCTCATGAGGCCCCACAGACTTATAGGGATCCAACTGGAGCAGCAAATCCCACACAAGTTCAGGGTTGGCTGGGAGTTTATCATTCTTACAGTCATGGGTCTCTAGCTCAGGGCTCTGGAGGTCCCAGAGCCCATCATCAGTGTTGAAGACGGAGGCAAAGAAAGCATTAGGTGTCTCTGCTTTGTCTGTGTCCCTGTATATAAAAGGTACAGCCCTTTGGAAATTTCAGGCATTTCTATTTTAATATATTTTATCATATTTTAATTTTTATTTTCAATTTTCTCTCTTTTAGATTAGTTATAAACAGAATAAAGTATTTGGATGGTATTATTGAGTGGGACAATCTGTGTTGGACTCTGTAAAAGCCAATACGGAGAAACTAATCTAATTTCAGTACGGAGGAGAGTATTTTTAGAATTTGAATTGCTCACAGCACCTCTACTAAAATTGGTGCTGTAACAATGTATTTCCTAAAAGAAGATCAGCAAAAAAACTGAAATTTGCAGGCTAGTAAGAAGACTTTTAATCTCTAATCCTGCTGCAGACCGTCAGCCACTCTTGCACTGTCTTTTACTATTATCTGTCTCCTGCAGCCCTAGGAACCAATTTTTGTATTCATATCTAACATCATAATAGATCATATCTAACAATTTTCTTAAGGAACTTTTATATGGCATCTGTTAGGCTGGAACGTTCAAAACTACTTATGAAAAATGTGCCAACTCTTATTTAATGCTCCTGGGGAATCAGTGTCTCTCTCTCTGGGACACTTTTGAACACACCACCTGTGGATGCCCTTTCCTGGTATTTACCTGTGTGCACTATGCAGGTGAACACGTATGTATTTTTTATTCCAAGAATCAACTTTTAAAATGTTTTCCATTGCAATTTCTTTATTAATAGTCTCCTGGGATCTGATCCAGCTGTGTTACTTAGTATGAGCCAAGCTTTACACTGATTAGCAAGACAACCCTATGCTTAAAGTTAGTGAATTAACATGCTTTGTCATCATAAAAGCTCAGCCAAATAATAAAGAATTATAAAGAGTTTCAGGATAATATTCAATCTGATTGGGAAGGAAGAAAAGCAAGAGGAAGAGAAAGGGGCTAGAACATGACATTTAAAGAGTGCAGATCTGTAGAGAGAGAACAATACCCCAAAACACTGTGAGAAAAATAAAGGAGAACACTTGCACTGGAGAGTATACACAGGGAGAAACAAATTTATAAGTGCTGGGCTTTTAAAAATTATCTATAAAACACCTGGAATCAAAAGAAAATGTGGGTAACAAATTTGCTTAACTGTTCATCTCATGCCATACTACTGGAAAGTAACTTTAACAAGTTCTCTAAATCTTCTACATTTAACTACCAACTCCACAAAAATGCATCAACAGTCAGTATAAATCAAAGAAGAGCCAAGTTATATTTTGTTGTTTCAAATAGAAGTATTTCACTGATATACTCTGAGTCAGTTGATATTCAGACAATGTATCTGTATCTGCAGCTCTTTGTTTTTCATCTTCCAACAATTACTGTTACATGTTCAAAAAGCAGAGCTATAGAACATCATATTGAACGATGAAAAAAGTACATATTTGTGTGACAATGGATAATCTGGACTACCTTAATATTTTCTATTCTATTTTTAGTAATAGACATCAATTTTTCTTTTAATTTGCTACTTATTTATTATCCACAACATCCTGACACTGTTCAAACAAACCTTAAAACTGATGTTTCCATTCATCAAAGATGACACTATTTATGTCATGTAACTCCACATTTTCAATTGGCTCTTGCTCAGTTTTTCAACTCTGTATCATAGCCAAAGTCTGACAGCGAAAGAGAAAAAGGAAATGGCAACAATCTTGTCCTTAGATTTAGGGGTTAAACATCATTTTGGTGCTAGACTTGATGGAATAAGTTGCATTTCAGTTTTATGTCCTAATGAGTTACTAAGCGTGGTCTCAGCACAATGTCATCTCTGTTTTCCACAACAGACAGGGAAATATTTTTTCTTGGTTTTGTCTGTTTCAGGAGAAGGAAAGACCTTTGCATCCTAAAGGCAAGGAACAATATTCACCCCTTAAGAGAGCACAGTCATTGTACTAGTGTAGTAGGATATAGCCAGCACTGTCCTGCGTTCTCACCCATCTTTAAGACATAACTTCAGAGCTGTACTAAAGTTTAAGTAGAGGAGAAAGTATAGTGGCCTAAATAGTGTTCTAGATCTCCTGTTAGAGGGGCTCTTTAGTGACCAGTGGAGCTGACAATGTATCCTGGTTAAGTGTAGGAGCTAATATCCTGTGAAGGTTTTATAATATTAGTGTACTTGCAGGACCCAAGGGACCCATTTCCATATTGTTCTCATTAAGGAGATATTTTCCTAATGTAGTCCGAAGAGAAAATAGTTTTCTTAGCCTACTGAAAACATTCCATATGGGATCAGACTTTGCTCTCCTTTTGTGCTTTGGTATATTTTTATATTTAATATTTTATGTTTTTATATTTAATAGCAACAATCCAGTACCTAAAGGGAACTTACAAGAAGGATGGAGAGGGTCTGTTTGCAAAGGCCTGGAGTGAAAGGACAGGGGGCAATGGTTTTAAATTAGAGATGAGTAGATTTAGATTGGATACTAGGAAAAAGTTCCTCACCATGAGGTTAGTGGAACACTGGAACAGGTTGCCCAGACAGGTAGTTGAGGCCCCATCCCTGGAGACATTCAAGGTCAGGCTTGACAAGGCTCCGAGCAACCTGATCTAGTTGGGGATGTCTCTGCTCACTGCAGGGGGTTGGACTAGATGACCTCCAGAGGTCCCTTCCAACCCAAACCATTCTATGATTTCAAATTTTCATAATACTCATTCTAATCCAGTATTCCATTACACTCTCCACTTTCAAAAATGACCATGTTAGGCCTCTGCCTTGATAAAGCCAGATCCCTGTCCTTTTAGAACCACGTGCACATACTTTACATGGGTTTATTTTATGTGAATTTAAAATGCTGAAATCACGTCGGTTCACAAGAGGATAAAGAAACAGGTTTCTGCACTGGTTTTTATTCACCTGGAATTTCAGCAGGTTTGCCTTAAGTGCAGAGTTCAAAGAAAATTTCAGTGATGCCTTCCAAATTTGGCTTGGGTGAGGTCCAAACCCATAAATCTTTCATCCTTTGTACACAGGTATTAAACTATTCTCCTAGGCTCTGCGTGGTGGTACACTCAGAATTCAGCCCACAACTTTTGAAAGTTTGTTTGAAGCAAGGCCAAAATTTGAGACTGCAAAAAACAAACAAACAAAAAAAGCCCCAGAATTAAGGCATATTTAAGCATAATTTGCATTGTTGTGAATGATTTGCAGAATCCTAGGAGGTGATATTAGGCCTTGCAGTTACAGTTCTTTCCAACAATCAGCAAGAGGCATGAAGGAGGAAGTCACATTGGGCTGATTCTCTCTGTTAGAGGTAAATGCACTTTCTTCCAGGCTTCTATTCAATGTTCTTCCTGAACTTTGTTTAGAGTAAAGGTTAGCCTTACACAGAAAAAAATGAACTTGATTGTATCTGCTTTTGTATTTATTAAGGTATATCAGAATATGAGCTAAAATAAAATACTGGAAATAAAAACTACATTTAAATGACTCACTCATTCCCTATCCTTTTGATTTGTTGTTACATGCATAAAATTCAGTACCTTTTGAGTATGTAAATATATGCTTTTGATTTTAAGCCACATCTTTGACCATCTCAGAATTAACATTTTCATTACTCCTTTACTATGACCTGTCTTTTTCTGTCTGTGGTTAGTACTTTTATTATATGATTAAAGATAATGAGGGAAAGGAGATACTGTCTTCTGTAATATTTGTCCTTTAGTCCTAGATTCTGCCACTTATTAATGAATTAGTTTAACAAATAGATGGGTTGTTTTGAACTACAGACTTCCACTGACAAAAAATAGATTACATTCACATAAGAATTATAATTTCATTTACATTCAGCAAACATCCATTCTCCTCCTTTTGATTTCAGCACCAGGCAAGCATGCACACAGTTTCTTGGTTTAGGGTATTTAATTGTAATTATAATATAGCCACTTGAAGTCAAATGATGTCTAATTTTTTTCCAGAAGACTGATCCACAAGCATGATTTCTGTCTTAACTTTTTTGATCTTTCTATCACGAGAAAGCTCCATGGCAACTCAGTGCATGGAAACAAATGTGAAGTCACACAGAGCCTCTGGAGTGAAACTTGCAGACAGTGGAAAAAGCTCTTTCGAGTCAATACACTCTGGCAATTTGCTCAGCTTCACAAACAGAAAAGCTTTAAATACTTCTAGTGCAAAAATTCAGTACAGTTAAGTAGTTATTAAAAGATTCAGTCAACTTTTATTGGTGTAAAAAGATAGCATTTCAGAGTACACTCCTCTTTCTTACCTTCCCTTCTTTCTCCCTCAGAGATCCTCTATTTCAAATTCTTTTTAAGAATCTTCTTAGAAGAGCTTGTTTAGGGAAACTAAAATGTTGGCTACAGAAAATTATCTTCACATAAAAAGAAATGAGTAAAAGTTTCAGAAGCAGTTAAGTGTTACTATCAAAGAGATAACAGACCTCAAATCACATAGCTACCTTTTTAAAGAAGCAGTACATTCTTTCATTATATAGGTACTTTGAAGGTTTCACTGCAAGATCTCTTACTCTTCAGAATATTCAGAAATGTAAAATGAGGTTTAATGTTAGCATTCATTAAGTCAGTGAGTCATCTTTCAGAGCTAGTTTTCATACGACGTGGGAGATTCTTTGCAACTGGCCAACAAAACTCACTCCCACCTGCAACACTATTTAATTTCCTAAAATTGCATTTTTACATAAAGGTTATCTGAGTTTAAATTTACATTTTAATCTTATGTGCATTCTTTTACTTAGGTGTTAAATTGCATGTACAGAAATGATCAGCGTTTGCCTACCTGTAGTCTCAACAAAAATATCAGTGATTTTATCTTTTTTCTGGGATGCTTTGATGCACATTGAGGCTTTTTTTCACCTGAGGTCACAGGTGTGTTTACATAATACTCACTTGGCTTATGTTTAGCACCCTTAAAAAATTTTAGGCAAAACCAGACACCTTCTTTAAACCAAATAATGTGTCAATTTTATGACTGGAGCCTTGCATTTCAGATAAAAAAGACTGTTGCAGGCCCTTGGGTCAATAAGGAAGTGATTTTTGGCTCTGGAATGATTAAAAAAATCTCTTCTAAAGTGAGCAGAAGTTACTTGTTAATTCAGAATCAGTACTAGACTATTAAAGAGTAAAGGAATATAAGTGACAGCAACCCTGGAAAACTGTAGCCCTAAAAGGGTGCAACAGGTATTAAAACAAAGTCTGTACTGTTCATGTTAGAGTTACTCAGTTTCTCTCAAGAGAGGCTTGACTGTATAAATACAACAAAGTAATGATCCCAGTCCCTCCCAAAACTTGCCAAGGCTCCTAAAACACACTGCTCCCACAAGGGATTATTTCCTTTTCACGAATAGTTTCTAATAATGAGAAATTGATGTCAGATTTAATGTAGCTGTAAGTAATAATAAAAAGTCAACATTTTCATTTTGTTTTCAAAGGAGGAATATAGAATTGTCCTGGTAAGCACAGACTCTTTTCATTTGGAGTTTTTCTTGTTTCAGGAGGTGACAACTGATCTTTTGTGCATCACCTTTAGTCCCAGTGCAGAAGTACAGGACTGTAAGGGTGCCATTGCTTCCCATCATCTCCTAAGCTTAAAGAGATGGCAGAAATAAAGGACTACCAGTGCTTTGTGAAGGCTGGGATGAGAGGGCTGGGCCACTTATCCCGCCCAGAGGCAACCACAGAGGAGTGGTCCAGCTTTTGACTCCTGTTTCTACAAGTAAGAGATAATACTTAAAGAGCCCTTAGAGAAGACTGGAGCTACAGGAAATCAGTGATGTGCAAGTTAAAAACATTTAGAGGAAGTGTGACTAATATAGATCAAAGGCAATTACGTAAAAACAGATCAAATATCCCTGGGATTCTGTCCCTTTTGGAGTGAGTTGGGAGACACTGATTTCTGATTCAGCATTTCCACTTAAAAGCTGTTCCTGTAACTCACCAGGATTTGAACAAACTTAAATTCTGTAGAGACCTAGCAAAATATTGTCTTAGAAAATTTCTAAGCATGTACAAAACATGCAGGCAGGAAACCTAAACAAACATATTTTGGGGTTGAATCTGCAATATCATAATAAATTTCTTCCTAGCTTTCTATATTTATCTTGACAGCACTGGAAGAACACTAAGAATAGCCTTCTGAATAATTTGGTGGTGGCATGCTAGAAGCAGTTTGACATATTATATAGAAATCTGTATATAAATAATGATTGCCAAGGCTTGTATTTTACTGAGCATCTTCAGTCAATTTAGAAATAAAAACAAAGCTTCTTCCCTTGTGCCTGTTTCCACATTTTAACAGGAGTTATTTTCTCTAGTGATACTCTCTGTATAGCATCTCACAGCAATGTTAAGCCTTCTAGAAAAGTGAGACAGGCAAGTCAGCTTTAAAAATTTTGTTCATTTCCTCCCTGCACAAGACAGCATGAACATTTGTTCATGCAGGTCTCCTTCCTCCTTTGCTTGGTTTCTTACCCACAGTGACCCACCAATCATGTCTATAAGGTTAAAAGGAACAAAACATTGATAGGTGGGAGACTATTAGCATGAGAACTGATCCTATGAAAGGACAGTGGCAAAGAGTGGAGAATTATAAAGGAGTTAAATGTGAAAGCTTGTGATATTTTCAGTGGTAGTTTGTAAGGAATCAGGCGTTTATCTTGAAACACATGGAAACACTTTGAATGATTTATTTTTTTCTTGTTCCACACAACAAACAGAAGAGTGGAAGGATGGTGCGTGTCTGGCACAATATCCTCTGCCCTATGATTTTGTTGGCAGGCTAATTGCTGTGACTGACATCAATGGCAGGTCAGGTAGCTTACAAAAGAAGAGCACTGAATCTTGGCAGTGCATCCAGCAGTAAGGACACACATTTCTAGTTTAATTAGTGAAATAAACCAGCAAAGCACTCATTTACCCCAGAGAACCCTAGAGTAAGTGACTTATCAGATCATTGTTGGAGCTTCTGTCGTCATTCACCATTTGAAAGGCTGATGATCACTATGCTTTTTTATGCCATGCTCTATTACTAGGAACAGCAACCTAATTCCCCTAAGAACATTCTTCAAGAATTGCTACAGAAACATGTAAATAAGAGGGAACTGCTATCTTGTGTTTACAAAAAGGTTACAGGGAAGTCTTGCTGGGGATTAATTTCTATAAAAATCAAAGTGAATAAACAAACAGCTCCCATGCACATGTACACTTCATTCTTCTCTTTGTTCTACCATTTTAGTACACTGATATTTGAGTGGAAGAGATTTTAAAGAACCACCAAAGGGCACTTGAAACTTTAGGTAATCTTGCTCAGCCTAATTTCTGCAGAAAAAAAAAAAAAAGGAGTTTCAATACAATTCACAGGAGCTATTTGTGGGTTGTAATAATCTTACTTCTCTGACAAATACAAAAATTACATTAGCATTCCTTCCCTGTATGCATTCAAACGCTGTCCTCTAGTTTTTTACTAGGAAATCAAATGTTTTACTAACAAAGTCATTCTGAGGTTACAGGTCAATGATTTAACTGTCTCCGAATCTATCCCCCTGTGATCTGCATGACTAGCTCACCTGTTCCTGTGAGACAGTTTAGAACCATAGGTTAAATTTTAATTAACCACCTCTAACTTGATACTTGACCTCAAATAGATGATGTACTGTTTCTGTTAGAATAAAGCAAGTCAAGTGTCACCTACGGTTTTATCTTAGTTCTTGATAGCAGCTGCAGACAAATAGAAATGTTTTTTAATGGCAATGGAGTACTGTGAATGCCACTATCACTAAATGCTGACAGCTTCCACGGCATTCACTTCAGACAAAAAATCTTTCTGCAGCTAAATGTAACTAAAAATTTTATGGCCTTCCATCTCTCCCTGTATCCTGTGAGAGTGTATGGAGATAGTGATGGAGTTGTAGTGAATACAGAAACCAGGAAAAACTTTCAGTTTGGCTGATATTAGTTCATCTGCCTTAATGACTCTCTGATTCTACACAGCGGCTTCCTGTTTTGCGTTTAGAGATCAGACTACAGGAGGAGTACATTCTGCATATTTTCTACTGGTTTGAGGAAGAAAACTTACCCATCAATTCCCCTTGGTTTTCAATTTGTGTTGCAAAAGTAGCTCCTGAAGTAGTAGCTCACTTTAACTACGGTTTGAATTGATGATGGCCTGAGATATATAAATATGTTTTAAAAAATGGGCATATGCAGCCAAAATACAGCTCAGAATTTAAGATCAATACACTGTTTCCTACTTGGTCATGCCTGTAATTCAGCTATGAGGATACAGTGAAGACTCTGTTTAAAAATATTGTTAACAACTGAAAGAAAACACTCTGCCTATGTATATACCTGTTGGGTTTCATCCCTGGGGTATCTGACTGCATTTAAACACAGGAGGAAGTCATCATCATTATTAAGAACTGGAAGAACTAGGAAAATATCTCATAACTAATAATTTTAAGATACCCTTTTAGAACTGCTTTTGACTGTGAATAGCAAATGTGGGCAGAACTAGGTTTCTGCAGAGCACATACTCTTGAAATTACTTGTCAATACATTGTGCAAATATATTTTGGTCAATTTCAGAGGCTCATTATGACCATCAGAAATCTGAAGTTTTATAATTGGGTATGAATCACCTGCTGTTGCTTCTATTTCTTGATTGGATGAGAACAATTTTAACATTCAAATTCTCAGAACCAGTTCCAAAAAGGTCAAAATTAAAATATGAAAGCATGACCCATCATTTTGGTAAAATATCCAAGGATTAATTTTTGAATTATGTCAATAGCATAAAAATACAGGTGGTTTCCTGAAGTTTAACATCTGGCCATTCAAATATAACTGAGTTACTTTAATTCACTGGTGTACAACTAGTGGAAATACTTAAGCTAATCTATTAGAAACTTGTTTATACAACATACATGTAGTCTTTTCATCTGTCTTCTACAATCTCTGTGTTTCCCAAAACAGAACACAGCCACTAATTTGTTGTAATGTTTCTGCAAGCAATATAGAAAAGGATTAGAAGCAGCAAACAGCAAAAGGACCAAAATTCACCAGCAAATGTGACTCCAGCCCTTCAAGGAATCAGTCGACTGGAACCCCTGGGAAATGGCCCTCAGCGACAAGAGAGAAGAACAGAGCTGGCAGATGTTGAAGGATGCTTTGCATAGAATGCAAGAGCCCTTAGTCCTCAAATGTAAGCAATCAGGCAAGGACTGGAAGAGATCAGCATGTCTGAGTCATGACCTGAGGGTTGAAACACATCTTCTATAAGGAAAGGCTGAGAGAGCTGAGCTTGTTTGGCCTTGAGAAGAGAATGTTCTGGGGACACCTTATTGTAGTCTATCAGTACTTAAAGGTAGCCTATAAGAAAGATGGGGATAGTCGTTTTAGCAAGGCCTATTGTGATAGGACAAGGGGTAATGATTTAAACTAAAGGAGGGCAGATTTAGACTGGATATAAGGAAGACATTTTTCACAATGAGGGTGGTGGAAGCACAGGCACAGGTTGCCCAGAAAGGCAGTGGATACTCCATCCTTGGAAACATTCAAGGTCAGGTTGGATGGGGATCTGAGCAACCTGATCTAATTATAAGTGTCACTGCTTGCAGCAGGAGAGTTGGACTAGACAACCTTTAAAGGTCCCTTCCAACTTTAATCGTTCTATGTTTCTGTGATTCTAATTCACTAATCCCCACTCTTAGATAGCTCATTTGTGCCTTCTTCCCACATTTGTTCTCAGTCTCAGTCTTTCTGAATCTCAGTTCCTTCCAATATGCTAATTACTACTTACCCACACCCCACTTTCTGTCTTCATTGCAAGCTCTATTTTCTATTTTGCCTTTGTCTGGTTAGCCTGTTTCTTTTCCTCCCCAATGCCAACTCTTGATTCTGGTCTTTCCAGTTCTAGTCCTATCTGCAGTTTCATGACTTCTACAAAAAAATCTTGCCTTTCTAAAATTGTTTTTATTCAAAAACAATTGAAAAAAATTGTTGCTCTGTTGAAACAAATGATAAAGAAACTGAAAAGATAGAAGAACCTGAATTTCATTTGTGGTGCGCTGCCCAGATACAACACAGACTAGCAGTGCAAAACTAAGCAAGTTTTTTCCTGAGCATAAAGAAACTTTTTAAAAACATATGTCTTTGCTATGATCTGGACATTTTCAGGAGCCAGTAGAATATGTATCTTTAACAAACAGCTTATCTTTCTTTGCCATTTTACAGTTGTGCTCCAAGCCTCTGAGGAGTTTGAGATTTCAGGAAAGGGGGTGGATTAACAAGGGAGAAAACCAATGTATTTCTCAGAAAAAAGTGAATCATAGTGTTTGAATTTCCCAAGACATTCAGAAACCTGTTGTGGAAATGTCTTTTCAAATGGTTTGGTAAAATCCTTAACATATGAAAGCAGTATTTAGACATGGTTAGACATTAGCTGACCTTAAAAAGAAGTGATATCACTAGCCTCACCTACAGTTAGTTAGAGGAAGGTTTCAATTATGGACTCACTTGTAATAATTTGTCCTTGTCAGAATGCTGTGGTGGAATTACTACCCCATAATTTGCAGCAAACTGCTAAAACATGATTAGTAGCAAGTGGGCTTTGAAGCTATCATCTCCTTCCATGTGCATAAAAACACAAGATAGCTAGGAAATACAAGATCAAACATCTGTGAAACAAATTTTATGCTGCATTCTCCTAAGTGTCACTTTGTTCTAGCATTAACTACACTACAGGAACTCAATGTTGTGTAAACTCATAAAAGTGCAAGAAATAACACATATCGAGTTGATATAAGTGGTGGTAAGCATCAGTTAAATCTCTGTTTAATGGACCATTGCACTAGCTGTCATGAACCTGGTTTGCATTACATCATTTATTTAGTGACAATAAATTACGTTAGCTGCAAGGTGACATTTTTAAATTAGATGGTCCTTCAGGGACCTATTTCAGTTTGGTCTTCAGTAGCTCAAATTAATGCTCATCAGGCTCATGAAACAAATAGGTTTTCCTTGTTGGCCAACTTCCAATTTCGTATTCCCTTCATCCTTTGAATCTTCTGAGATCTCTCAGATCTAGAGAAAGATTTTTATGACAGGATGCCCAAAGTATCTGTGAAGGAAGTCAGTGGATTCCTTTTAATAAGGCTACAAAATGTTTGTTAAAGAGCAGTCAGGTTAGGATTAAGAACTGACACAGCTAGAGTTTTTGGAAATCAACTGCAATGGAATTTTTCAAGTTTCATTTACTCGTACTGATGGATACAATGCAGAATTATGGATATCATGTCAGCTAAATATGATTACTTTCCAAGAATCTGATGCAGATGTAAGGAGTAACACATTCACAGTAGCAAGGACTACAAAAGGGTCAGTAGGTTTCGTTAGTGTAACAGATGGCATTTACAAGCATGAATTGACAGCTGGATTAAATATCTTTGACAAAATAATTCAAGGGAAAGGATAAGTTTGAGAGCTTTGAGAAGTACCTAGGAAAAAAAATCAAAGCATTCGGCTACGCCTCTATGTTACATTAATGAGCTCCTTCATCTGTTTAGTGAAGTTGCCCATGGAGACATGTCTATGTAAAATGGTTATCTTTTTAAATGTTGCCAAAACTGGAAAAAAACCACTATGTGAGGAATGCAATTAAGGATGAACAACTTTTAGGATTATGATAGAGAACTTGATGTTGTAGTTTATTAAGAGAAATATTAATGATTTCGAGTCACCAAGAATATAATTCTCTTTTTTTGAAAGGCTAGAAGAGACCACCTCCTACTGATTTATTTTTTATAGTCTCTGAACTTCAGATTGGCCACAGAAATGAACTAAATAAATATGCTGAAAGCAATCCATTGTAGACAGGCTAGAAAGGAATTAGGAGAGGTAGACTTGTAGCATCCTTTTGTTCAGTGGAAGTAGCACAAGTCTTTTCAGGGTCTGAAGTAGATAACTGTGGCTGGATCAGAAGTGGTGACAAGCAGCCTCAAAAAGCACAAAGCAGCACATCCAGAGGGATGGTTGGGTAAATGTGTTCATGTTGGCTGGAGGAGCAGGCTCTTCCTACTCACAAAAGAGTTGTTTTAAACTCTTCCTCCACTTTGAGGTAGCTGTTGTCTCAGGGCTATAGAGATATCTCCATGTCTCCAATTTTCAGGGACCTCTGAAATGCACATTACCACCGAAATACTTTACTGTACAGACACTGTCCTTGAATTGCAAATAGTTAATGATTGTTTGTATATAGCTGCTGGGTAGGAAACAGACATCAGGAGCACTGATTTGTCCAGCATGTTGCTTGTAGCTCTTTCTAATAAAAGAGGAGTCTCACCAGCCAATGGGAGGGTGACCCAGTGACTTTGGACATATGCAAATGAAAACACATACATTCTGTTGGAATTTTTCCTGGAAATCTTTAATTAGCTCATGTGTCCTATGTGGTAAAGGGAATTCCCTGCCTCCCCCTAAATGATGAAGTATGCAGACGTTCAAGGTCTCTGAGAAAGGGTAAATGGTTAAAACAGACAAATGTTAGAAGGATAGCAATGCAGAGAGAACAGAAGAAAGAACAAGAATGGAGAGAGCACATAACTAGATATAGGGAGAAAAGAAAGATAAAAAAGAAGATAAGGAGAAGATTTATGAACATTACTATGATAAGGAGTAATATAGGTTCAAATCAAGGTAGTAATAATATCTCTGGGTAAATAATGCATGGTATCTGATGAAATGAACAAGAATGAAGGAATTAAAGGTGTATGGAGAGAAAATTAAGAATTTCTTGGCTTAGTGTCAGTGCAACGTGCCTGAAACATGACAATTTCTCTCAGATTTATCATTTTTAAGGAGCACAAATATGCCTATCATATTTTATGTGATGATAAGGAAAATTCCAAGGGATAAAGCTGATTTGTATTTTTTGTCTTGTACTGCCAGAAAATTAAGGCTTTGTAACTTCTGGCGTGACTCAGCTGACTTGTCTCCTCTGATTATATGCACTGTATATTAAAATAAAAGTATATCTGGACTGAAAAAATAGAAAAAAAAACCATGTTTCTTCAGTTATGACATATTTCCCCATATAGCTGGACACATTATACCCTCTGTTTGCTATGCTGGATTGTTTTAATTCTCAAAAACAAAAGGATTGTTCATTGTTAATCAGCACTGCAATCAATGTTAATTGCACACTATTTTCAGACTTCTTCCACTTTCTCAAGCTACCCTTCAGCTAGCTTTGCCTTTCTCAGTGTATCTATGGCACACTAATGTATCTGGAATGACCAGTCTGTGCATATGTAAGACCAACCACCATTAATCACAATAATTTCACTTCTCTCTCACCTTTAGTAATAATCTTTTCAGCAAAACTATTCAAAAGGACTGATTTGGAGAGTCAGCTATGTGTCATACAGTAGAAGCTTTCCAAACTACACATAGTTAAATACTAAAATAATACTTCCTCTGGAGTAAACTTCCAACTCCTAAGAAAACAACAATGAATAAAACTGAGTTACCTAGGGACATTCCGGTATTAGGTGAATCTGGGTTGAGAAATTAAAATATTTATATCTAGAATTACACAATCAGTTAGATTGGAAGGGACCTCAAGAGATCTCTAGCCCAGACTCCTGTCCAAAGCACAGTCAAAACAGAATTCTGATCAGGTAGCTCAGGATGTTTTCAATCAAGTCTTGAAAAATTCCAAAACCAGACTCTGCACAAATTCCAGCAGGGAAAGCATCCTCCAAATGGAAACTTTTTTCCCTTTATAACCTCTCAAAATTTCTCATTTCAATTTATGACCTGTGTCTGCCATTCTCGCACCGTGCACCACTGAGAATAAGTCCAACTCCCTGTACGTGTTGGGAGGATGGCCAGTAGGTTCACCTGCAGCAGTGTCCTCTCCAGGCTAACAAGCCTTTCCTCTCTGAGCATGTGCTGCAGCCCCCACTGTCTTAGTGGCTTTCTGTTGAACTTGCTCCTATATATTGATGACTTCATATATTGGTGACTGGACACAACAGTTAATGCAGTACTTCACATTAAAGAGGGATAATCATATTCCTCGATCTGTTGGCTGTGCTCCTATTAATACCACCCAGGATGCTGTTGCCTTTCTTTGCTAATACTGCACAGCTAATTCATACCAAGTTTCCTGGATTTGCATTTATCCTGGCTGAATTTCCTGTTCCTCCAGCTTGCCAAAATCCCCCTTGCCATGCACTCGAGCACATCACCTATTACCCCCAGCTTGGAGTTTGTCAACCAACTTGATGGGTGCACATGCCTTCTTCTCTTTATCTCTGGCAAAGGTATTAAGCAGAGCAGATCCCAGGATTGAACCTGAGGAGCTCTTATTGTAACAATCCTCCAGGTGGAAGACTAGACATTAATCTCCTACACTTTTGAGACCAAGGATCAAATTACTTGTGGATTAACTGTGTTTAGAGAGGATATGAGCTGCAGAGTCCTGATAAATTATGTTAATGAAATGCAATACAACACATCTAATGTTACAAGTAAAATGAAGCTAGGGCATGACTTCAAATATTTAGTATCAAGAGACAAAAGATTTTATCCCTTATTACTCTTCCAGCTACTAGGTGATGTTCCATTAACACTTTATGTACAACTTTACAGAAACTATTCTAATAAGATTGAAGATTTAGCAGTTAGGCAACAGTCTAGGGGATGAAAAAATAGTCTGCTGTTAATAAGTCTTGCCTTACCGAAGAGGAAATATTGCTGAGGTACATAACCCCTGTATATACACTTACAAAATACAGAAAATCCAGATGTTACATCAGCACATCCAATTTTGTTCAAGTGGAAGCCAGATGTGCCTAAACACCCACTAGCCAGGCACACCTACCTTTATTTGTGTTTTGTGGTTTCACTGGGCTACTGAGATTAAAGGGCTCACCATATGAAAAGAAAAAACAGTTCTCTCCACCACTGGCACTTTACTCCAAGACTTGCTAATATCACTGGAGGTAGGGCTAATCTTTATGCTTATCTCCAGAAGCTGATGTATTTCATGAAGCTTCTAGTTTTCATTTTAATTGACAAAATGAGACAAACTCCTACTTATACTTTTGGCCTGTATAGTGACACAAAAAGTCTAAAATAATCACCATATGGTAATTTAAAAACCTCAGAAATAACCATGAAAAGAAAAAAGAGACCTCAATATAACAACTTTTTAAAATTCTATTTCTTTTTAACACTTGGGATTTTTAAACAAGAATCGTGATTATTTTGAGGATTCATTTTTTATTTTCATTGCTAATGGTTGTCAATTTTTGTGAAATGATTGAAGATTGAAAATGAAGACCCAGATATAAAGTCAAATCTGAATATGGGTTAACCTACTAACATGACTGTCAAAATCCAGTCATGACTAAGGTCTGATAATCCTGAACTTTGTTCCATATATCAAATGTGAAATTAACCTTTTGTGGGGGAATTATATTAGAGTATTTGGTTCTCCTTTTTGTTATTATATTCATATTCTTTTACATTTTTCTAGTTTGAGCCAGGTCAGAAGGACAACTGCCAAAATACATAAAAGTATCAGTTCTTATGGTATTTTTGGCTTCATCTGTCCCATTTTGGCACTTTAGATTGGCTGTAATAGATTTATATTTCTGTCCTTTAACATTTCTGTGGTTTTACTCCCAATTTTCAATTCTTCTACAGATGCATTTTGGACCACTTGTCCTCTCTCAGAATTTGTCTATTTCTGACTGGCTAACTTGCCACTGTATCTCATCTTACATATGACATGAACATATAATAAATATTAATTAATTCACAAAAATAGATACAGGGGGAAAAAAATAAATTTTTGCCATAGTTTCCTGACTTCTCTGCCCTGTGTCCCCTTGATGACTTTCACCTCCTCAGCAGCTCAGATCTGATGAAGCACTTCCACAGAAGTATTCCTTTAAAAACCCAGCTGTTTATTTTGGCACATTGCAGAAACAGGAATTTGGTTCTTAAGAGAGGAAAGACTAACCACATCACAGAGCCGATCAGAAGGAGTGCCAGCTGCACCACAGGGCAGGTCTGTAAGCCAAACCCCATGCTTGCCTCCACTTGTGCACACAATTTACCTGTAAACTCCCTTGGAGGTAAGGTTAAGGAAAAAACATTAAGAACAGAAGAGGAAAAAAAAAAAGGAAGAATTGCTTCTTATAATGATATTTTATGAAAAACTAAGAATACTTTTAGAAAGTTCTATACTGCAAGTGATCTCAACCCGCAATCAAAAGACTTTCTCGTCTGGTATATGCTGAAGCATTGTGGTAGGTCTACACTCTAGATCCTGTATTTTCATATAAAGTATATGGGGAACTTGACATTTTTTTTGTTTTTTGATAGTATGCTTTAGAATTTCAAGGCAGAATCAAAGGGAAGGAGACAATAGAAGTGCTGGTAATTTTGTTCTTCCAAATTTTCCACATCAATTTCTAGCACATTAGGGTGTTTGTAGATCATATATATATATATATATATATATGCACACATATGCACAGAAAAAGAACTACTTATGCTGACTGGATAACAAAACTGGTTTAAAAAAAAAAAAAGGGAAGAATTTGTTTTAGAAGTGCTCCTGAGATTAACCTACATCTTGTAAATTATTCCCATGGTAATTTTGATTCAAAGGCCTTTGTTGCAAAATTGTGAATGACTTGAATGCCTTAGAGTATACAACATGTTAGATTATCTAGTTTGGGGTGGAGCCAATGACACCATGAGGCAAGCATTAGAAATACATACATAGTAATGCAATTGATCTCAAAACACAATTCAAGGTTGAGTATTCAGCTATTTCCTTCAGATAGTCTAGTGGTTTTTCTGTATTTAAACAAAATTCACCGCTTCCTCAATCTTGTCTATTTACCTTCCACCACAGGCTAAATTTGCCAGGGCAGACAAGGAAATGATGTAGTCACGGAAGTTTCCCAATTTACAAACAGTGACTGGGGTACAGTCTGGAAGCTTGATTTATTCTCTTAAAGATGTGAACTTTTCATAAAGACCAAGGTCTTGACAATTCCATTTCCAACTGCATCTTTGCAACTATGATCGTCTGAAAGAGATACGAATCATTGCCTGGTGCAATTTGGCACCTTGGCTAAAGTGTAGGATGTTTCATGCACTCAACCCAGACATGCAGTTTTTAAAAGAAGCACTAAACTTGAGTAGGCAAATGCACTCATGGCATTTGGATACAGCTAACCAAAACAACTTAAGGATACTTTCTGGCAGGTGAGAGATTTTGTTTGGGAGCTGTACTAAACACTCATTTTGCTGGATCCTATTCATTTTAAATAGGGAAACTGCTTCATAGTTTATTTAACAATTTCTCTTATCCTTGTACAACATGTGTTCATACTAATGTGGAGGCAGCAGTATTGCATTTCAGTTTAATATCCAGCTGTTTTTCTAAGTCTTGTTTTAACACACATGGCACACTCACTACACATTGCACTGCCACTCTGCTTCTCAATATGGGAAACTGGTTCTCCCAGGCTCTGTAGATTGTCACATTTGGGTTTATGTCACATAAGGAGGATTTTGGACACAGAGGGATCTGAACTTTCCAGCCTTGCCAATGCCATTACTCAGCTAGCTGTGTCATACAATGCCACAGATGCAACAGAAGCAAATATAATTATTTGGAAATGGTAGATAATTAGCCAGGAACTGTATATATTCCATGCAGGACTATGTTCTGGAAGTAATAGTATTGCCAACTCTGAAGACTGAGGAAGTTCAAAAAATATTGTTCTTTAAAATACACAAAAACATTTTGCTTGCTTCTGATGTCAACAACTAAATCTAACAACACACAGGCTACTGGTGAAATGAAGTCATTGTAAAATATGTTGACCAGTCTTTCTCGCCTTTACATTCAGCTGCTGCCTATGGCCTTGCTTCTAAATTCTAAGGAACTTTGCATCTCCTTTTCAACTTTACTTTTAACAACACCTATCACAATGAGTCTCAAGTCTATAATTAGGATTTGTGGTCACCTTGATAATTGAAGCGGTAATAATAATAATAAATTAGGCATTTTCAAAAGTTGGTGAAAAATAACTAACATAAGGAAAGCATATGTGCTCCAAACCATAGCAAAATGTTTAATACATAGTCATTATAAATCCCAGAAGAGATCAATTTATAATGAGAAATGTTTGTCCATGAGCAGTGCTGCCACACCACTGAAATGTAACACAGTGATTTGGTATCCACTCAGAACTGCAGTGGACAAATGCAAACAGATTCATTCCACACTGTACAGACATTTTTACAGAAACATTCTTAATCACTAACAGAAATAACAATCTACTGTAGCTTGATCTTCTACAAACTCCTAGTGTCAGTAACACACTTGTAGCAGCAGACATCACCCAAGTCCTCACCTTGTCGAATTTTGATCTTTGAAATTTATTCTGATGATGTTCCTAACCTAAGTGCTTTCTTTTTCAGAAAACAAAGTAATCAGATTTCATGAGAACTGGTTATTGCACACTTGTATGTAGCTCTTGGAGGAAGCTCCTAAAGGAAATAGAAGTCTGTAACATGCTCCAAATTCCCTTCAGGGCCCCTGGTCCTTTGATTTAATCTTGAAACAGTCAAGACTTTTAGCTATTCCTGGGACACAAATAGGCTGTGGCATCAAATTCACTTCAAGGAAGAACATTGTGACTTTGTACTGATCTCTGGTATAGCTAAATATATTTTCTCTCACCTTTTATAAAGCTTTTAAATAAAACCTTTAGGAAGCTTTTATAAGCTTGCTCCCATATAATCTGTACTGAAAATTTAATTTAACAGTAGTGATAGCCAATACTTTTTAGAAATTGGAGGAATAATCTAAATGAAATACTAGACTTTCAATGAGGCATTTTGTTCTCCCTGTATTTGAGATCTACTTTTAAAAAGCTAAAATGGAAGTAACCAATTGGTAACTTGGTCTGGTTAGTACATTTTGGATATTGATTAAATGCTTCCTAGATATCATGCAAACTGTACTAGCTTTTAATATAAACACCCCTTCTTGCAAATTTCTAAGAGACATATGATGGCATTTTTTCATTGTGCAGAGGGAAGTTACATTAAATTCAGGCCGCATTTTTTTCTAAAAAAGAAATTGCATCAATACTTTTTTTTTTTCTTATAAGAATAATTCTTCAGCATTTGTCTGTTATGTAAGTTTCATATTTCCTTAGAACCTGTTCCCTGGAGGCTACCCAGAAGATGGCATCTTTCACTAGTTCCCAGGATTGTTCACTTAAAGGGAAAGACTGATTTTCCCTCTTACTTCCAAGGTGTATAGAGAAGAACCTTAAGACAGGACACACTTAGGTGATAATACTCATGAAATATACTTGAGATGTGTATGTTGGTGTATGTGTATGTACATATGTTTTCCATCAGACTGAGCTTAAACAAAGGACCACATTTCACATACCAAGTGTTTGGGTTTGCTTTTTTTTTTTCAGGCACTATTATCCTGATAAAGGTGTCAAATTAAAACATTATGTCATGCTGTAACCTCCTTAACTTGGTAATCTTTCAGCAGGGAGAGCTAGGGAAGAGCTTCTCCTTACTGCAGCAAACTCATGTGAAAATAATTTAATGATGTGCAGCTTACAACAAGGATTTCCTATACACACTTTCTACCTTAGAGCCTGAAAGTAAGACGATGAAAGAAGAGTTAGAGGGTAGAATAGATTTGTGTTCTAATATCTATGAGGTAGTTACAGGTTTTCCTTAAACAAAGTAACTATAACCAGGATGTCATT
This sequence comes from Bucco capensis, assembly GCA_013396975.1. Classification (NCBI taxonomy): domain Eukaryota; kingdom Metazoa; phylum Chordata; class Aves; order Piciformes; family Bucconidae; genus Bucco; species Bucco capensis. Next base: position 595,809 of record VWZO01011206.1, on the reverse strand, counting down.
GAGGATCCAGTGGTATCAGAACAGGGCAAAGTATATGTATTTGTATTCTTATACTCTATTTTTTATTCTTCTCCTGCAGACTCTTTCCACTTCTACAGATACACATTTTCAAAGCCTTTTTTTGATACTTTTCCCCTAAATCCATACATTCAACTGTTTCAAGACCGTCTGATCCCATTTGTGGATTGCTTGCAAATAGTTTGTTTTAGATGTTATAAGTAATTGTGGATCATTTATCTAGGCCGTGTGGCAAAAGTTTACTCCCTGAGTAGGCAATGCCCAGGTCACTACAAAGGTCTCAGAGGGAAGCTGCAAATACCATTGTTGAAGAAATACAGTGAGATGAGAATAATAGCTGAGGCTTTTTCCCTCCCCACCCCTCACTCCTTTTTGGAACAAATTGCCCAATTCTGTCTGTAAAGCTCGGCTGATAGATTTATCTATCTCAGAATCTCCACATCCATAACTAAATTGTAAAAAAACAGGGATATTAATTTGCCTGTTCTGAAATCTTTGTATATAATGTGCAGTTAACAAGATGCACATTATTTTCCATTTTGCTTTAATTATATATTTCTATAAATAAGAATATAATTTTCTTTCATATATCTTTTATATATGTATAAAAATAAAGAATATTATCTATAATAAACTTATATTAGTTGCTGAGAAACTTAGATATCTTATACTTTATAGGAATACTTATACTCTTCTCCATTGCAGATCTTTCCTCACAGGCTGCTAAACACCCATTCTACAGTGTCCAGCAACTATGGATTCATGAAAGAAGTTCATAGTCTGCTCCTAATCTTACCTCCCCTAAACCCTTGCTTTCTATCATGGTAGAAACTTCCTTTGTTTCTATCCTGAAGAGAATTCAAGTCACTTCCCTTTCTTTACCAAGAAGGCACATCTGGGAGTATTGGAACAAAACGATGCTGAAATTTTGACATGCTGTACCAGGTGAGCTACTCTTGATCTTAATTTTTAGGCTGCATAAAAGAATTGCTCATAAAAACTCAGTGTCTGTTAAAAACATCATGGCATAAAACAAAGTAGTTTTGGTCTTGGTTGTACACGAAAAGTTCTCCTGTATCATACATCTCAGTTAAAAACTGTTGTCTACAATCCTGTGATTCAGACATATCCACATCACACTTTCTAGCAAGCTATTTCTAAAGCAATGCCAATAAACATACTTCTTATAAGGCAATTATTCTCACTCTATTTCTAGGCAAGGTCTTTACTACTTGACAAGTAGGAGTTATTTCATTCATTCAGTTCTCTTTTAGTACTGCAAATGGGTTTAAGCCTATCAAAACCTGAGCATCTGCTTAGCTTCAATTTAGGAATGTCTTACTAAGTTCAGTGGAATCCAACAGCTATTTGTGTCTTGAGTGCAAATATAGTTGTGTGAGTTGTTGGACAAGAAAATGTTAAGGGCATGAAGTCAATGACTGATGACTGTGCACTTCCTTTCAGAGTACTAAACAATGTTGGATTAGGCCTTTATGTATGTAGTGAACATTCCTTTATGAGAGTGAGATAAAATATTCCTTCATGCTGAGCTCTGTATGATGAATAATTTATTCTCCATACATAGAGTCTGCTTTTCCTCACTGAGTACCTGTGGTCAGGTTGCAATTTCCTCAGATTAATGGCATATTGTTTTGTTCGGGTTTTGAAATTTTACAGATTGAACTTGAGTCCCTTCCTCAGTGATTAGTAGGAAGTGTGTCAGATGAGTATAGAACATTTCTTCATTTTCATTGGAGAAATTCAGCAGTAGTTTTGACAACAATTTTTATTTTGTCTGTAAATATAGGTGGTTTTATAAGTAAATAATTAATAAAGAGTAGTTTTATTCATTTTTTTTCAATGGAAGTGAGTCCAAAGCCTTAGTTTCAATGAAGCACAATCTTTTATTCAAAACTAAGACTCATTGAGCCCAGACTGTTCAAAAGAAATACATAGAAAAAATCAATTTAATACCTGAAAAACCTAGAGATCCAAAGTCAAGAGACATCTTTAAAGAATTACCCTACTCAAGTTCTCATAAAGATTTTTCTGATACATTCCAAAAGGTCAAAGCTATGTAAACATTCACATGTTGTATGTTTAATTCTAGTTAATTTTCATGACCACAGTAATTTATTTAGGGATTGTAAAGGCTTAGTTGACTATTTCTAAGATGGATTGTCCCTCAAAATAGATCAAATTTTTGGTTCACGCACACTGAGACAAAAAGTGGAATAAAGAATCCTTTCCTCCTTCGTTTCTTGTGTCTTAAAGTTTGCCTACTCTTGTATGAGAAACAGCTTTGGGCAAAGGCTCAAGAAAGCTGGTGAACAGACTTTGTATTTTTAGACTGCTAGTGTTAATGTAACTGGAAAACAATGCACTATACAAGTAACTAAATAGGACACAGACATTGGAATACACAAATTACCCAAAAAGGGGACCAAAGAGATAAAAAATGAATTTTACATATGACTCTGGAGAGGAAATTAAGTATTTTAGTAAGACAAAAATAGAACAGAATAAGTGTTTGGAAACAGTGAAACTACTACAGTATTTGCTTGCAATTTCCCCGCGGTGCTTCCACAAAATGGATCAGCATTTGTCTTTCTATCTGTTCTGAGCCACTGCATATAACCTTATTCAGGCTTGTAAATGTGCAGGTCAAGTGAGGCCAGCTTCAGGTGGCTTCCCACATGATATGAACAACATAGAAAATAGATGGCTTTTGGGTGTTTTGCTCATGAAAATGTAAGATTGTAAGAAAGTTTTCAGCTTCGTCATATCAACCCAGAAGCTTGATTTTTCCTTTGATTTAGATTTCAACATGTTCTAAGATGTATGCACGTGCAAACTGTGATGCAAATATATAGGGTAAAAGTAGTCTATGATAAAACTACACTTGGTATCTATGAATCAGTTGATAGACCACGCAGTTTTATTTCATGTAAAGCACCCACTACATGATCTGATTTTCTTAAGATGACAATGATGAGAAGAAGACTTTCAGACATAGATGACTACAGTTCATGAATGAGCCAAATGAAGAACACCTTTTTAATATATGGATTATGCTTTTATTTTTACAGTGCCTGTTGGGCCTGGATGTCTACTTGGGGCCTAAAAGAATTAATACAAAGACAGCTAAGAAAATCTTTGTTTGCCAGTAAAACAATCCAGATATGAATTCATAAGTAAATCAAACAAGCAGGAATTACTTAGACGCATTCACCTGAAGTCATAAATGGGAATTTTACAACTACTTTTAGACTATGCAATAAAACTTAGACATTTTACCCGCTTAGAACCTCTTGTGTAATCTTTTCAGTTGTTCTGGTGTCAACAGGAATTACTTTGGTCTATTTTGACAATCTTACAATGGCGTAATTATAGAAGTTCTGGGTCCATTTGTCACCATTAGCTGCAAATGTATTTTTTCACTACAAGTCACGTCGGCATGTGTTGAATACTCATAGTCATATGTAGAATTCACTAGTGATTTCTGTGCAGAATCATGAGGGGGAAAAAAGTGTTTATTTGAAGTAAAAAAAAAAATAAATAAAGCATAAAAGTAAATGCTGCTTTAGAGCACACAGACAATGAAGAAGTTATTCTCTGCTAGAACATAGGAAAGGAATACCACAAGAGAAGGATAGCATCAGGATGTTTTAAATGGCACTTCATTTATCCAGATTCTCTTAACTATGAGTTTTGAGATGGACCCAAGTTTAATTTTAGAAATCAAATACTATTACTAGAAGTGCTCAAGGGTTGGAGGAAGGAGTGCAGAGGGGGAGGAAAGAAGAAGGAATTATCCTTGAGCGCACTCCAAATAGCTTTAGAATCAAGAGTATGGTAACAATTAGACAGTGGTCCTTTTTTATTTTGCTGGACTCTGAAAATCATAAAAATAGATTATGAATAAGCCTCATGTAAGCCAAAAGTTACATTGCAACAGCTGCATTATCCTACCAATACCTACTAATTTTATCAGATCTATTCACAACTTGCTGCTAATATCTCACAGGTGGTAAGAACACATCTCAGATTCCCCCTTTAGAGATGAATTCTTCTGTGATATTTTCAGCTTCCACATATATTTCCCACATTTACATCTTAATGGCAGGAAAGTTGTATGGAAGCAATTCATTTAACAAAGCAATAAATTAAGGCCTAGTATTCACATGGTTTCCTTTATTGTTTCAAGATACATGGAGCTTTCATAGACCTTTGAAAACAAAGCCTTCATTATGGGATTTTCTTAGGAATTTTGGATTTGTTACACAATTGTAAGCAGTAAAACTCTCCTATCAAAAGAAATCCCCAATGCTTACATTCTTTTATGAAATGTATCTTTGCAAGGCCCATCCTTGCAACTTTTACAGCTTGAGTTGAGTTCTTTCATTTTCCATTATTTAATCATTGAGTTTGGATTATTCTCTATTGGTTTCCACTTTAGATTAAACTAGTACTCAGAATTTTGTCAATTGAATTTGGATTATTCTCTACTGGTTTCCTCTTTAGATTAAACTAGTACTCGGAATTTTGTCATTCCAAATAAGGCACTGTAAAGTTGGATTGAAAACAGAACATGAAGTATTAAAAAAAATAGTTAATATGGCAAGGAATTAATAGATTCAAACAAGTTCCCTAGGTAAGCAAAGGCTGTTGTATAGCCCAAAATAACCTTTTTCTCCAGCTGTAGCTCTTTTTTTTTTTTTTTTTTGCTGCAGAGTAGTGAAAAGACACTCTTCAGATAGAGAGAAAACTTCTTAATATACTGCCTTGAAAGGCAGAAACATTGACAGAGGCTCAGCTTCCCACATTTGATTTAGAGAGGCCAAAGTAGGAAGTCTGTCCTTTTGAAAATGATAATTTCATGAGGAGCCAAAACTTACAGAACACTATTGAAGTTCAGGAGATTTGAAAACTATTTCTCCTCACCTTTGACATGTCAAAAATGTGATATACACAGCCTCAGAGACGACACATTCTCCATAAGTCTCATATGCTTCACCGAGACTTCTACCTACATGGAATAAATCTGTAACACTGATTTCTGCTTGGGAGCAGGGAGAGAGATAGGCTTTCCATTTCCTGAGGAAGATGGTCAGCTACTGTCTGTTGTCTTGAGGGCATAGAAAGGAGAGGCTTCCTAACAGCTAAAAGTGAATATTAGATGATATAACACAGATGATTGGTTCTCATTTTATACAGACATATAAAATCACAGAATCATTATGGTTGGAAAAGACCTCTGAGATCATCAAGTCCAAACTTTTACCCGATACAACCATGCTCACCACTAAACTACGTGCCCAATAACACTCTTGGTGAAGAAATTCTTCTTCCTAATATCTAATTTGAATCTCCTCTGGCACAACATGGGGTCATTTCCTCTAGTCCTATCCCTACTTACTTAGAAGAGACCAAGTCCCACTTTACTATAATCTCCTTTCAGGTAGCTGTAGAGAGTCGGAAGATCCCCACTGAGCCTCATCTTCACCACACTGAAAAACCCCAGTTCCCTCAGCCACACCTCATAACATTTGTGCTCTAGACCCTTCACCAACTTCGTTGCCCTTCTCTGGACATGGTCCAGTAGCTCAACATCCTTCTTGTAGTGTGGGGCCCAAGACTGAACACAGTATTCAAGGTGCAGCCTCACCAGTGCTGAGTACAGGGGGACAATGTACATACATATCACAAACAGTGCCACACAGCCATCGTAAACCTGTCACAGGTGTTCTTCAATGTACTTTTAATTGAATTAGTTTTAGAGTAGCAGAGACAAGTATCTAATTAATACTATGAGGGATGGGGTTGGAGAGTTGGCTGAATGTTTTTTTCTTTCCTATGGAACTGTGAGAGCAAAGTGGTTTTAATACTTTCTTTTCTTTTAATGGATGGGAAATTTGTTGAGAGAGATGGCTGGTACCTGGAATTCCAGCCCAAGCACTTTGTTAAAGTTCCAACATGCTTGATGAATTGCAAATGGGAGAGGGAACCCTTGAAACAGATCTGTAGCCTGTGACATAATTGACTCAAGACAGCCTTCTGGAAACTTTTTTTGTTGCTCCTATTCAGCTGTTTCATAAGCACATGGGCCAAACATTTTGTTTAATGGAAGACATTTAGGAGAGACTAGGTCACTTTAATGTGGATCTTCCTCTTTCATAAGCACACCTCTTGCTTTATATCTTTGTCAAATTAACAAAGCTGGATATAGCTGAAAGTCTCAAAAGAACGAGTATTCAAAAGCATATTTCTAAGGAGAGCAGAAGTATTTTCAGGCTTCTGGGGAAATACAAGTGCAATGAAAAATTTTGTCCAGTTATTTGCCCTAGGTTTGAGGAGTGGGAGTGCATATTCTGTGTAGATAAAGACTGGAAAGACTATGAAGAACATCCTGACTGTAGCAGTTATCAAACACAGTGTGTCAGAGTCTGTCTGCATTTTCACGGCTGACAGACTCTCTGTCAAAGCTGAGTCCTTGATACTGTTGTTTATGGTAAATACTATTGACATTGGTTAATTATTGTTTAATGGTTACTTTATCAGCAATGTACAGAAGCAGAGTAAGAACAATTACATTGAAACAATTCAGTGTCCCCTTGTGACAAATATAACTGCTTGCTTTAGTTTGAAGGAATTTACTAACAATGTATCTGTAGTGAGGACAGGACTGCTGAGGAAACTGATTGTGCCTTTGTTTCCTTTTGAATATACTGATGTTTTTAATCTTCATTGCATAGCTCCTCACTTTCTCCCCTCTGTATTCTTGTTTGTGAGGAACTAGTGAATGAGATTCTGGCAAGAATTTTATTTCTCCAGGCAGACCTTCTATACTGAGTATTGTCTATCCAAACCTTTGTTGTTTGCAGGCTCTGATTTTCAGTACATGATGTTAAGTACCTCCATGAGGAAATTAGGCAATGTGAGTAGTCAGTTGAACCTCAGTTACAGAGACCTCAAAGCCCCATGAAGTCTTTTTTGATGATGCACTTAGCTTTTTCTCCTCATTAAAGAAGCCAGAGGTGCCAGTCTCAGTGTTCCCTGCTGTCTCAAAGAGTAATTCTCAGACTCATTGTCTAAGGCTTGTCAGACAGTTTAATAAAATCTAGCACAAAGTCTGTATGATAGTGACTCCTTAACAGAAGTCTTCACGAACTTGGATGAGAATTACTTGTTTGTTTTCTCTATGGAAAGGCATAAAAAAATGAATTTTTGTAATCCACAAAGCTATCAGCTCTATACAAGGAAGCCTGGCATTTCTCCATATTCAGATAACCTAGGTGATGGCAGTCTTGCCATGCATTCAGAAGGCAAAAAGAGAAATAATTTTGACCTCTATTAACTAGTTTGGGCCTTAGATATGACATTTCTGTAATGTTGTCTTCAAGACAGCTGATGTGTAAAATAGGAAAGGAACAGGTCCAATCAGACAGAGAAGTTGTCCAGACACATTATTGGCTAGAACTGATACTTTGGGGAGAGTAAAACCTGCTTAAATTCTATGATAAGCTGCATGATTTTCAGGAATTGTTTGGGGAGGTTTGTGGAAGGACATGGAGAGTCGAGTTATCCTGTTCTACTTCATTTCAGATATTAGTGAATTACCTCATTCATATGGGGTAGGCATTTTTTGAAGTTTTTATTGGTTTTGAAAAACATTACGACTTGCTAAACTGGATAATCAACATGTTCAAGGACAAAAAATCTCCACTCAAAAGTGTCTATCAGTTGAATTAAGTCAGTGAGTGTTTGATTATCTAGACTTTTATTTGCAATCTGGAAAACTTCTTCATTTACATGAAGACATGCACACCACTGTCACTGACAAAAACTTTAATGAGTGATATACAATTACCAGTGAATGTAAATGTCTACTCATGTTCTAGAAAGAACTACACCAAAAAGCAGAAGGAGCTTTTTAGTTTTTCTCACAGCTGGCACGGTTGCTTGCTCTGTCTTGCATTCTTTCCCATTTTGTAGAGTTTTTTCTTTGTCATTTCTGATGTGTTACAGTTTCCAGACTCATCTAAAATACCATTTGCACATTTAAATCTATTTCAACAACTGCTTGTAGACAGACTGAAGGAAAGAGTGCAATAGGAAAAACAATCTATTCTGTCATCAGAAAACCTTTCCAAAACTGTGAGAAACAGCAGAGATCTTGCTGGAAACGAAAGGTGCTCTGCTTGAAATGTAATCAGTTTTCCCCTTCAGCTTTTACATTTCTTTTTTAATAGACAGTTACCTCCACTGCATGTTCAGCTACTACTTAGTCTATATGAAATTAATTGTCTTCTGATGGATTTGCACAAAACCAGTGTGGAAAAGCATGGAAACAGGAAGATGGGATTTACACCAGTATTGCCTATTACGTTTCTTAAGCATTGTAATTGATTTTGTCTACTGTATCTCACAGCCTCTCCAATCCATTAAGACTTAATTTGACTTGCAAAAGCAAGCTAGTAGAATTATTCTTCTACTTGCTGCAACCAGGGGTGGCAAACTATATATGTGCAAGTGCAGATTAGCTATTGCCAGTACAGAGAAGTGGCTGTCTTAAACTCTGCCTTGAAAGTGAAGAATACGAGTGCATTTCATTAGCAGTGGGACCTTAGATTAGAGAAAATCAGACCTAAGAAAAGAAATCCTTCATCAGTCAGAAGATATCTGAATTTGCATCTTTTCTTGTGCTGAAGTTGATATGCTTCCACTGCTTTTCCAAAATTTAGAAGGCAACAGCATATAAAAAGGACACTAAGATGACAGTCAGAGGTACATGTATCAAGATGTCAAACTGGCTCACAAACAGAAGGACTAACCTAAGTTCTTCGGAGTGTCATCTATGCAAACTTGGAGGTCAAAAATGGAAAATTATCTCAATTTATCCATGATATAATATTTGAAATAATTCCATTGGAGTAAGATTTAAAGACGAATATCTATGCAAGGTCTATCTACACAGACTTTTGTAGGCAAACTGAAGTTACATTAGGTGACACCATCTCAAAGCTAATGCTACTCATGCTCTCAAGAAAAATTCTTAGCTTAGACTTGGCACAGAATTAGTTACAGCTACATGGCTTTTTGTTGGCACGAGTATGGGGAGAACAAGCTTCCGGTAGCCTGCTTGAAGGCATGCCCTTCAAATCAGAGTTTGATGTATATAGTTAGACTCAAACTGAGCAGGACTATTCATGAGATTGATGTAACCTCCCAGTCTGGTGCTTGGTGAAGAAAGTGATAGCAGATAGAAGTTCCCTCTCTCTGAGAAAAAGAACAACCAAAGCTCACATGTCTGCATCACTGAGAGAGGGGGAGTGTGAAGGAGTTGTGAATGTATGTTGGAGACAGGCCATTTCTGATTTTTATGTTAAATCTGCCTCTTGGTAGAAGGCCCTACCAAAAGAAGGGGCTTGACAGCAGTGGATGATATAAGGCTGGCAGCATGCTTCTTCAAGAATCTAAATATGTGTTACACCTGATGTTTTGTGATGACTGAGCAGTTAAGTTTTTAGTTTCTAACATTTAGTAAATCAAGATGTCTCCTTTTAAGCATGGCTTTGCTGATATACAAGGAAACAGCAGTCCATACTTCATCAAGCAGCTGTGAACCAAACACAAATTCTCACTTCTTATAGTCTCATTTCTTGCACCATTAACCTATTTGCTCTCCAGGAACTTCTCTTCATGAACACAATTTTTAGCTCACCTGACATGAGTCAAGAATAACTGCACAGACTCATTCACGTATGCGCTTTGTGGAGAACTCTGATTTTCTGAACCAGCCCTGTTGTAAAGGACTGTCTATGCTTATGGGACAGTGTCAGTCCTGCAGTTGAAAAAGGGTTGTGAAAGATTTTTTTTATTCTGTACAAGATTTTTACAGGTCTCAAAGACTTGGGGTGTTGTCTTATTTTAATATTTTGCTCTTTTTTGAGGCTGATTTGAGAGTTCAGGCAGAAGAGTTATATATTACAAAGGTGATAAATGGAGAGAGGCTCCTGGCTGACTTTAACAGGGAACTGAACTATTTATAATACAGGCTAAACCAGATAACAGGCCTTAAAGATTATGATAAAGATATAGGTACTACTTTTGTTTACAAACAAAAGCTAACTTTTCTTGTCTAATGTGAGAGATTAAGAATATTAAAGCAAGTTCTAGCAATCCATGTCTGTCCCTGGTGACTCCCATCCTAGAGAAATTTTCTTCTGACTGCAGAGTCCATCAATTATTGAACCGTGGATTGGATGTTTGAAAAGAAACAATATCTGACATTACCTTGTGAAAAAAGCTCTGCTTCCCACTTAGGTCTTCAGCTGACAGGTCATGGAAACTGACAGGTTTATTTTCTTTCAGGACATTAATGGTCAGCAGACCTATATGCTGAATGAACTAATCACTTGAGCACTTATTGCCTGCAAGGTAGTGTACTGCAGATATTCTCTAACCCACTGAAAAATCATGGTCAGAAGAAACTATGCAAGTTACATTAGGTTTCCTCCCTTGAAGTGAGAGGAATTAGTTTTCAGTGCAGTAGGTCCACAGTAGTTTCATTCCAATGTAGTTTTCACTGTAAAAGGGTTGTGAAAGATGAGAAGAATTTTCAGAACTTTTGGGGTTATTTTCTTGTTATTTGAACTTCTCATACAAAACATGACACAAAACCTAACAAATAGAACGGACTGTTTATGACTATAATTTTATTTATTGCTAGTCTAACACTGATTTTGATCTATTTTGTATAACAAAAATAGCAGGGTTTTGTGCTAGAGACAATTAGTTTTATGCTCTGGAAAAATTGGTGCATTTTTGCAACATCTGAATCTATTTCACAGTAATGGATTCAAATGTCAGAAAGTGAAAAGTTCCCACATAAAAGAGGACAATTATAAAAATCAAGTGTGCGTCTGTCGCTTCTCCTATCTACATTTGCATTCCAGAAGAATTCATAAACTTAAGCATCTGCTTAAGCAGGAGCCTTTTCTATTCTCCCTTTTCCAGCTAAAAGCACATTCTGTATCTTCAACTATACAATGTTAAAGAAACCCTCACCCTGCAATGTCTCACTGGGTTGATGGCTGGACTTTTTCACTGAGTTGATCTGGGAAAGCAAAAAAAGGAAATTTTTTTGCACTTGGCCCATATGGGTACTATTTTTCACTTTAGTTCTTGGTGTTGTAAATTAAAATAATGTTAATGATCTGAATGAAAAAGTATGGCAACCAGGAAATCCTCTAACTTCTTATGGCTAAATCCTTACAGTTAACTCATCTCTTTGTACTTGAATTTGGCTCTATTAGTCAAGAATTTAGGTGTTCGATATCTCTGTGGCTTCTATGAACTCAGGAGGATTGATATAGAGTACAGGAGAGAAATTGAGTTAACAGAGACATGGCCACATTATACACAGCTACTTCCAGACATGCGAACATGTCGCAGCACCAGTCAAAACTCATTATTGAATACCTGATCTTTCAGATTTCCTACTGAAATGCTTCTCTGAGTTCAGTTTGCACCATAAGCACTATCTGCCTTCAGAGGGGATACAACATAATGGCATGACAGCTTCAAAAATCACCTTCAGTTAAATCATCAGTAGTCAACTAAGTGACTGTATTTTGGGAAGTCAAAACTTGTGTTCAGACCTGCAGGGAAAACTAAACCAATTTCCTGTGTTTTCCTCCTCTGTGTATTGTAGTACTGCTTGTTTACCAACAGCAATGCAAAGGATCTTGAACCTTGGTGACTCTGCCCTTCACTATTGTCCTGAAAGGACTTTCTCTTCATATATCTACCTGGAAAGAGAAGTTTTACACATTTCTAAACCACTTAGTTACAGCATATTATGTTTTGCATGATATTTGATTGTAATGACTTGAATTCAAAACTGCTGTCAGGAATTCATTTGCTGTTGTATAGCTTAAATCTTATAACTAACTCTTCCCATTGAATTTTGTTTTAATAGTCAAGTGTTTTTCTTCGATACCTCTACATGGTTCCTGTTATGACAGCAGGATTTGCATAATGGCACACAATATATTAACTGTGGTATTGTAAATACCCACATTAAATTTTCCAAGGAAAGTAGACTGTCATAGTTTGGTATATTTCTTAAAAATGGTAAATAGCTATTTCTGTTCTGCATACAACTTTGTAATCACCAGTTTTTTTCTGGATAGCAATGCTGGAACATCTTGTCTTCTTACATAATGATTTCTCAGCTATTTAATGCTATTTAAGATTATGCTGGACAAATGCTATAGAAACTAAAGAATTATCATAACAGAATAAGTGCAAGTGGGAGTTTCTCCACCCATCTTTAAAGTTTTCACTGATCTCATTCTATGCATTCTAGCACTTGATTGCAGGAACAGATAGGATTAAAGAACACAGGAATTTTGATTGACAATAATGTCTCAAGAAGAACACTATGTATTCTCAAGGACACATTAAGTTAGGGGACTAGTTAATGCTTTGCTAGAGCAGAATGTATGTCAGCAAGTGAGCAGCAAAGACTTGCAGCATAAGAATGAAAAAATACATTTTCTCCTGAGTATCTTTTCATTTTCTAAATCAGACATCATGCCAGCACTATCTTCTTTACAAAATAAGAAGAGGAGGAAAAAAATTCTATTATAGAGTCACTTTCATTGTAACTTAAGAATTCGCTGCAAGCTGTAGATTTTTTTACAGTTTCACCAAAACCAAATCAAAAATTACAATCCCTCAAAAACTAATTCTTTGTATCACCTTGAAATATTGGTTAGAATTCAGCATGTTTTCTCAGAGATGATTGCTTTGCTGATATATTGTCTAACAAAGTACTTTCTTTGAATTAAAGAATTAAGACCTCATACAATGACTTTGACAGAATGGGATTTTATCTGTAATAAAACTTTCTATCAGCAGAATGAACTAAGAACTCATAGATATATAATTAAAACCCCATATTGCATTCAATATCATTTGCCATGTTTTTCTAATCCAATTATACTTAATATGGGAGTCTTTGCAGAAAGCAAGTGTGGAACTCATTTTTATTTTTTCCTATTTCCTTATTTTGTCTGTAACTACACTTGAAACAAATGTTTATCAGTAAGTTTTCTCTTGAAAAATAAAAAGTATGGACAGCAAACTGTGTTGTACAAAGTTACAACAGATTTAAAACACCCGTGTCTTGTGTTCTCTGGTCATTCACAACCCTGTAACTGTAAGCATTTGAAATGCATGCTGCATCTGATTTTTAATTACCCATAATGACTTCAAGAAGCTGGTTGGTTGTGGGAAAACCCTGTTAGATAGAAACTGGAGTCCAGTGTTTATGAGTCAGGAATAAGGCACAATTTTCTGCTGGTAGTGCTCACTGATATGGAACATTTCACTTTCCAAGCAGATGCAAGAACTTGGGAAACTGTGGACATTATGTTCTGTTCATCTTTCCGTTTTTGTTGGCATAAGTCTTCCACAAATTGTCACTTCTGACAGGAAGCCTAAAATAAAAAAAATTAGTAACATTTCCTGTTCGACCTTCTTTGCAAAGTTAGGGTTTGGGTATAGCAGAAGCTTCCTTGCCAAATTCTGAGTTCCATTCACTGACCTGCATAAGAGTGACTTAAAAGCAGTTAGATTTCTTTGTCAATGTTGGTAGTATTAAATTAAATTAAAATAATATTGAATTGATAATATTTAACTAGAATAACCTAATATTTTGTATGGATTGAGTAGTTTCCTAGCTTAAAGGAGAAATACTTCGCTAATGTTGCCTATGCATAAGAAAGAAATAGTAGCTATTATTTATAAAACCCAAAGCATGAAAGAACATGAATGCTCTATTAAAGATGGAGAGAGGAGGAGACAGAAAAGGCTGTGTTAGTGCAGTATTTGCTTTATCTAGCTGCTGCTAGCTGAATGGACTCACAAAGGGAATCAAATCATAGCCGTTAAGTGCTGATTGTCTGCTGCGTAGTTGCACAGATTCTATCGCTCTGTTCACACACCTTCCTTTAAAAAGTAGCAGCTATAAACTGTAACTAAGTCCAAGGACTAAAAAGCAGATAGCTCACCAGTACCTGCAGCTGTATTTATCCTCTTGGTGGGAGTACATGTGTGCGGTCATAAAAACACATATTCATTATTAGTAATATCAGAGTCATGCTGGGAAGAATGCAGACTAAGAGGAGATGGCAAAAGAAGCTACCAGGTAGTAGTGTATGAACTTCAGTTTGCATTGTGTGTCTTCCAAGCCTCAAATCTGAGTTATTCCACAAAATCCAGATCAAAAGCTATACTTTCTTACCATACAAACTGTCTGTACAAACTGAATTTCCCTGGAAAGACTGAGTGAGCACACCATCTGGCTGTGTTCATAACACAAACCACAAGATTATAATATTGTCATCTGACTACTTCCTGACCCTGCTATGATGTTTTTGCCCTTAATAGGCCAGCTCACAAAACACAGTACTAGGCAATGTTGATAAAGATACTAGAAGTGGGTCTGTTGTGAAGCTTTTATCCCATCAATTTAACTCATACAAACTTCATTACAAACACTATTGCATTGAATATTGACAAAATCTTCAGGAACATCACTTATTAGAGGTCCTGATTAGGAGGTAGTTGGTCATCACCATCACTCATCATCATCTCAGTGATGACTGTGTCACCTAGCCACATGTGGTGCTAGAAGTGACCACAGTTTTTCCCTGCTGAAATGGGGGAACACTCATAGTGCAGCAGAACTTTCACAGAATCACCAATGCTGGAAAAGACCCCCAGGATCATCAAGTCCAGCCTATAACTTTACCTATGTGGAGAAGTTTTTTCCACACACCCCTTATCCCACAGTTTCAAAGCCAGCTACCTAGAAATTAGATGAAATGAAATTATATAATGGAACATTTTTCCCTTAAAATTACAATATTCAGCCAGAAGGACCGGCTACAGAATTTGTCACCTACCTGTCTTTTGAACATATGCCTGCTCCAAAACGTCATAGTTTAAAGAACAGAAACCATCTTTACTTATATATGCAACTTGATATGAACTCCATTCCAAGAGTGAATTACCACATCTGTTAATCTCTCTGCCTCATGCAGCAGCTCTGTCCCAGAGAGTATCTCTCCACAGGGCTGGACGTTCCAGGCATGACATCACTGGAAATAGTGCCAGATTAAATTACACATGGCCAAATGGATAACGCAGCATTCAGCAGATTCTTGACATGAACAAAGTCTTTGTTTTTTGCATCTATGGATTTAAAGCTATGCTTTCAGCTTTTCAAATTTGCAAGCAGTATTCTGATGTGCAAGGAATCTTCAGCTTTGGGATGCATATTTACCAGAGGGAAAAATAAGGATCCAAGAGTACCCAAAAGGAGCTGTCTGATTCAGATCAGGGCTGCACTCATCCTGAACTGTGTATGCAAACACAGCCCATAAAATGTTTGCTACATGCATTTTTCCAGGGGAATGTGATTTTATCCTGTGACATAGGGGTCTCTTTTGTAAGCAACAGTATCAAGAAAATAATTAAAAAATATTTCATGGCAATCTGTTTTCCAAATGCTGCTGAATTTTCAATCCAATTTTCAGTAAAATTTGGACTTTCAGTAACACCTTGGATTTCATTCTTAGGTTGTATTAGGGAAGGGGAGGTGGCACAGAGGATTCTTGCTGTGGTAAAGTGCCTGAGAGAATGATTCCCAAAATTATGAGCAACTTCATGGTGAGATTCTGTTTCTGTTAATTTTGAACATGCAATAAAACACATGGTCAGTTTATCAGTACTAGCCAGCACAGAGGCACAGGCATAACTAAAACTCCACCCAGATGCTCTCCACGTTGGAAGATTAGGGATGATGCTAAAGTGGGGCAGGCGATCACTTCTGGGGAGAGCAAAGAATACAATCCTAGTTAGCATTTCCACAAGGCAATGTGAGTCAAGAAAAGACTTTACACTGCCTTCATCTCTGCCCTGCAGAAGTACCCAAATGAGACCTGCCAATATCTGGCCTTAAGCTTTGAAAGTGAATAGTTAGTTCTTTATTTTCCCCTTTGTAAAAAAAAAAAAATTAAATCTAGACATACTCAAACAACTAGGGAGAAGCAATCAGGCATCCAGCCAACACAGGATGCCAGGAGGAAAACAATTGTGGAGCTACCACAAGTTATCCTTGTATGGTGCAGATGATGAGAAACTTGGGGTTCGGAATTGTTATTTCTTCCAGAAAAAAAATAATTGGTTTTGCACTGTTAGCTTTCAGGGAAGCAAAATATATGAGCAAGATTACTAATTATGCTGTGTCAAGCAAGTTCTATCTCTTAATAGCTCCGCTGGAATGGCATGTCAAAGCAAATTGTTGTAGAAGTGTGTTGCATATTCTGTGTCCGTGACCATTACTGCTACAAGAAATATAAATATTTACAGAACAGCTGAGGATTTTGACAAATCTAAGTCAACTTTTCAGAAGATATAAGATGTTGTGTGCTGACCATAAAAACTCTGCATGGTGAAGTTAAGCCTTCAGACCTGAGAGACAATGAATAATTGAGCCATGAACAGGACTCTCCACTGGATAAAGTCTAATTACCCCGATCTCCATGCAAGGATTCAGTACAACAGTAATTCTGCTGACAAGAAAATATATTCAGTTTCCTCCATGAAACTAATGGCACATACCATTGGAAATCTTGTTCCTGGTGACGTTGGAAAGTAACCTAGCTTCTTACAGCTTCCATGCCTCTAGAAACTAGGTATCAAGCAGCCAGTTGGAAACCAAGCGTTTGTAGCAAGTTTTGCAACCAGCCTTGGGAATGCTATCTAATAGTGCCTAGAAAAAGTGTACAAATCAACCATTTGTGCTGCAGAGGTAATCATGCCTCAATACTCAAAGGTGCTCTGATTAATTCTAAGAGACTATACTACAGGAAAGCTGAGCTGAGACATTTCCATTCCTTAAAATGAATGTGTTGCTGTAAAAAAACCAACTAACCTACCCACCAAAGAGAAAAAACAACAAGAACAAAAAACCCCAAAAAACAAAAAAAAACCAAAACAAAAAACCACACAAAACCAAACAACCTAATCCAAACCCCAAACCACCTATCTCAAATTCTAATGGTAAGTACTTTTTTTTTTTCCGGTAACGTCTTCAGATTTCTAGAAGTGTAGATGTCAGTGTGGGAATGCAATTAGGTAAAGGAATCCAGAATATTAAAAAAACCTTTGGCTGCAATTTTTAAGTCTGAGTTAAAAGCAACTGATTATAGCTCTCCTCTTTATTCCAGCCCAGAGTTAATTTAGTAATAACAAATAAGGGTGAAGCTAATGCAAGCTAAGTAACTCAAATGCTGTTTCCTTACCTAATGTTGACTGTACTTTCCTATCCCCATCCAGATTCAGATTTCTAAATAAGGTTTTAAAATAAACAAGAACAGCTTGGTGGTTTGGCAATAGAGAGAAAGATGGTGAAAAGAGGATGCTTTACTCCAGTATTAGAGACATTATCATTTTACTCTGTGGTAACTCCTTTTATTTAGAAAGGAGCAAGTGTGAGAATTCCCACAGACACTGGTGTAACAAAGTAAAGGTTTCCAAACATTGTCCCAACTCTAGTTTGCATATCTTTATGGATAATTTCTAGTCTGAAACTCATGAAGCAAAGAATAATAGTAAAAAGACAAATGGGAAGAGTACAGTGTGGTCTGCAAGAAATGCTAAGAACTAGCATTGGTCTGTTGTGCCAATAAAAAGTTTTAAAAACACCAAAGTGAAGTACCCTAAAGGATACTCTTGACACTTCCCAGGGCAGTGTCCAAGGTAAATCTTCACTAAAAAATGCAGATTTCCGTCTGTTTCTGTTTCCTTTGGTTTAATGTCAGTTTAAGCTTAAATGCGTAGCAGCATATCTAGAATAGTCAAAGCTTTTGTCATTCTCCTATCTGAAGCTTTTTCCAGAATGTTTTTTCCCACTGTCAAATACAAATTTATCTAGCCAGATTTGCAGTATTTAGCCAATATACCTATAAAGCCATGGAATGCTTCCAAAACCTTTCCTAGCTGTTTTCCATACTCACACTTCTGTAACTGGACATCTCTTTGAATTTTCACCTCTCACTCTCTCTTAAGCTGACTATTTACAGTGAGAAATCCATCACTCTACGAGGACTTTTCTGATCTGTCACAGTTTAGTTGTCATCATCAGAATACATTTTCTATCTTCAGAGGTAACCTTGAATGGTATTATCATCTGTCATTTTCCCCTGTGTTTGCTGATAGTCTCTCTTCCCTGTGGCAAGATAATTAAGGATGAAAGTTTCTAGTTGACTCAAAATTATTTATTTTTTATGTTATAAAGCAGATCAATCACAAATTTCTTCTTAATATGTAACACCGCCAAAAATTCAACACATTTCTAAAAAAAAATTGTCCTATCACACTTCATTTACCTATCAGACATCCAGGCAAACTAAACCATAAATTTGACATACACACGAAATTAATTTTTTGCAAAGTTAACCAAGAATCATATCCTACTTCTGTTTTTCCTATAAAAAGAAGCCAATGAAGCCAGCTGAGTCAAGTGTGAGGTCTATGGAACAATACATCTAAGTCAGAAGTTTCAAGTACAACTGGGATATGAGCAAGTAGCTGCTGTTTCAGCTCTTAAGAGTAAAACAGAGGACAGGATGCCACAATTGGTTATATCTCTGAGTGAGAATATTCTGACTAGGTTTTCCCTGTTTCTTAAATTATCTCATTGCCCCACTTCTCTTCTGTGTAACCTAAGCATGCCATTACCTGCTTTAATTTTTGAGTTAATCCCTTTGTTCTTTCTTTGTTTATTTTGTTATTTATTTTCACTCTGAAATCTGTTTACTTGCCTTCTCCCAAAAATAATAACTCCAGAAAGGAGCCCAGTGTTTTCAGGAAAGGCTTTCAGCAGATGAGAACTTACATGGGTCTGTAAAAGTCTATGACAATTTCCTCTGGTTGAACATTAGCACCCATATATGGCAACACCACTTATTAACAGAAGTTAATGATTTCTCACTACTGCTTCATGATTTTGTTACAAGAGTAGTTTGTCTTGTTCTGCCTTTTTAGTTGCTATTTCACTTTGTTTACTAATGAGTAATTTGGGGTTTTTTATGTCTGAAGACATTTTTAGCATCCAGTTTTCTGTTCCCATCCAATTGTGTATGCTTTAGATTATGCTAACACATAGCATTCTCTCACTTTAGCTGAATATAAAATTGAGCCACTTTGGCTGGAAAATATGGGGTTTGATTAAAGGAAAAATATTTCACAAGTTATAACAAGCTTTGTGAATCCTAAAGAAGTTTCAGAGTTTCATAAGGATTAAACCACATTGGAACTAACTTTGCTTTGATCCTGAACCATTTTTAAGATATATTAGGGATATTTTGATATCTCTGAAGGCAGAAGGCCAGTTACTACTCATCCCATGCGGAAGAATGAAAGATAGGAGCACCAGTCCCAGTGTTGTGTTGTGTTGCCTTTCTTTAGTTGAAATATCACATCTTGGTCAGTGTTTGCAGATTCAAGGCATGGGCACGCCAGTTTCCAAGGAGGTAGCATTCTGAAGAAGTGAAATGCTGCATCTCAAGTCACCAGGGTTTCATACCTCACAGCCTTAGGTCATCCTGTGGGAATTTTTCCCTGCTTGTTTACCACTAAATTATTTTTCTCGTATAGAGAAATATGTCTCTCTCATTTTCATTCTGATTTTTATTATAATAGTATTATTGAGAAACATTCTATTTTTCCATCTCTCTTCAAGTGTGTTATAAAGATAATGCATTAAACCACACTTCTTCACCTTGTTTATCCTATCCCTTTCATAAATAGAGGTAGCAGAACAAGATAACTTTCAAAACTACATCTACAAAAGATGTGAGATCATATTTCCAGATCTTTCAGTGTTACATCTGTTGCTGATGTATTTTAGGTAACAGCAGATTTTAATTTTCTCTCATTTTTGTGTTTGCTCAACAGATAGAGTGAAGATGGCAAGAGTGTTCTGTCAGACAGGAAAAATCAAATTAATATACTTTTGAAAGACTGTGTCTGGCACAATCTGCAAAAGTGTCTTGTATTATTAAGCACTGATCTCTATTTGATTACTGCATGTGAGTGTTTGGAGTTTTCTCCTAAACAGTCTGAAGATGTTTAGAATTTTAAATTTATACTTTCCAAACATTATTTTTGTGTCTTATCTGTACCTACAAGTTTTACCAGTGGTAATAGAGCAGTGTCTACTTGCAGTGGTCAAAGCCAAAGGAGTTCTGATTGACAGAGCTCATTAAAACTAGGAGTGTTTTGACTAATATTTACTCTTCAGAATGCTCATGTGAAAACCAGCCCTGCTGACTTAGGTGGGGCTGCCCCTGGAGGTTCACCTTCTGCGGTACACAAAGGTTTATGTCCTTTGGTTTTAATTCTTTAATATACTCAGCACAGAGGAAAGCATTTTCTCACAAAAAAAAAAAAAAATAGCTCCCTCTAGAATCACTAAGTTTGTTTGATGTGCATAAGAAGGCTGGCATTTCCCCTAAGCTGACCATCATTTCCTTAAGCAACTTTTCTTGAGCTGAAACCCCACCTTAGAAGATTATTGTGAAAAGTAGGTATGAATTGCCTGTATTTCTTTGGGGAAGTGACTAGTGGGTCTCAATGACTTTGATGGTGTCAGCAATGTCCAGTTGGTAGTCAACCACCAGAAATCCCACCAAGCTCAAGCAGTATTTGCACTGTCTTTCTCCCACTGCCTTAAAAAGCAAACTCTTTCCACATCAAAAGTGTGTCTATTGAGCAATTACTGTGTGTCAGCACTCTTCAGCCCTAAGTTGTTTGCTGGTTTCTGAAACACGAAAAACACAAGATGTCACAAAATGAAAACAGTGTCTGTTTCCATTCTGTTGATTTAGGAGGCAAAACAGAGAAATAAAACAAACATGCTCCAAGAAAACCTAAGAGTGCAATCCGGATAACTTAGGAAGGAACAACTACGCATTTTGGTATGTGGTTCCTCTGAAACCTTTGCCTTTTTCATATGACTTTTTCTATCGTATCACCAAGATAAACAGCAAAGTCACAACTACTACCAAGGTAGGAAAACACATTTTTATAACTTAAGTAGGAAATAGACCTGAGACACCACCAAGTAATTGCAGTTATGTACATATAAGCCCTTAAATTAGTGAGCAAATGCAATGATGAATGACTCCCATTTGTTCTAATCACTGTAAAAGATCCCCTTGCAGTTATTTTCCTACAATTGTGCAGTCTGTGATCTTCTCAAAATGTTTCCTCTCTTCTCCTAGTTCAAAATGACTTTTTCACCATGTTTCTCATTTTAAAAGTTGGATATACTTATAGCCTAATGATTAATGAAAGGTTGGTATAAGTTTGACTAAGAAGGTTAATTTTGCTGGACTCCACTGTGAGACTTGCAGCTTTCTAAGCAACTTATTGGAAATTGTCAGCTGCCACATGGATCATGACAAAAGAGTTGACTTCAGAAATCAAAAATGCATGCCATACTTTGAATATTGCTTCTCTTTATTGTGAAAAACAAAGTTCTAAGAATGTTTTGAGTGGTTTAGATGACTAAGAATGTTAGCCAAACTGGAGCAACAACTTTCTAGAATAGCAAAAGCAGACAGATGTAAGTCATTAAATGTTACTTGTCACAAATTTGAACTCTGCATATCTACGCAAAAAAGCAAGAGAAAAGCCAGGAACATGATGAACTGACCTAAGAACACTAAAATCATGTCAGTAAATCACTTGGTTTTCCATTTTCCAGGCTTTCAGGCCCTCAAAGTTTAGAATGCATCAAACCAAAGAGTGGAATGCATGTATGTCTGTATATGCAATATGATAAAACAGGAAATGAAAGAAAAAACCTAACCAAAGATAGTAAACTATTTTCTTAACTGTCTTTCTCCTTCTCATTTATGAGTTTGCTTTTATTACTAATGTTGATACCCTTCTGTTTTGTATATCCACACAGATTTTGAATATCCAATAGAAAATATATATAAACATTTTATACAGTGTTCTCTGTATTAAAAGGACATCGCAAATATAGACAACAAAAAACAAAACCCAGACTCCAAAGACATTGAATAATTTGGGGAATAGTTCTTTATAAATAATAAAGAATGCTCATCATCAGAACAAGAGGAGATTTAGTAGGACAAGAGGAAATGGCCTCAAGTTGCACCAGGGGAGGTTTAGGTTAGATATAAGGAGGTATTTCTTTACTGTAAAGGTTGTTAAGTCTTGGAATAGGCTGCCCAGGGAAGTGGTGTAGTCACTGGCCCTGGAGGTGTTTAAGAAACATTTGGACGCTCTGCTTAGGAACATGGTTTTAGGTATGTTAGTGATAGGTATGGTTGGACCTGATGATCTTAGAGGTCTCTTCCAACATTAATGATTCTGTGATTCTGTGATAACATTTGTGCAGAGTAGTTTTGAGAATATGACTAAATTTGCAATAAAAGCATTAGTCAGTTTTGGAGCTCCTTTGCTTCCTGTGCACTTTCTCTAAGTGAATAAGGAACATGCAATGCGTGCTGGCTCAAGAGAGATGAGCTGCTTTGCAGGAGACACCTGAAAGGGTAGCACTGCTGTGACTTTGCAACTAGTTTGCAGAACCTAGATGAGACAGGTTTGACTCAGTGCAACAATTGCTCATGATTCAGACTGGTTTAAGGGAAGTGTGTAGACATGAGACTTTCTGGAATCAGGGTGTTGAGGGAATAGTACAGAATTCATTCCTTAATTTGATTAAGGCATAACACGCTCAGGAATTCATGTTTTGAGTGGAAAAGTATCCTATTTATTTAGCCCCAGTCTGACCTTCCTTATGAACTGCCAAGGGGTATCCCTTCTTCCTGTATTTATACACAAGTTTTTCCATACCAGGTGTATTTATTTTTATTTCTGGCAAGACAAAAAAAAAAAAGGGTACTGAGAAAAAGAGACGAAACTTTTGCAAGGAAAAAGTTATTTGGAAATGAGCAACACTCACTACTACCCTTGTTTTGGGAACAGAATTTAGTCCTAATATGGTCTGGAAGTTCTACTCCTCTTTGATTTCCTCAGGATAGTTTCATGAAAACCGTGGAGAGAAAGTAAATGAGTATAACAGATAGAAGTGAAAAAAGAAAGGAATTTAAGTGCAAGCAATTTTTATGAAAGATTAGGACAATTACATGGGTTTAGACATTTTTTACCTTCATAAGTCTTTTTTTAACAAAAAAAAAAACCACCACCACAAAATCTCCAGGTTCATTACTGGTTATGAAGCAATGATCATAAATTATCCATATGCTCCCCTGTAGCTCAGTTGTAGAAGCTCTAGGTTTCTTAATAATAAAATCAGCTTTCTAAATTGTAAAGCAGACTTCAGAGTATATCCAAATCTCCTTTAGGCTATAAGGATTTTGACAGAAAGTGTATTCTGCAGAAAGCAATGAAAAGTACCAACTAAAGATTCTCTTTAGGCACTTGTGTCTTTTTAAAGAAAATTGTATTTAAAACCACAGAAATATTAAGACCAGAAAGGCCAAAGAATGTGATCTTTGACACAAAAAAAGTGGTAAACTCCATGTTAAGTCTAGAGTAAGTTCAGCACATAACTGTGGGATGAGCTACAGCATGCTCTGCAGAAATGTATCTTGATCTTAACACTTCAAATCAGAGAAAAAGAACTACATCCTTAGTAAAATTGTTCTAATATATTAATTGCCCTCAGGATTAAAAAACAACAGATCAGTTTATTGGAGTTGTTTGGTTGGGTTTTCTGTCCACTTCTTCAGTTATGCTATTTCGCATGCCTATCTTCCCTATAGAGGTTCTTCTTTCCTCATTTTTTCATTTGAAGGTATTCAGTAGGAATTTTGTTTAGCTTATAATTACAAACAAAGGTATGTAAAAGCATTCAGGCTTGCATCCTACAAGTATTTTTTCATATGTCTAACCTTGTGTTTAAAATATATAATGAGGAAAAGAAGGGATAACACCAAGTCACGCTGATGTGCTTAAAATGATTTCTTTGACCAACCTTGAAGACCACAAGGTTTCCTATAGCTGCAAAGCCCTGGTAATTTAGGGGTCTGGCCTTTAGTAGCAAATTAACTTACATGCAGATCATATTAGAGACTATCTGAACTACTTCACATAGAGCTCAGCAGAGAAACATTCTCTGCTTCAAAAAACAAAATAGCAGTTGTGAATATCCATCTGTGATTCATGGTGAAGACAGGAGGCAAAAGAATAACTCTTTTCCAAGATGTGAACTGCAGTTAACTTGGTTCAAGTTGGAAACACCCTGATGATTGTGAAGTAATGCTAGATGTTGCACATTTAGTTTGATGGTGGGTTAGAGGTGTATTCTGCAGTAATCTGGCAAAGGGAAAAAACAGGTGTTTTTTTTCTGTGAGGGAGTGCTTTGCTTTGAACATTCAGTTGGGATAATTTATTTATCTTTTGGAAGTACTCAAATGCTCATTTCATGTGGAAAGCTGAACATACAGGGGAAAAAAAGGGGGGTAACTGTCCCCTTGCCAGTTACCACAGCTAGGAATTACCTAGCAGGGCAACTTTATATTGTGTCAGAATAAAACTGGGTAAGAAACTGTCCCAGTGCTTTTTCCTTTTTTTTCACCAACTACATAAAGTATCAGTACAAGGTAGGTCTCTGCTAATTTATACATAGGCAAACTGCACACATGTACATCTCTTCCCCAGAAACTGCTTTCACTAAAAATCCAGAACAAGTGCATGCCTGGGTAGTTTCAGTCAGTGATAGCTACAGCCCCCCCTGTGCTTTTCAAGAGTCTATTTCATCCTCTTAACATGCTCATTGGCTCTGATGGTTTCTGCCACAGAATCAAGAAAGGGAGAAATTGTTCCTGATATGAATAACTGGTCTGCTCTAGCTATGGTCACTATATGGTGCTCCCAAAGGAGCAGATGCTAAAGAAACAGACCATCATGGCTAGCTGGTTACTACGCACTGTGTGTACAAAATACAAGCATCATTTTGAAGAAGCAATGATTGGAGCCTCCTGATTGATTTTGGAAGGCCGACAAAAGCAGAGCTTGTGGCTTATGTGTCAATCTGTTTTGATTACCTTTGTGCTACTGGGCAAAGGTCTTCACAGAAAAGAAAATAGAATGGTTAGCAACCAACTCCTCTTAAAAGTTGTCAGTAAATGTAACTACCTATACAGGTAAAGCACCAGCACTACTGTCTCTTTAGGATGTTTTTTAAGAAGATTTAATGATATTAAGCTATTAGTGGTCATCGAGTTAGCAAAAGATGCCCAAGGCTAGCTTAGCACTGGAGTTAGCATGTCTGGTGATGTGCTGTCAGTGGAAAACTCAGTGTTATAACACAGTGATGAGGATGTCAGGATTTAAAATAAAGGATTATGTTCAAATGTTCATACATTTGAATAAAGAATATTAAAGTAGAAAGAAAGTTCACTTCAGAACAGATGTGGTCAAGTGAGACACTAGAGGCTTTGAATGGTCAAAAAACCATGCACAAAGTAAGTTCTGACAACAGCCTCACAGCATGTCACATAAAGAATACTTTTCTGCATCTCTGCCTTCTCATTGTAGCAAGTTTTGATAATTTATCAGCTAATATGTTGGGAAGTAAACTGAAAAGGCTTTTAAATAGTTTGTCTTTTCCCTCCTATTTCATTTCAGATCAGCTATCACTTTTATGAATGGCCAAATAATTGCCAGACTCCTTAAAAGATAACAAAGAAAAAAAAAAGAATAAAGAAAAATAGTGAGTGTAGCCATTAAAAAGGGATGATCACTTTGATTTTCACTTTGATTTTATGTGGTAAAAATTTCATAGAGAGTACAGAGATTTAGAGAAATATAGTGATAACTAAGTATTACATAGTTCAGGTGGTAATGTGATTATAGATCCAATATAAATGCTTAAAACTACTGTTTTTCACTGTCGAGGAAGCATGTAATTTCATTCAGTGGGGGTGGGTAGGAATGGAAGGTATCCAGGTGTTTCTGAGGCAGAGGATGTAATTTAGCTCTGCTCGCAAGTGGCTGAGGTGGCAAATAAAGAAGCACAATGTGACATATCATTATTTACTGTCAAACAATCTGTAAACACAGACATTTCTTTAAGGGGGCTGAAGTTCTGAGAATCTCATAAAAGAAAGAGGAGAGTGGGGGAAAGGAAGGAAGAAAGAGTACCAGTTCTTTATTACACCTCCAGACTTCGATTCATGTCTTCATTTCGGGG